>CH002816.1:131513-159664 GCA_000149265.1 Ciona savignyi | reverse complement strand
TTATATTCAAATTTCAATATACATTTAATATAATATTAAACAATATGTATATTTACTCTTCATATTCCAATATGTACCTTGATACAGATACTGTACACAATACAATTGTCTTTATTTGATATTTTTTAAATTATACTAACCAACTGTATGTGTATTTTCATGAAGGCTGAGGTATTGCCATACCCTTCGAATAATATTGCACTTGATGTTGTGCTGGTTTTTCTCTTGGCATTCATCGAGTTGATGAGGATATTTATGGGTACATATGCTTTTTATAAAAACATTTGTTATGTACTGTTATACTTTGTACAACTGGTGGGCAATGTGGTATTGGTAATAACCACCAATCAAGAGTTAATAACCAAACTTTTACACTATGCGGATTAACAGAGGTTACTATTTGGTTTGTAAACTACAATTACTTTATTTGGATAATACTTGCCTGAGGTCAAAATACCGCAAGTTTTTGAACCGTGTATCCAGGATTGTTAATTTTTACAATACTGCTCATAGCAGAATGAAATTTTTACACCTATCAGGATTGAAAATGACATAACAACTTTAGATAAACTATTATTATTTCCAGATGAACTTAAACAAATTTGTTCGGCTAAATAGCTTGCTGGGTTAATGCACCGCCTTTCAGTCAAAAGGTTGCAGGTTCGAAACAGCTCGCTAGCTAGTCTTGTGTTTTTTTGGCAAGTCAATTACTGGACATTGCCTGAACCCAGTAGAATGATGGGTTCCACCAAATTGAAGGAATTTCTTGCATTTTTCAAACCACAGTTATAAACATGAATATCCTATCTGTTTAGCCAAAATAGTGTTGGATCGAAACTGTTCTCCATAATAGGTTGATTGGGTCCTTGGGGCAAGGCCCAAGACACTTATCACGTAAATCCAGTGAAATAATGGATTATTCTCAAACTGAATTTAAAATTTCACAATCATATACAACATACTGCAATTAATTTGTTAAACCAAGCTATTCAACCCCTTAGGTTCCAAGGGCAATTTGACAGAACATGTTGTTGCTTCGGCAATATCACTTGGATTCCTCATACCATCAGTAGTGCTCACCCTATATTTTCTACTGTGGCAAACTTTTGTGCTGCGAGTGGACGTTGTATTATGTGGTGTGATGCTCTCACTTCACGCTGTTGAATTTCTTTTCCTCTGCATTGCGCTGTGTACTTTCCCAAGGTAATTAATTCTATTAAGTAACTAAAGCTTTAAAATATTTGTTTTATAACCCTAAAAAGGTGAATCCAATGCTTGGTCGGATCTCAAGAGATTTATTAGGATAAAAAAACTGTTCTTATGTCTCCTACTCTATCATGTTCGGAACACTGCAATAGCTGTATGTACCCAACTCTGGGTATCTGATAATTGTCCGTGTTATAATGCCTTGCGTTTTACCAATGGAATAAATAGGAGTATCCTGTCTTTCTGACTGTTAATTTTTTTGTTTTACAGAGCACATGCCTGAAGAAGTGAAATACCCAACATTAGTACAAATGTCCGAAAACTTTGTTTTATTCATCCACTGTGCTTCTAAAGAGTTGTTTTACACCTTCATATATTTGTATTGTTTCTTAGAATTTATCACCTAACGTGTGCCTGAAAAACATTTATCTGTTTTAAGTGCGGTTTTAAACAAGAGGTTGTATAATGTGATATAGATATGGAATGAAATTATGGTGCTAAAACAAATTCACGTGAACACACGTTTTGAACTGTATTATAATGTCCCAAAATAGTATCTAATTTATTTTATTATTAAAAAATGTGTTTTTATTGGGCTTAGCTTTGATTTGTTAAGATTTGGTAATAACAATATGATGGAGAATTGTGGTCCACTAACTCCATTTATTATCTTATTATTATCCACCTGAACAGTGCATGCAAAAATTATGCGGCATATTTAATAACTAAATATTGTTTGTTATTGTCAGCAGTACGCCTAATCGTGGCCAAAGAAACGGCAATGCATACAATCTGTAGTGTCGTCATAAGCATGACTGCGCGTAGCGTGGTGATTTAAGTCTGAAACGTGATGGACTGTGATGGTTTCGTCGCGTTTATGCGTCAGACAGCTTATTATTAGAGCAGAAGTTGTAATTTATGACAAAAAAACTCGTTTATTTACCGTGATGGGTACAGCGTATTCGTGAAGTGGACTCCTGGCCAACGCGCGAGTTAGTTGATATCTAAAGGTCAGTTAAATGTTATATACCCCGAGGATATTCTGGCATATCACAACAAGCTTTAGCTATCTTGGGTTTAGCGATGTTATAAAGGTAAATTAACCAGTTCTCGAGGCAAGCGAAGTACAGGCGCTAAACTCGCATATTCGGCATCCGTGAGTCATAAAGTAGTTATATTAGCATCATTCCAGACTAATCAAGTGTTTTATTACTAGTCTTTTTTACTTTATAGATCGTGCAATAATGAGTACGGCGCGAATTTCCATAGTAGGCCTATTGGTTTTATTTTTCTTACTAAATAACTGTCACAACGCAAACTTTACTGAGACAGCCACAGCGGTATCACCAAGAATCTATGCCAAAAATGTATCACAGTGGCAACAGTTTAAGTGCGAATTTGCGCCCCGGTTGATGCCTGGAAGACGCGACCACATTGAGAGCTGTTGCGAGAATGTGTATAAGAATTTTTCTAGGTACTGGGCGAGTGGTGGTTTGTATTTATCTCGACTGTTGGAAACACTGCAAGGCTGGAATTGCTCTCAGTTTAAAATCGAATGTAGAGAACAAACTTTCGCCTTCAATAATTTCACAAAACTGATGTATGATCGGTTTTGCAACCACACACAGTTAGTGGATAAATGTATAACCGAAGTGCAAGTTGTACTAAAAAGTCCTTCGGATTCTTGGAAAGAGCTTACCAATCAGTTAAACATATCTTCTGTATCGTTGGAGCACGCCTCACAGCCTTGTGTTCAAGTAGCATTCTATGAACGAGACGCCGGGGGCTATGGACACTATCATGAAGTAATTCAACCGTTTCTTCCATTTTGTCCGTTTATTTGGTGCGGATTTGATGAAAGTTTTGTAGAAAAAGGAAAAGCCTCCGTTTGGAATTGCATGCCTCACAGGTATATACCAATAATCGCTAAAGTATTCATTTTAGATTAAATAAAACTGCCGTGTCTAAATCCGATTGTATTTTGAAAGCCCAGTTTTCTGCTTACCACATCATAGTTCTTATTTAATAAAATCCTTTTTTCCAATGGTAATCAAGACTTTAAAAGTCCTTAAAAATACCAAGTTGATTTGTACATGGTTATTTTTCTGATTTCATTCATATTTTTACATGTACATTTGTATTAATACATACCCACCCTATCATCTTAACTGGGTAGCGATGAAATGCATTACTACTTTCAATAGTAACCTTAATTATGAGTAATGTTTTAATACATAACTATTTTACAGATGCAGATTAAACATTGCTATTTTGATGGCTGTTTCTCTAATACTTGCAATTATAGTGGTTGTGGTGAACGCTATTGTTCTTTGCGTGTTGTGCAGTCATCGAAAAATGCGCACCAGTCAAGGAATTTACAAAATATCACTCGCTTTGGCCGACATTTTGGTCGGCTTTGTAATTTTTCCTACATTTGTTAGCAGTCTTTATAAATACCAACTGGTTGGACACAACAAAGGTGATCTGGTTAATGTTACTGGGTACGTTGCAGATGGGCGTATACTCGAACCAGGCAGGATTGAAACTGTGCAAATACACAAGACAAGCGGCCATTTCCGTTCACAGTTCTCGAAATCGTATTTAAACTTCGTTGGGTTCGTGACCATTCTTTCGTTGACAGTATCCGTGCTAACGCTGGTTGCTGCAGGAATTGACCGATTTTTTGCAGTGTACCGACCTACAAAGTACAAACAGATTGTTGCAACACCTATTGCATTCGGTGTTACCTGCTTTTTATGGTTTCTTTGTCTAGTTTTCTCAATCTTGCCTTTATTTCTGCAAGCGCTATCATACACATTAGTTGCATCCATACTCGTATCTTCCGCTGGTCCTATGGTCCTGATACTCTATGCTTTTGCGTTTATCATACCGCTTTTCTTTATGTGGTTGGTGACACTAGCTACCTACATGGCCACACGTTCTTACAAAAATAGGTGGAAACGACTTTCAACTTCAGATGACAGAAAAACTCAAGGAATTAATGAAACTAGATTGTCTCGCACCCTCGGCATCATGGTGGGCGTTTTTACTTTGAGTATTCTTCCAACTGTGGTCGTCCTGGTTTGTGGCATGCTATTAAGAAATATATATCCAAACTTACCAAGAGAACTAAGTCAATCTGCAACTGTCGCATTTACCTCCGCCGAGGTTGTGGTCATATTCATCCTAATGTGCAACAGTATTTGGAACTGCTTTATCTACAGCATACGAGACCGGGAATTTCGACGAACATCGGTCGGATTTTTTGTTCAATTATCCCGCAGAATTCGGTGTATTTCTTCTCTTGATATCCATGTTCAAACCGAAGGTATCAATAACCCAAATTTGTCAGAAGAGATAGAACACGACGAAGCTTATCTCGATCGTACTGTGTTTACCGAGATTGATATTAAACCAGAAACATACGGAACTGCAACCGACACCACGAGAATGTAGTGGCGATTTGTAATCTCGTACTTCAGTGTTTACTCCATTGGATATATAAATTATAGTGATGTCAAATTGTAATGCACAATGTAAATATATTATTCATGTTCATTCGAATTTTACTCGCCGACGGTTGCCTATCAAGTCCGGTCGCATTGATGTCTCGTACACTTTTTTGCGGATGTGTTCCTGAAAAAGATATAAAAACATTGCGTTGCTTTAGTTGTTTCAAATATATCGTATAACATGCTATACAATAAAATAAACATCTTGCACGTTAAATCGTTGTAATGTTATGATAAAGTCGTTACACACTGACATCGGAGCAATAGTGATGATGGGAAACTTAAATACAAATTAGAGAGTGTCAACTATACGTGTTGACCACTACTATTTTTAAAACCTATTTTGCCTGTACGCAATACGTTTTTGCATGCAAAAAAAAAGAACAGGGTTAATGGTTACCTAATTACTCTTGGATATTTCTTTCCTTCCTGTTTGCGAGTGGTTGAGTTTATGGGAATTTCCAGGAAAACGAGTAAAGAAGTCTCCATATTTGTTTGAATGTGGCAATATTGTATTATAATGGATTGTTTATTAAAATATTTATAGGCTGTTTGGGGTAAATTAAGATTTACGAAATATGTGTTTTCAGGTTTATTGTATACACTTACCCTAAAATAAAAAGTGCATTGTCCTTCCCAATTCCTAGGTAATGAAAATCAAAGATCATCGACTTAAAATGCCTAAAATTGGCGAAAACGGTCACCGTTCTTATATTCTCGGACTAGGCGGGAGTTTTTCCGCCGTAATTTACTCCACATTTACTAATGCATAAATAACACATATTAGTCTACAGCTCTAAACTTCGTCTGTACTTTTCCTTCTTCTTTGTATTCGCCCATAACTTTTGTTACAATTGAAAGTGAAATTAATTTTTTTAGTATTTCTCGGAAAGAGTTTAAGATGTGGATGCTGGAGTGTACACATCTTTTAGGTTGGTATTTTGATACTCTCTATCTATTTGTTTCGGTTTTGATTTTCCAGCTCATTCATACGAACTGAACTGTAACTAGAGGGCGTCAACCATTTCTTTAACAACCCACCATTTGTAAAACAATTTGCTTTGTACGGTCGTGTGGCCAAATGGTTAACGCGACCGATACATATACCGACTCTTAAACTAAAAACGGTCCTGGTGACGAGTCCATCATGAATTCGAAACTTGGCTCAAAAAAATAAATAAATTGCTTGTACGGTCGTGTGGCCAAATGGTTAACGCGACCGATACATATACCTATACTACAATACAAAAACGGTCCGAGCAGTGATCGCAACATGGGTTTAAAGCTTGGCTCGGTAAAAAAATTGCCTGTATACGCTATATGTTAGCAGGAAAATGCAGAAACATATTTTATACACCTTTTGTTAAATATATTAAGAGTAATTTGTTAATCAGGGATACGTTTGTTTCTGCATGGAGCATCACATATCGAATTATTGTCAAATTTTAAAAACAGTGGTGGCTGACACTTGGTTGACACTCTCTAGTTTATTATGTACTTTCCCTTAGGGACACCGAGGAAACAAACTTCTTTATCTATAGAAGGCAAAGTGACCTAAAAAAACAGCTGTCACTTAAAATCCGGATATAGGAAATGTTAGATTTTTTCACAATTTAAAATTAAAGCTTGGATCTGCAACCTAAACTTAAAACCCTCCGAAATTGTAGTTAAAAATTTTGAACCCAGCATACCTCTTCGCACATCGCCAACTTTATCCCAAGAAAACAGTCAGCAGATGCACAATCAACACCTTTATTTCAAAAAGCACTGCTCTGCTATTCCAAAACTTTACAGCTAAACGAGAACACCACCAGCGTGCAGCCCAGCACATGCTGCTTCCGACCGAACAAACATTGCGGAATGACCACCATTGTTACTCAGCAAAACACTCGTTTAAAACTCGTCACATACTGTCGCGCATAGAGGTCTTAATTGGTTATACGCTATCTATATCTGTAACGCAAATTATCATCTGTAAAAGACTGTCACACAGGGTTCACTCATGGAATTTTTTTAATTCTTTCCGAAACTGAAATACAATGCTGAATATGTGAGTTAACTGTGCATAAACTTTATATCTTACACAGGGCCAAAAAAAACATCAAATTTTGGGCGAGTAAGCTAACGCAAGTAACGCGAGTAGGCCTAAAATAAAATAAGACATGTTACAATAAAATGGACGCGCCATGTGTATTAAAAAACGTTCACAATAATAAGCATTTTTTTATTCACATATACGCCAGTTGAAGAGAAAACGGTCGAGGTAAACGTTAGTTGTTTTGTTTTTTTTATTTGCAAGAGTAAATTCTTACTCGCACGGCGTGCGTCACGGAAGTAAACACGCCATTCGCCTTACTCGCGTGGATTTTTGGCCCTGCTAACATACTTCTGGGTCTAAAACCTTTTTCGCAGCAAATCGACCAGCCAGTAATTATTAATAAACACATTTATTTTAATAAGCTTTGGTCAAGTTAAATAAAACAACACAGTAAGACAAAATAGGCTGCTGTAAAATCTGACACTTGTCGCTTCCAACCGTATTAAGATTTTTAAACCACTGCCACCGTTGGTTCTCAGTACAATCAATTACTTGTAATGACGCAGTAGAGATCAGATTATCAAATCTGTCTTAGCATAGAACTCCATTTTTCTTAATTTATGAGGATATTTTTGGTGTGAAATGAACTTTTTAAGCTGTACACATTACACCACGAGACTTCACATGAGTATGGAGACATTAGCTCCACAGCACCAGCTACACTTATAGTTACAAGTAATAAAAAGGGTTGTGGTTGATTTTACATTTGATATTCAACTATTTGCTCTGGTCGTTAGCGCTCCAAGTCTAATTAATATCCAGCATGTACAACATAGGCAAAACTGTCGTTGAGCCATGAATCAAGTCATAAATTTCGTCCTTTGTCAATTGTCGGCTGTATTTTCCTTGGGGCAAGATTTCACACTCGTTTTCCGAGTGATATTATTATTTTTAGAAGACGGGGATGAAGTGGCGGAAGTCGATGATCTAACTCTTAAATCTAGCATAGTTTTTCTGGAAGTTGTGCATCTCCACATGCGGCTGAGTTTGGTTGCTTTGGCGAGTGCAGAAAACAATTCTTTTGATG
Organism: Ciona savignyi; assembly: GCA_000149265.1. NCBI lineage: Eukaryota > Metazoa > Chordata > Ascidiacea > Phlebobranchia > Cionidae > Ciona > Ciona savignyi. The sequence continues at coordinate 151,821 of CH002816.1, read as the reverse complement.
CTGTGCGAAATTCTTCCTGACGCATATTGTAGATCAACACATTCCATAAACTGTTGCATGAAAGAATTACAATTGAGACGAACTCAGCAGCCACATACGCCGCTGAGGCGGTGGTGTCCAGAAGTTCTGGTGACGAAAAGAAAATATTGTCAACAAAGAAAGAACATACCAAGGTAAGTATTGCAGGGACAGTACTTAATGAAAACACCCCAATCATGATAAAGACTGTTTTTGTCAGTCGCGTTTCCATGCTTTCTCGGTTTGTAGTTCGGTTAGATGTCAAACTTTTTCTTCCGTTGGCATATCTCCTAGCTAAAATTAAGGTCCACAAAGTGAAAACCCACATTGCCACAAAAGGGATTATGACAGCGATAGTATACAGAATGATAGCCACTTGGCCACTCGATGACACGAATATTGATGCAACTAATGAATATCTTAGATCTTTTACAACCATCGGCAATATTGAAAATATTATAGCAAGTACCCAAACTGCCAATGACACCCATTTGGCGTAAACCTTAACAGCCATGTTGCGAAATTTCATCGGTTTGTAGATGGCAAAGAACCTTTCAAAACTCGCAGCCATTAATGTATAAATTGACACGCAGAATGACGTCAATGTACAGAACCCAACAAAGTTAAGATATCCAGGAGAAAACAATGATAAATATCCAGAGGGAACTTGGGTTTTGATTGTCGATATATTTGTGGAAATAGTATTGTTTGAAATTAGGTATCCTGTAGCTAATTCATGTCGAGGCAAAGGGGAATTACCCCCAACAAGAATCATTAGAGAAGTTGCAAAGGTGGGTAGAGTAACCAAACCCATCAAAAGATCGCCACACGCGAGTGAAATTTTATATATCGCTTGGCTGTTGATCATTTTACGGTTACGATTAAACACCAGCAGCACGGTTGTATTGGCAAGAATTATGACGAAAGCGAGCAGGAAGCAAGTAATGATTTCAATGATGACGCTTGCTTTGCACCTAAACAAAAGAATAACTCTTAATAAGCATTGCAAAAAACAAAATATTTCTATGTAAAGTTGTGCGGATTGAACTCGTTGTTAGTAGAAGACCAGTAGCTTTTAGTAGATAAGCAAACACTTCACCGCACCAATATAAATTACTTTAAAAAAATTTAATTTCGAGGCTATATCGATAACGTTATTTTATTAAACAAAAAAGTCGGATTTTACAAATCTCTTTTGCGGTTTAATTGATCATGTTGTAAAAAAATTAGTGCTCGCAAACTTAGATTGTTCATTATTAGCCTCTAGTTCTAATTATGCCAGGAATAGACAAATCAAATAATTTTAGATATATGGCACCTATCTGAAATACAAGTCCACGTTGAAATCTTTCTTGTTCGCATGATAGATGCATCGAACGCACACCACACAAGATCACAAAATGGAAGTCTTCCTTGTAAGATTTCAAGAAAACCGCCAGAGGGGGACTTGTGCTGGTTCTTCAGCATTGCAATTTGGTTACACGGTTCTAAAAGCTCTTTCGTTGTCAATGAATTAATGCCGGCCTTTATTATTTGGTTTTTATGACTTCGGTTTGCATTCAAATCTCCATGGTTTAAGTATTGTGCACATGAGGTTAAAACGTCAGTTTTGTTGCAAATGTAGCTGGTGACCATGCGCGAGTAAGCAGTAAAAGTAAACGTGGGTTGGTCACATTCATTTTTTAACTGCGGGCACTTCCACTGCTTTAACGACTGAAGATATATGTACAAATACATATTTTGGTCGAACCAAGTTGTTTTATAAGACTGTACTAACTTTTTACAGCAAAACAATTCATCGCTTCTGTCACCAACGGTAATACCAGCTGCAAACCGACATGGAACTGCTTCACGGCTGATGTTAGTGCTTCGACCTTCCTCCGATAACATCAAAATAAAAATCCACGGTAACATCTTCCATGAACGATTCATAATAAATGAACATTTGAAATGCGCTCTATGTCTACAACGGCATAGTACTTATTTTGTACCTGATCCTAATATCGTGTGATTCATTGAATTGCGTAGTTTGCTTCTTTCTTACGTACGTTATGATTAATGAAGATTTGAATTGAAGATGTTTGTTAAGATATTCGTAAGATATTTTATGTTGTTGTGAATACGACAGTACAGTAATGAAGTCCGAGTGACATAATGTGGCCATTATGCACGTGTCCGCCAATCGTGGTCGTCAGAAGGGAAAGGTTGTGGACATTTGAAGCCAATAATGGTTCAACCCGATATAATACAAGATACTAATAATTTTAGGAGAACTGTCACCAGCGTTACGCAAAAAAAGAAGAAAAAAAGTAAAATCCTTATGTGTTTCGAAGGGAACCCATAAAAAGTGTATTTTTGACAACGTCACATTCAATGAAGTTAAATGTAAAACATACGGCCTTAGTTTTACATTATTTAAATATGAGGGCACATTTTGATTTTACTATGTTTTTTTTCTGCGTAACGCTGGTGACATAGGCATGTCCGGTCGCCAGGTCATTGGGTAAAACGCGTTATAGCTTCTAATTGTTCAAAAACCCCAGCAATTCCCGCTATCGGAGAAAATGTCAAAAGGCGGTCAATTTTCATTATTTTCGGCGTTATCGCCGATATCTCGGGAATAAAAGGGAATATTTGTTTTAAATTTCTACTAAATTTAGAAAATAAAACACGAATCAGAAAAACATATAACTGGATTTTAAATCTCCCGGTAATCCCCAAAATAAAATATATAGGCCCAACCAATCATAAATACAATTTTATTACGCGTAGAAATGAGTTGTAAAAACAAAACTACAAAATATATATATACTTTTAGGGACCACATCTTTAACCCCCTTTCTAGAAATTCTCATTAACTTAACAACGCGTAATCCTTTTACCAAGAATAGATAGTCAGAAAGGTAACCAGGAAAACCGTTTGTGCATGCATAAACATGTAGCGTACACTAGTGGTGGTTAACATCATGTGATTTGCACTGTTTGGTTTTGCCGCCATTTGTAATCTCATCGTACATTTACTTTGTAAAACCGCAACATAAATTGCTGTTGATCTTTGTTTCTATTTTTCATCCATTGTACGTGTAAATTAGTCGAACGTAGCAATATTGAGCCCATACTTCCTCGGCAATACACCGAAAATATAGAAAACAAAACTTCGTCATATACAATACAAAAAGTCAGACCCGATTTTCGTGCGTTTGTGTCTATACACGCACCACACGCAGTTTCCCATTGTGACATGAATCAGTGGTGATATTGTGTTATATTTTACAAAATGTAAACTCATTTGTATAGCCGTTCTATAGTAACGTTTTAGCATTATTATCCTTTAAGATGTGTTTTAAAGTTTTATTTTATATGTAGATCTCGAAGCAGGTTATATAATATTTATTATAGGTATTCAGCCGAAATTAATTGTTAAGGTTAGGTTTTTTATATTTATAGTTCGCCCATCCGACATTTTAATTTTTACCGATAACCTAAGTTTAAAGACCTGGGCAAATAATAGTATACCCGTACCTACCTATATAAACATCATTTAAGAACATTTTTTAAAGGATTTGGCGAAACATAGAAAATAGGATGCCTAAAAACAGATATACCTTTTTTATTTTTACTATTCTTACGTTGTTGGGAATAAAAGATATCACTTGTGAAACTACAGGTTATGAAACTTCAACGAGCTATCAAACTTCTAACACTAAAATGACAAATGAAGCGACGCCATCAACGCCAGCAAACTCGTTGGTTGTAAATTCGACAGAAAAAACGGCTCAAACAGCAGCAGCAGCAACAAATTCTACCACGCTCAGTTTAACATTGAACACAAATAACTCCAAAATTACGCCCTGCGTATACGCGCCTGGTATAGGATACGGAAACCGAACAGAGATTTTAAAATGCTGCAAGAAGACGGTGTCGGAATACAAGCTACTCTGGTCAACAGGGAAGAAATTCCTCACCAGGTATTTTGAAACTCTGCATGGATGGAAATGCCCAGAATTTAAAGAAGAATGTCGCAACAGGACGTATTATAATTTTCATCCATATGCTGCTCTAGTGTACCAATACTTTTGCAACAAAACTACCTTTGAAAACTCCTGCATAGATACAATATCAGCAACATTGAAAAGAAACACAGGAAACTTAAATCTAAGCAAGTACTCCAATTCCTCGAGAACTTGGCCGCAGTTGGTCAAGCAACTTAACAACTTATCGTTGTCGCTTGCCGATTCCCTTCAGCCATGTGTTCAAGTGGCAACATACGAAGCAGTCTATGAAAACTTCGGAGACTTTCAAGAAATTGTAAGCGTCGATGTGCCTTCATGTGGTATCGTATGGTGTGGTTTTAGAGAAGACCTGACTAAACACGGCATATCTCCATGGTCTTGCATGGCTCAAGGGTAAGTTTATAATGCGTTTCCATAATACAGTCTCTAGACTCTAATACTTATATATTTAGGTGTCGGTCGGGAATTGTAACAATCATTGTGATCTGCGTTGTACTTGCAATTTTAATATCGTTGGGAAACATCTTGATACTCGTCGTAATTGGCATGACGCCTGCTTTACATCACAGTCAGTCTGTCTACAAGTTTTCCATTGCTGTTTCAGATTTGATAGTCGGAATTGTAATATTTCCCAGCTCTGTTAACTCCTTGTTAAACCTTGCCATGACCCCATACCTTCTGGCGAATGTAGAAACAGTGTCTGGTTATTTATTGACCGATGGTTCTCCAACAACAGCTCAAGTCCGTGGGATAAGAAGTCAGTTCGGCGTAAAATTTTCGACGTCCTACTTATCCTTTCTTGGGTTCTTCACCACAGTTAGCATCACTGTATCAGTTTATACTTTGACGGTTGCCGGTATTGACCGTCTTATAGCAGTTTACAAACCGTTGCGCTACAGAAAAGACAAAGCAAAAAAGCTAGCTAAATGGCTCTGTCTTGTGTTGTGGGTGCTAACAGTGATCTGCGGTATACTCCCAATTTTTATTCCGAGTCTGAGATATTCGTTGATAGCATCATTCTTGGTTACATCTGGTGGGTCCAGTGCCCTGATTTTATACATAGTTGCGTTTGCCCTTCCCGTGTTGGCAATGTGGGTGATCAGTATTGCAACTTACCAATTAACTAGAAAACACGCACAAGCAAGCAGTCACCTTACCGTGGCTTCCAAGAACAAGACGCGATCGGTTGAGGCTCGTTTAGCTCGAACCCTATCAATCATGGTGGGTGCCTTTACATTGAGCCTTATTCCGGCGGCTGCTGTGACAATCGCAACTTTTCTAACAAGTTCTATTTACTACTCCCTGCCTGAAAGGTTAGATGTAACTGGCGCAAGTGTTTTCATAGCTGTAGAGTTCTTCTGTTTCATAATATTGGCCTGCAATAGTTTGTGGAACTTTTTTATTTACAACGCACGAAACGCTGAGTTTAAATCTGCGTTGAAGAAACTCTGTGTGAACTTCTCGAGAAGAAGTGGTCTGGCGGAATGCTGGAACTCGACATGGAGTTGCGCACAACAAATGGCACACGACGGGCGACGAAGAATATCTTCTATACCAAACATTACCCTTTCAACCGTCACAGCTCGCAAGAAAAGTTCGTCAGGAGACATCACTTCCGTTTCAAAACTTTCGAACACGGATAATAAAAAAGGATCTGAAGTTACAGGAGGAAGCTCTTCTGCTGCCACTACCTCGGTGTTTCGCTCTACAGTTGGCTCGTCATCCGACGGTCTTGACAAAAGCAAGAGTAGCAAAACCTCTCTGCCTGCCGAAACCTCTATAACGGAGAATTCCTACCAACCAAAATACGATAAAAAGAAAAACAAAGGCAAAAACACGCAACCTTATTTAAAATCTGAGGAACAGGCACCCAATGACTCAATTTTTCAATCTTTCGCAGTCGATTGCAACGCTGATCGTCTGTTTGTATCCGTCATGGAAAACGTGGATGACGAAATTATGGAACTGGAATATGAAAACAAACAAAATGATAAAGTTTAAAAACTCATGACCGTATGTGTACTAAAATTATATTTATATTAATCAATGATCGCAACATAACGTTTTCAATGTTAATAATAGAGTTCCTTTTAAAAGCACGATTTGTTTTTCCGAAGAATGCTAAATAGTTTAACAATCCACAAATACATTAGCAGTATCTACTTTCGTGGAATTATATCAGAAATTAAAATAAGAAAACTAACATATTTGTACATGTCAAACCACGTTCAGCACCAAATTAAACCACTCTAAAACATAAGTGACCTTTGGCGATGTTGAAACTAGCATTTTAGTCACGATTATTTCTCTTTGGGGCAGCGTACTGTGCTGACCAAAATTGAAACGATATAAATAAATTTCGTTAAAAGAAATTGTTTCGCACACTGTTAGTTATACAAAGCGTGGTAATGCAAAGAATAAATAAAAGTTTCTTACTGTGGAGTCATCTAACATAAATACAGAGGATGCCAGCGCAGCTATATAGACCAAATCAATGCAACGACGTCTGCACAAACCGTTAGTGTCAGTTTTTACTTTGCTAAGGTAAATGCATTTTCGAATAGTTAAGTAAGGGCAGTATATTTTTTAAGCAATAAAGCTTTTTGGCTTAGTACATATGGGTCTTTCAGTCTATCTGCGTAATGTAAATTGCTTCGGTTTGAAACCACATTAATCTAGACTACAATAATCTGCATCTAAATTCTTTTTCCATAACAGAAAGGCAATCGTATGTTACATATTTTTGAAACATTGGTTATTTTCACAGATCAATCAGTTTTACTTTTATTCTAATTGTGCATAATTTAAGAATGTTTCAATATATTATGTTGAGCATCGGTTGCTTTATGTTGTATTCCGAAGCAATGGCTTCAAATATAACTTTGGATCGGACAACATTGTCAGTTCAATCAATATTTCCTTGCATCGCTTTTGCCCAAGAAGATGCTACTCAGTTGAGCGACACAGCACGACTGGGCTGCTGCAACGATACGGTTAAAGTTTACAGTATATATTGGTCGACTGGTCAAATATTTCTCACTACATATTTGAACACATTGCGAGCTTTGGGCTGTCCGCAGTTCCAGGATGATTGTCTCTCGCAAACTTACGCATTCGATTCTTTTTCGTTCCTGGCTTATCAGCATTTTTGTAATCCTGGGGAATTAGAAAGGTTGTGCATAGAAGTAGTAAACAAGACTTTAAGAACATCACAAGGGACGGTGAAGTCACCTTTAAATGACGTCATATACAGGAGGCAAAACCGAATACCTGTTGCAAATACACCATCGCCTACTGTCGAACCACTTTTTCTGGATCACTCGCCAGAATGGATAAAATTAATCAAACAACTAAATTCTAGTATACTTCAAACAAAAGACTATCTTCAACCGTGTGTACAAATCGCGACTTACGAGACAAACCAGAAAACGGGTAAATTCTACGAAATCATCAGTGCTGATATTCCAACATGTGGGATAACATGGTGTGGGTTTGATGGTCGGTTGGCCGACAATTATTCGATGTCAACATGGACTTGTATGTCGCACAGGCAAGAAAAGTGTTTTAGTATTACTTTACCATTAGGCTACTTAACAATATTTAAAAGTTTGTATTTGTATTAGTTTGCAACAATGCAGTTTGTGTTTCTTAACTGTTATTATTTCACAGGTGCAGGACAGGTGTTACTTTCCTGGTTTCGTTATCAATAGTTCTGGGAATCGTGATCACGGTAACCAACGTCACTATCATAGCGGTATATGCTTTCAACCACAGACAGCGAAACAGTCAAGCGGTTTATAAGATTTCACTAGCCGCCGCTGATTTAATAGCGGGTGTAATCATTTTCCCAACATTCGCAAGCACGCTGATCCGACGAGTGTTAACTCCCTACCAAACCAGCAATTTACTCAATGTTACAAGTTATCAACATCACAATTTTAGTTCGGCACTTGCATTTCCAACGCTACAGCTTGAGGTTCAGCTGCCATACGACCATCGGTATTTTGTTGGGTTTTTCACTAACTTATCGGTAGCCGTTTCTATATACACTCTTATCTGTGCTGGACTCGACCGCTTGAAAGCAGTTTACAAACCACTGCATTACAGAAGAGAAGGAGCCATTGCGCTTTCTTTTAAACTTACCTTGGTCGTTTGGTTCGTCGCAGCCTTTGTTTCGCTGGTCCCTTTTTTCACGCAACAGCTAAACTACGTTCCAATTGTGTCTGTCCTAATAGCCATTGGTGGGGCTTCGGGAATCATCCTTTACTTGGTCGGGCTGTTGACACCGCTTATTGCCATGTGGGTAGTGGGCATTGCTACGTACGTTTTCACCACAAAACATACAAAATTCCGTCGCCATCAAGCCTGTAGTTCAAATGGCCGCGGCAAAGGATTAGAAGTTCGTTTAGCACGCACTTTAATGATAATGGTTGGTGTATTTACGTTAAGTCTTCTTCCGCTTATTTTAGTTATGTCGTGCCAGTTTTTTCTACTCTCCATACACAACACTCGTCCGCACGATTTTAATATCAATGACGCAACAGCATACCAGACTGCTGAATTCTTGGGCGTGTTAATTCTTATGAATAACAGTCTCTGGAACTTTTTCATTTATAGCTACAGGGATAAAAGATTCAGGAAAGCATCCAAGCTGTTGTATAAACATATAGCTCAGCGGAGCGGAATAACTAGTTGCTGGGGAGCACTGGTATCAAGAGCACGACGAATTGCGCATAACGGCCGCAAGCGACTGTCGTTTCCGACGCTGACATTCAGCAGTCAAGGTCGCAAAAAAAGTTTTCCCACCATCGAAATAACGTCTGTAACAAAAATAGCAGACTGCAACGTCAAGGAATCAGGTTCCAGCACAAATGCTCTCGTTGAACCAAATTTCTTGGATTCATTTGAATGTGACATTCGCGCCAACCGATTTTACGCGTCTATCATGGAGAAAGTCAAAGACTGCACTACCAATAATACCGGATCCTCTGAATTCATCGCGTCCAACAAAAATACATGTCGAAACAACTGTGAACCCACGGCAGAAGAAACCAAATCATAACCATGTTGTCTCTGCAGATAAGGAAGATAAAACTTTATACGCCCGAAACACAAATATGGCGCCGGCAGCCGCATTGATGATATTAAACGAGAAAATTTGATAAATCTATATTTCCCGGCAAGTGCTACGCAACATCGGCTCCAAGTTATCGCCTGTACATAGCAAATTCCACATATGAAATATTTAACGTGTCGAGTTTCACTTTAAACTTTACGTGTTTAATTATTCAACAGTGCTGCGCAATTCCGAATCAACGAAGATAACAGTAATAAAAGTGTTTAAGTACAAACAGTGCGTGGTAAAATTACACAAAGCATATTCCACTGGATGTCTGTGCACCCAAATGCCCTCCAACTCACTTACCGTAATTGATACGATAAGCTTAATAGTTTTGTGGATTGTAAGGCATATAGGTGTACTGTAGACTAATTATTGCGTAACACATTGAAGCTCTGGTGATCTACATAAGTACTGCATTGAAATTACACTTTAAACAATAGGGCATAAAATCCCACAAAAATAACTGCACCACACACTTTAAAAGAATTAAAACAACAAATGTTACCATAAGCAAATAAAAAGGATTTCTCTGTGGCAAGGCACGTATGGTCATGTAATATAAAACACAATTTATATTACTGTGGGTTTTCTACACATTTGATTAAATCGACTTTTTGTTTGCATAGATTTATTACAAGTTTACACTTTAATCTTTCTTATTTTTTGCTTTCTTGTCCCCTTCTTTCTTATCGCCTGCTTTCGCACTTGTCACCTTCTGGCTGGGTTCAGCATTCGGTCTTGTAAAAGCAGTATAATCAACAAAAATACTGCACATGATGCTTTCCACTGTTGCAAATGGATCAATTGTCATTTTCAATCTATTCCCAATCTGTAAAATTATTATTAAAAGGTTTAAAATTTTGTTAATGTATTGCACTATTCATCCATTAAGTAAATTTTCATTTTAGAGTTTTTCTTTTACATCTGGTCCACACTGACACCTTTTCCTCGAAGTTTCTGCTTCACCTCCCTACTTGCTTTTAATCTGGTTTAAACTAATTCCCCAAAATTTATCGGCATTGTGTTTGGGTTTTGGCCACATTCATGTATTTTTATTAAATTGATTTGAATTTTTTTTAATGACATGGTAAAATGACTTTTGTTTTGTTGATATATTTTAAGAGTGTTTTTTTTTTTTTTTTTAAGGAGCAAAACCAAATAACCTTAAGTATATGTTTAAGAGTGCAGTAAGTTCTACAGCTATTACATTTTCTTTTTTTCTAAGTCTATTTTAAAGTAGCATTAAATTCTAAAATACAAAATAAAAGTCATCAAAATAATTCAATTATGCTGTACCGTGTATGCAAATATAGTTGTGGCTTGGAGCAGAGCTATCACTTCCAACGGTAAAGTCACAAATCCATTCATCTGCATCACATAGACAAAGGAAAACAAGAGGCACAATTTTGTGAGCCTGTAAAGTACAATGAATGGAAGATTTAGTTCAATGTGTATTGTGTTGTATTCAAAGGCACAATTTAATTAAAGGTATCGCACTACACACTGTACGTTCTTCTATGAAGTTAATAGCTGAAATATAGCTTTTATTGGTTTAACCACAGGGACAGAAAAGTGTTAGAACACTAGCATTTTTCAGGTGGTGACATTTGTCAGTCTGAATGACATCAATTTTTCTTTATTTATAGTTGTGTGTATTCCCCCAATTTAAGAATCAAATTAAAACCAACTTACACAGACAACTGGAAAGTTTTAATGGAATTCGGACTCCATTGAGATGTTAATAGAAGAGCCAGGTTTTTGATAAATCCACCGCCACATGCAGCAAGCATGCCAAGAAGGGTACATATCAAGTATGATGATGGGTAAACGGATCTAGCGAGCATGACACCTAAAAATATGTATATACAATTTCTAATAAAATACTTAATTTTTCCAATTTCTTTTTTAATTAACTATTTGCTTTTCTTCTCTCTAAATTATTAATTAATTGCAATTACATCATGACGTTGGAATGAGACTAGATTCGGTCACACAAAGTAAGAAAATCCAGCAGCCAAAATGTTATTCTTAAAACTTGTACAAAGTGTCTTACAAATATCCTCTTAGAAATAAGTAAAGTCTGTCTGATCAGTAAGGGACAAATTTAATTCACTTTGTTTAACACTAAATATCAAACCTTTCATAATTTTTTTAGTTCGAAGCAATTCTTTTAACAGCATAATCATGGTAGACACCGGTAACCACTGGACTGTAAAGTGGAATGCATTTTTCGGGGTGTAGAAAACCAACCACCACACCAGTGATGCCAAAAAGATTGCCTAAAAAAGTCTTAAGTTATATTTATGTATATTGAGAGACCATATATACTCTGCAATACTTTAATGAGTTATCCAGCAATAATTGAAGTTTCTAAATTCTTTGTTTTGTTGTTTTTACCACTAGAAAGAATAGGATAGGCTATTCAGGTTTATCCCCTTACTTGGTAAACACAAGGGGCAGTAACACACGAATAATCGTCGGACCGACTCGCACCCACTAAAACTATTGTAGTGTGTTGTGTATAATTTAAGACATTCCTTGAATTTAGTAAAACGCAATAATTCACTGGTTCAAGCAATGTTTAATAAGTGCCTTGCCTAAGGACACAATTGATAAGCTAGCAACCAGTTTTGAACCCGCAACCCTTTGACTGAAAGGCGATGTACTAACCCACCAAGGTAATCGGTCGGATACAAATGACAGATCAGTCCTATGATTCTCACCTCGCTGTTATTAAATGGCATTAACGGCGGCTTTCCGACACACAGATTTACGAGACAACCACCACCAAAACAACAAGCCATAGATGCAAGCCATGTGCTTACAGGCTGTGAACGGGATCGGTCATCAACTGAAACAAACAGGTATAAAGAATACAGGACGGTATTAGTGCTTTTAAATATTCAAATTTTATTCAGCTTATTCTAATTCCCATGTATTTTGCTTGTATAAATAATTATATTATATATCTCGAACAATAACGGTAACCGGTACAATGAATAATAACTGTAACCTAAAAATAGCATTTTTCAGCTGTCATCAAGTTTATTTCACACTATTCACATTATTGTATAATTATATACAAAAATAATAATAAACTGTAGGCACAAATCAAATCAAACATATTTTATTTGTTAAAACAAATTAGTAAAATGTTTTTTTTACCCCAACATTGTTTCACGCCACAGATCACCAACACAAAATGAGAAAGCTGACATGGAACCGACAAAGAGGTAGAAACCAAATCTGATAAAGACAATGCTAGCTCCTGTACACTAGCCATCTATCTCAGTCTATCTTACAAAACATAAAAAGTAAAATTAGTCAACTGACTTGTACTTTACATTACCACGTAAGACGTAATGTTTGTTACTGACAAAAACAAGTACTAAATAGAACATTACTTTTGGGTAATGACTTATTACTACCATTACAAACTATTAACCGGTTAATGTTTACATAACGGTAAATTGACATAGGCCTACGCCCATTAAAGCGCAGTACCGGTACTTTGCGTTGTAACTCGGCACACAGTAGCTTATGTGTAGAAGTAGGACCATGCTGGCGCGCACAACCTCCAGCTGGTATATTTGCGCGTGTGAACAGCTGCTGTTCAAATCATCACCTTGTCGCAGTTTGACCTCGTGATATGACCGTAAAGGTACGTGAAACAGCAAAGCGAAAAATCGAGGGTGCCTCTAAATACTACAGGATCGCTTGGGTCGTTTAGATTGCGATGAAAGGTAATTTAAACCAGGTCCCAAACACTAATCTCAACCCCAGAACTAACTTTAACCCCGATCCTTGCGCTCCAATCCATCCTGTAGTATTTAGACTTTTAGAGGTACCGTTAAATCGAAGCCTAATCAAGCGGCAACTCTTACAACTCATACGATTGGTAAATACCAAATGATGCGCAAGCCATCGTACAAAACAGCGGTGTTCATATTTTTACAAATAAACAGAATTCGGATTGCAATTCTAATACGACAAAGGTCATGTGGATAATGGAGATTCATAAGTTTTTCAAATCGAGAAGTATCAACCTACCAAGCATTCGGTTTGTCAAATAAGGTTACCTAGCTGTCCATCTAAGCGATTTCAAAGTGTTATATGACGTGCTATCCGGTCCTTCCAAATAACAGAAAAATAAAACTCTTTGAGTAGGAAATTTACTTTTAGTTCTAGCAAAAAAATAAGGCACAATAGGTTTGCAAGGTAATACCATAGAATCAATACTGATAATCCATAATACATTTTAATTGAAACTTTTAAAATATTTATAAAAATAGAATTTTTTTTAAATAAGGTAAATATGTTTACATGACAGAAATATTGGTATACAAAATGCTTAAATTAAAAAAGCAAAGAGTTTATGAAAAAAAAATTTAAAACACACCTATATAAAAAACAATAGCCAACACCAAAACGTAAACTTGTGTTAATTGAGTAAAAGTTCTAATAATATTATTTATTTCTTAACAATGCAGTCCGGGCATTCACGAGTGTCTTAAATGCATCTTCACTTCCTGGCGCAACATTTTTATCCGGATGTAAAATGATAGCAAGCTTTCTGTAGGCTTTGTTAATGTCATCTCTGTAATGTTAAAAAGCTTTTTTAATATAGTAAAAATATTTTAAACCTAAATGACACAAAATAAAAACCTGGTAGCCGAGTGGTGTAGGCCTAATTTTTCAAAATTATCTCGACCATTTTTGATTCTCAAGATCGCATCAGCTTGTTCCTTAGTGAAACCAAGACTGGTGTTGACTTTTACCGGACGCCCCCCATTTTCTGACGCTTCAACCAACATGGAGAATAATTCCTGATTTTACAAATTTTTGTTCGTTTAGTAATCTTTAATTGATTCTTAAAATGTGAATTGAAAGGATTTTAAAATCAGGGAAGTGAAATGTTTTTCCTAAAACAACCAAGAATTAAATCAAGGCATACCCAATGCTACAGCAACTTTATCTGCTGGAATAAAGGTTTTTATTACCATTTTTTAAATTTATTTATGACCATAATAAATAACCTTTAAGTATCCAGCATAATCACTTTATTACCAGAATCCAATGCATGCAGCAACTGTTATTACACCGAATCTTTATCATTATAAAACAGTCTGGTTGCTATTAGAGATTCTGCAGTGTATCTGTGTTTAGCTATTGGTTTAATTTAGTATCTGAATTAAAAAAAAACATAAAATAGTTTCATTCACATTTACACAAAGCATTCGCACACATGGGAATGAAATCACCTGAAACAATTCATTAATCCCTTCACCTGTTGCAGCAGACATTTCAAAATATTTAAAACCTTTATCTTCAGCCCACAGTTGTGCTTCTAATGTGTCCACTGCACGTTTTCCCTTATCGATCTGGATCATGATATTATCGTAATGACTGATGGAATAAATTGTAAATATATAGGCATTAAGCTTATGCCTGTTAAGTATTACAGGTACTTAGTATCAAACAAAATGCATAATATAATATATAAAATAAGAACACCGGAGTTGTTAATATTTTAAAAAGAAAAGTAAATTCCTTCTACATATCTGCATATTCTCAATCAAAATAATTGAGTGTAAACATGATTACTTCTACTAAAATCAAGAAAATAATAATTATACTTTAAGCAATTAAGCAGACATATAGGTAAAGGCAATGTTTATGATAATACAAGAAAAAAATAGTACTGTGCAATTCATCAACTAATTATAGCAACTAAAGGTGGTGTCAATGGAACTATATATTAAAATTCAACAAAATGACAACTCACTTACTTTATTTGCACACACAAAGAAAATTACATTATCCAATTTATTTATCCGTCCCATTTCTTGTTTCATTTCGGTCAACCAGGATTCGAGTGCAAGGTAACTATTTCTGTCGCAAACATCAAACACCAACAGAGCAGCTGGAAAAATTTTAAAAATTGCCTGTTAATTTACTAAACAAATAGCCTGAAACACTGCTTCATATTTAGAATTAAGTCGGTTTTTAAACTATTTCTAAACTACACATAAATTAGAGATAAAATACAATACATGAAACTACCTTGAGCATCTCTATAGAATTCATTTCGAACTTCAAAAAAGTATGGATGACCAGCCATGTCGAATATGTTAACTTTAACTTCTTTGTCTTTCACTGATACTCTGCAAAGGAAAATGTTATGGGTTAATAAAGTAAAAAATCTTTAGATTGTGAGGTAATATTCAAATCATATAGACCAGGTCATTTATTCCTCAAGATATATTATTACACAAGGAGGGCAATATGAATATTTTACTCAAACTAGGTTTACCAAATTTTTTGGGTTTATGGACTCAAAATTCCAGGTACACAAACATATACCTAAAGACTTGAATTGGTAAACTCTAAACTTGTGTCAAAAACATGAGCTTTTTGATATTATGGACACTGCTGACATTGCCGGTTAATAGTCCATCATTGAGATTAGGACTTAAGATTGTGTTATTTAATTAAAGTTAGTCTATGGAGTTGCAGTTACAAAGCTACATACATGTGACAGATTCTATTTTAGCCTGTTTAGCAGTACTGTGGCACGGCTGAGGTAAATCTTTATAAAGGTCTTTTACAGCTAAATGGTGTGCACTATATTGTGCGTGTATCATATAAAAACAGTTGGGATTTAGCTGCAAAATAAAAGCGGTGACATTATTAAGCAAATATGTTCAATGTACATAAATATTTAAATCATTCCTCACTTTGTGACTCCATAGTCAATACCAATGGTAGGAAGGTACTTGCTCACGAATCTCCTCTCACAGTATCGCTTTATGATGCAACTCTAAAACAAATTAAATGAACTAGTAAAATATAACGAAATTTCATCTCAGACCTGATGCTAATGTTATATGTCATAATAAACCTTGCAATAGTACAGTAAATAAAAAAAAAACATTACTATACCAATATAACTTAATTATAACAATTCATATGTCTGGAAATCATGGCAAATGCACACACAGCGTAACAAATGTACAACAAAGCCCAAACCTGTAAAAATGTAAAGATATATGTTAATAATAATAAAAATTAAGAAAAACAGTCAAGGTCTTTTTGAAAACTGCCAAACCATTCTTTAAAGACGGGACATTTAAAAAGTACTAATGTTTAATATTGCTTGAATATCAAATTAGCAACATTGTGTACAAGTGCAAATAGCCCTGACATTATCATGCAATATAACAGGCTGGTTGGCTCATTCTTGTACATTGCACCTATATCTGAAGGTGGTTAAATCAGATGCTAGCTAGCGGATTTTTTTCTTAGACAAGACATTTTGGACACAGTTGCTTTCTAACACAATTACAACAGTACAGCAAGGACAGACTCCACTGTGGTCAACATACTGCAATTCTCTAGAATTTTGAATTTCAGGATAATACAGACAAAATCAGTTAATTATATTTTTAGATATTTTTACACCCATATATACATATCCCGTATATGTGTTTAACCAAAATAGTTTGGTCCTTTAAAGCAAGTTACTGCATCATGAATATTATGTATTTTTTTAATCGTGTTTTACATTGTACAAATAATGGGAAGAAAATCTGCAATCTTGGTGTTTATCAAAACCATAATGCTAACTTTAGTTTCGTAATGTACTGGATGCACAATGACGTTTTTGTGAGCATGCGACTAGGGACGGAAACGGTAGTCCTCTATTTTTCTCTGCTGGGTGGCGCTATTTATTTTTTGGGAATTATCTGAGGAGTAACTATTTTCGATATTAATGTTAGGGTTGGGGTTAAAGTTAGTTCTGGGGTTGAGATTAGTGTTTGGGACAGGGTTAGAATTACTTTCTATAGCAATCTAAGTGATCTAAGCGGTCCTGTAGTATTTAGAGGTACCCGCGACTGAGTGGTCTTATACTAGTTTTCGCACTGACTAATCGTATTCCTCGTTAGTGTAGTGGTAAGCGTCGCCGCCTGTCACGCGGGAGACTATGGTTCGATTCCCCGACGGGGATAATTTTTTTTGGTTTTTTTTAACTCTTTTGTTTCTTAGTTATAAACAAACTCATCATAACCCCGCAATTAGCTTGTCTAAGCATTTTTGGAATTTTTTCAAGCATTGGCTAAAGTAATCGATCTCTTTGCAGTTTTTTGATTGTAAACACTATTTACTTAAAATGCGTAAATGGTGTAATAAACATGGGGCTAGAGTTAGTGTTAGTCTTGCGGTTGAGTTTAGTGTTCAGGAATGGGTTAAAATTAGTGTCCGTAATTTTAGTGAGTAGTTTCCCTCCTCCCCACTTTAGAACAGCTGATAAATAGCGCCATCCAGCAGAGAAAAATCAGACTACCGTTCTGTCTCTAGCCGCATGTGTTTTTGTGTTGTCGTTTTGCATGACATGCATTAAAGATTTAAACCCTTTTTTTGTATTTGGCAGCAAGTAGAAGCCTCTATGACAGAAGACTAAGTTAGGGCTGATGTTTCTTTATTCCCCGGATTGTCATGTAGTTTTGCAAATGTTTACCCCGGGAAATAATGCAATTAGTAAGTAAACGAAAATAGCAATTGAGACAGAATGGTTTTAAATATATTGATATATTAAAAGACGAACAATTATTTTTAAAAACTAACCTTGCCAACTTCTGCATTCCCCATACTAATGATTTTAACTCGAAGTCGTTTCTGCTGCATTTTTCGATGATTCATTTTGGATTTAGCTTCGTAAATTACCCTTCATTACGCTGTATATAAGTCTGTAGTTGCATGCTTTAGTGTTACGTAGTATGGTGTATTTTGAGAGTAAACGTTTTTCCAAATTCCAGAAAAGCACTCTTACAAATAAAAACCACAATCACTTGCTAATTTGATCAGATATTTTAAAGGTAAGATTTAATTGTTTCACATTTCACTTTGATTAAACAACTTCTGTATTTAAAACAAATAAAATTCTCTCAGAATATATGTGTTCTTGGCAAGAAAGTATCGAGTAAATGACGTCATGTTTTGAAATTATAATTCCAGCTGTTCGAAAAGACGACAGGATAGAAAACAATATTTTGACGTAATTTGCGTGATAGGATAGGATATTCATGTCATGTTTACTCCTGTGAATGGAAAAACCAAGGGGGTTAACACACGAGCAATCGTCAGATCACCTCGCGCCCATTATCGGGTTACCTATTGCAGTGTGTTGTGTATGACTCGCGTGTTCCTTCAAATTAGTAGAACCCATTATCCGCTGGGTACAGGCAATGTCCGTTAAGTTCCTTGCCCAAGGACACAACCGACTAGCTAGCTATCAGTTTCGTACCTGCAACCATTAGGTTGAAAGGCGGCGCACTAAACCACTATACTAATACGTCTGATATCGATTCAAATAACGAATAGATTCAAAATATAGTTTTGACAGACTTTTTTTCTTTGGGGGGGGGGGGGCGGGCTATTGTTGACAAGCGATGTTTCGACCTGACAATTAGCTGAACTAAACCGTTTTTTTTTGTGATTTTACATGTAACAACTCGGCCACACGAGAAAATTGAAAATACCTTAAACCAGTTTATAAATATGTTTGTATCAGTTTACGGCATTACCCGATACTCATTTTGTCGTGAAACATAGAAATAAAAAAAACACCCGACAAAAACAATCAACATGAATGAATCTGCTAAGGACACCGAAGTTGTAAGTTGACATTTAAATGAAAAAAATCAGTTATATACTTATGTACGCTTAACCCAATTCAATTACGGCAGAAAGGGGATGCAAACCAAAGTGAGACTGACGAAACAAACAACTGTGACCAACAAAAGTTATTGAGGTTATTGGGTGGACAAAAGGTTACTATACATTTTGTATTTTTAGTGTTATTTGGGGCATATTAATAAAAAAAAAAAAAAAAAAAAAACGTATTTAAAAAACACTTTATTGCATCGTGCAACAAAAGCATACAAATTAATTTGTTGCACTCATGCTGTAATATGTATCTTAATTTAAGTGTGGCCACTGCCATTGGCAATTAATTACATTTCTGGTTAGTGAAAGTTTACCCATTTACATTAACATAAATAAACAATTTGTTAATCAACAAATTTGGAAAGGTATTTGCTATTGTAAGAAGTGTTTTGATTTCTCTGTAAATTCAGTTCGTTAATTCCCATTAATTTATTGTTTATGGTTATATTTTCCAATTACTTAATACGATAGCTGTCACACTTGAACCACCAATTGCCTTATACTGTAAGCCGATACAGGTAAATTTAAATATGCAAACAGAATGCCCCATGCTTTTGACTAAATTAACCAAGTTTAAACTAATATGAATAAATCAGTATGCATGTTTTATATTACATCATTTATAATAACGGAAATGCGACTATAAACATTTAGCTCTAATTTACATCTATTGATCTACCATTCCAGTACATGAAATGTAGCCACGAAACTGCTAAACAACTTGTTTGTATTATTATATACAAAGCAGTTACAGATGACTAAGTAATATACTTACTGTTTTTTTATCTTCACCAGTAAGAAAAGTAGTATCCTATGAGCACTATTTCTATATAAGAAAAATAAATCCAAGAAATTCATTATGTAGAATAAAAACGCAGCTGCAGCTACCCGCTGGGTCTCCAAATCTCTGACAAAGGATGAAGGAAAGAAGCTCACTGAAGGATTAGAGCAACAATACAACAATTCGCTGAGTCATAAGTTGTCAGGCAAAGCTCGTAGACATGTTGGACTTGGGTTTGGTCAAGATGAGGTAAAAATGTTATTCATGACATTTTTATAGTCTTTTAAAAGGCTTCTAATTTAGTTCATATAAAAGTATACTTTTTCAATGTCTCTTAAAAAAGTGTTATTTTTGATTTGTCTTCTACTCAAATGTTTTTTTATTCTCGCAATATATATCTAGGCACAATCACCACTCAAATGTTTTTAAGTACTGAATATATGAAACAACGTTTTTGTAACTGCATTTACAGATTAATTGCAACAATTAACAATTGTACAGGAAAGTGCAACAAGCACAAACAAAGACCGAACTCGAAGGAGTAGAAGTCGATCACCAATACGTTCAAGGGACAATGAACCATCTCAATCTTCTGAAACAAATCATGAAAAAACATGCTCTGCACAAAAGTCAATAACATCAATTGAC
>CH002816.1:113790-127426 GCA_000149265.1 Ciona savignyi | reverse complement strand
AAATGCATATGAGACCATACCAAATCGTAAAACATATGTGAAAATGCCAGGAAATCCATCAATAAAACCAGTAAACCCATCAGCAATAATGCCTCCTAGATGGATGAAACCTTATTATCTTTCATTGATAAGAAAAGATGAAATAGAAGGACCTCCACCACCAACTGCCAGATCATCACAACCAAATTGGAATCTAACAGCAGAATTAACAGCATTTAAGTAAGGTTTTTAATTCTTAGTCTATGAGTCATTTATTAAAATGTTGGAACATAGAATAGATAAATTTTATTTTAAATATTGTTGACCTAACATTTTCAACTTTGGTTTACATGCTTTTAGGGATTTTACTTAGTTGGAGAATTGAAACCATAGTGCGTTTTCCATGAACAATGCTCACCAATAGCTCAGAACATCACACAAGAATAAAAGTCACGCTGCTTGAATTTGGCGAAATTAATATTTTAAAATTGAACACCACAAACCGGGTAATTTATTAAACAGTAGCCCCTGCTTGGCTGCTTATAATTTTAAATACCAATAATATTATGAATAGCGCTCTCCTGTAAACCCACATGTAATAATGTCATAATTATTTGGGACATGAAACATTAACATACATAACCACACACCTTATAAATATGTATTGTATTTTGTGACATAGTACACAAGTAATATTGAATTACCTTTACAGAATTCGACTAGGAATTCATGTTCCTGATGAACTGCTAACATCTGCCTTAACTGAGCCAATATCCGAGCAAGATAATGAAGATGAACCCAAAGATTATAGACGTTTGTTAGAGAATGGACAACTTTTTATTGAGGAGTTTGTTTCACATTATTTACAATTAGCACTTCCTCGTCTACCAAAGGAGGCTTTAAATTCAATTCGCGATTTTCTATTGTTGGAAAGGAACCTTGCACATATAGCATTTAATTTAGGGTACCAAGATTTAATACAGTCATTGGAAGTACCGCCATCTAAAAAAGTCCTTAGTGAAACATTTGTGGCAAGCATTGAAGCTATAAAGCTAAGTGAAGGAGAAATTGCTGCAGGGAGGTATATTTTGGACTTCATTATTCCTCAGCTTGCAGGGAAGGATATAATCGAAGATATCTGGAAACCAAGTGACCCTATGGCTGTATTGGTGGATCATTTGAAGAGCAACTCGCAAGCAAAGCCGGAAGCAAGACTGATACGACAATCTGGACTGAATACAGTTACACCGATATTTTATGTAGGCTTATTTTCTGAAAGGCATCTCCTTGCTGAATCAGCTGCAGAGAGCATTGCCTTGGCAGAATGTGATGCAGCAAAACTTGCCCTTAAAACTATTTATCATGTACAGCCTTCATCAAAACCTCTTCCAATGGGGAAATGGGTTGATCCAGATTTTTTGGTTAAACTATTTCAACCTTTGGTTGAACGCGAATCCTTGCTACATTCAAGTTGAATAAAAAAAAATTTCTGGATCATGATGCAATGTTTTGAATCCACAAAATCATAAATAATTTCATTTACTTTCATTAACAAACATTATCTTCTTCTCTTTACAACATTAGGGCTAGAAGGACTGTTTGTATTTGTATGTCTTGTTCTTTTTCGACTTCCTTTTCCTTTATTTGATACAACAGGTAGTTCTGGATGAAAAAAATGTTTTACAAAAAGATAAAAAGAGCTAACCGATCCAGTCAACTAAATCAAAACCCACATGTGTACTACATTTTAAATAAAAAAAAGTTTTATTCCTGTTAACCCCTTTTACTTCATTTTTAGTACAACCCATTAATCCATAGGTTTCAGGATATACCTAGAAAGGACACAATTGATACTAAAGTTTTTGTCTGAAAAAGAATACACTAATTCACCAACCCATTCGAAGGGGCAATTTTTACAATACCTAACAGTTAAACAGTTCTTAAATAGTCAATTCCCCTCCTACCAAAATGCAAATAACACATTTTTGCAATAGTAAATCAAATATTGTTCAGCCATGTGGGTTAGAAATACAACAATTATTGTTCTTTTAAGTATTACACTACTAAATTTTTTTTGTGAAAAAAGATCTTTTTAGCTGGAACGTATAATTGATGTTGTTAGTCATTTCTCCCCTTACTTTGATTATTTATTTATTAAGGTTTAATAACACTTAATTCTTGGACTATCTAACCTTCATCTTCGAGTTCAGGAAAATCTTCTACAGTTTTTACTTGATCTCTGTTGTAGTTCAGTATTGATGCAGGTAATTTAAACTCCTTTTGTGTATTTTTAAATGGTGAAGCTTCTGAATCATCCTTCGAACAAACATATTTATTAGCAGCATTGTAATTAGAAAATGGTCGCTTCTAAATAAGGGCCCAATAAATCATACATTTGAATGCAGAATTAATAAAAACACAAATAAACAATATCCCACCAAAGCGCGTAGATTGTACATTGTAGCAAGGTGCTCCCACAGCTGGTCACTTGATACAGTTTGACCCAAAGATTGACAAAACTTTTTGTGAATGCACATCATATGGAAGTGTTTATTCAAGCCTAAACAACATACCATATCTTTAATATTCTAGATCATACTAAACAAATTAAATTTAACAAATAACACGACTGTTTCAATTGCTTAGTAATTGTGTCCTGGAGTATTAATTATGTTAATTTGCTATATATTCCATTTCCTTAATAAGAAATGATTTTCTAAGTTTATTAGGAAAAGAACAAACCGATTGGCTTCTGTCCCCTCATTGCGTAAAACAGACAAACTTCTGTCTCTGCATTCCAATTAATTCTTGGCAAGGTTGCACATGTTGTTTCCATCTTCACTGTAAAGATTAGTAATTGAATCCGTAGACTTTGCCTTTCTCAACAGCAGAAATAAGATGCTTACTTTTTTCTGATAAACGAATTACTGGTAACAGCCAATTTGTATTTAAAATTGCAAAAACAAATATATATTAGGTCAAGGTTGTGCAAAGTGCAGTGTGTTAATATTTTCAAATTTTAATAACTGATTAAGTTTGGAGACCACATCTGCCTATACATATATTAATGGTGAAAAATAAAATTAAATAACTATTGTGTTTAATTTATTATCCAAACAACTTTAAACTAAAGGAGTGCCAGTTATAACTCGTTTCTATCTAGGTTGTGTTCTTGGGCAAGACACTTTACCGACATTTCCCGAATCCAGTGGATATTCATGTTTATCCCAGTGAATGGGAAAACCAAGGGATTTAACACACGGGCAATTGTCAGATACCTCGCGCCCCACTTCGGGTTACCGGAGCTATTGCAATGTGTTTTGTATGATTCACACATTCCTTTAATTTTGGGGGAAGTCCGTTAAGTGCCCTGCCCAAGGACACAACTGACTAGCTAGCAACCAGTTTCGAACCTTAACCTTTCGGTTGAAAGGCGTCACACTAAACCCCTAGACTAATCTGTCGGACAAGATGTGTGTATTTTTAAATGGGTTCTATTAAATTTAAATATTATCTTAGTAATAAACATATTGCACTGCAATAGGTGTGGTAATGAGATGGTGTATGCAATGTAATGTGACAACCTAAAATTACCTATGTAAGGACACTTCCTAACGTATTTGCGAGCTAATCTAACGATTGCCTGTGAGATTGTGTTTTCCTATTCATAGGTTTTAATAGAAATATCCTATTGTTTTATTAGTGATGTAACAAAGTCCATCACGACCATCAACCTAACACCGTAATGCCAATATCCATGCTAAAAATTATCAATTTTACTGCCAAAAATAAGAGCTCGGTTCGTTGTGGACTATTTGATTCTCGCTCAGTAGCACTTATAATCAATGTAAAACTACACACTGCATATAAGTAAATTAA
This sequence comes from Ciona savignyi, assembly GCA_000149265.1. NCBI lineage: Eukaryota > Metazoa > Chordata > Ascidiacea > Phlebobranchia > Cionidae > Ciona > Ciona savignyi. The sequence continues at coordinate 123,568 of CH002816.1, read as the reverse complement.
TAATACACCAAATCTAAATCTAGGCTTTGCCTTTGGTTATCTTAATAATCTGAGTTACGGGGGTATGATTTTAAAACGTTGTACAATGTTAAATAATTTTTGTTATGGTCCTTCCATATCAGCATAAAGTAAATCTTGACCCACACCATATTTCACGTAATACAATTTCGACAAAAGCTTAGATAAACTGCAGCCAATTCGCGTTATCAAAAAATCAACCTTCCGTGACGAAGTACATCTGTGGCACCTTTATTAATATATATTTGTTTTAATTTATTTTATGTCCTAAATATTTTGTGTTTTTACGTCGTTTGTTTTTGCAGCATTTGAAGTTTTCCGACTCTCACTTAATATTACCCGTTACGTAATTATCACCTTGTACGGGCCTTTGTATTTTTGCCGTTTAAATCGTTAACATAGTTTCCCCACCTAATTCCCCACAGTTAGTCAAACGTGCAGATGTGAAACGTCTGGCACGTAAACTTTTCGCACCTTGTAAATTCCCTATATATTCTGGAAATTTATATAACCCAAAGTAAACCTACAATGACGTACTTCAGACAAGATAGCTTGCGTTATGCTGTGTAACGTACTAAGTAACTCGCTTCGCAAATAAACCGTATATCGAATGATACGCAGAATATAACTAAAGTGAAGCAAGAGTTAGACTGCGAGTTTGAGATCTAGAATTTACAAATAGTGGTCACTATAATTATTAGTGTGCGATCTGTGGAGAATAGTATACACCAACACGAACAGGATGTGCAGCTCAGGGGAACCAATCCTGCGTCCCTCCTAGCGGCGGGAGGGGCGCCCACCTACCCCCACGCTCCTCTTGAGCACCAACAGGGACTCCCTTCCGGAGCCCCTGCACCCTCAACTTTTCTTATTTAAAAAAAAAATCATCATATATATTGATCTTGACGATGGGGGCTACATTCAGCCCCCAAAAACCCACCCACCATTCCCAACGAGTGCCGGGGCATTGAAGAGCTCCGGCACAATTAGCACTTAGTTTATTTATTTGTTTTTTGTCAACATTTTTGTTTTTTCAAATTTTTTCACCCCTCACCCCCACCCTAATAGGTCCCTCGGGCTTGGGCCCCTTTTTCGTGCTCGAGAAGCGTCACATCGCCCCACTGACCACGACCTTCCCCGACATTTGTCCGGCCCGGTGGTCTAGCGGTTAAGTGCGTCGCCTTTCAATCGAAAGGTTGCAGGTGCGAAACTGGTCGCTAGCTAGTCGGTTGTGTCCTTGGGCAAGGCACTTTACGGACATTGCCTGAATCCAGCGGATTAATGGGTTCTACCAAATTGAAGGAACATCTCTATCATATACAACACACTGCAATAGCTCCGGTAACCCGACGATGGGCGCGAGGTGATCTGACGATTGCCCGTGTGATAACCCCCTTGGTTTTCCCATTCACGGGGATAAACATGAATATCCTATCCTATCCTATCCTAGACTTTCCGCTGCGCAGTTCGCCAGAGACCGTAAGGCAGCCGGCTGAAACTAACCCAGCCAACTACAAGCAAACAGCTTCAAAAAAGCGCGAGCCCACATTGTTGAGCCCGACGTGATAATGGACACGCACCTTCCCGAAACGAACAATTTCCGACGTCAACTTCAACTAGAAGTTTCAAGTACATTGGCAACGACGAGTGGCCGAACGCAATTTTTCTAAGAAGCAATTTCAAGCATCAAGTAAGAAACGCCCCTTTTCGCTGGACGAAGTTGGTGACTAACAAGACAACGCACTCTATTCAAATCAAGTTGATAAGCATCGTCTCCGCGAACGAAAGAAGAATACGCAAGACGACGTTCCCTTTACGAAATATGAAAGGGTTGTATTATTATTTTTGTAGCTTCTAGATTATTTTTTGTAAGTTTTATGCTTATTTTTATACTTTATGTAATTATTAGTCTGCAACGATTGCAAATACTAGTGTTCCCGGTTTGGTTGGATGGTACTAGGCTATTGCAAAAATGCATAATATCGGTGTTTTACTCTACAGCAGCGTTTCTCAAACTATGGGTCGCGACCCACCGGTGGGTCGCTAAAGGAATCTTAATGGGTCGTGAAAAGTTATAAAAAGCTCTGATTAACTATACAGGCTATTTCCTATACAAAAATCAAGGGGAAATTATAATAATTGTGACATCACACAATCTTGAATCGTGGCGTGATCCCAGAGGTGTGTTCCTTTGCAACGATAGCGTAACCTAGAAACCAACAACAACTATATATAAAGTTAAGTGGGTCGCCATAAATTGTGGTAATTAATAGTGGGTCCCAACTCTAAAAAGTTTGAGAATCACTGCTCTACAGACTTCTTACAAACACGAAGAGCAAACGCGCCTTCAACAACTGCTACATATGCACTCCATCTTAAACAAGGTTAGTAACGCTTTGACGATTATGCTATCATGAGCTTGAGTCAATGATGCCATGCTGCGCCAATCCATCCGGTATATTAGGCGCATTTACACGTCGAACGACGTTTGTTTTGTTCGTTCGCGCCAGATTTTCAATGTTACCGCCGACAAGGCGTTAGTTTTCTTTTAATCGCGCCTCACGCAAATTATGCGTCTCGTTCATGCGATTATATACTCGTTTTTAGCAGCGGCTCGAGGTTTGTTTCTTTTTCTGCGAAGTCTGATCGCCTCTACTCCGCGCATTTGCGCTCTTGCTGTGTAAATAAGTGAGCGTACCCGCTTCACAACGCCACAGTTTATTAAACGATACCAGCATACTTCCGTATAGCTATGGTAATCGCGACGCATGTAAATGCGATGTCTAATTGTCTAATCGCCTCTCAGTCAATGTGTCGGATGTTCCGAACCGAATATATTTCGTGTGTAAAACAGGCTTTTACAAACACCGCACAGTAATGACGAGACACGGCTTATGTCCTGCTTACTAAAAGTTTTCTTTTGTTTGTTGATGGAAATACATCCGCGCAAGATTATTTCCCTTATTCGTTACGAGTCGTAAAACCTACATATGACAGGTCGCTCGGTTTTTGTTTTTGCGTTTTTATTAATTGCGCTTTCGTCGTATATAGCGAGATCATCGCTGCATTTATTTCATGCTCACTCGGTAGTGAGTAACCAGGCGTACACGCCTTGGTTTATTAGCTGGCAAAGTATAAAAAATATGGCTCATGTGATGCAAATTGTGGCGTTGCTACCTTGAATATGAGATGTCACTTTTACTACATATTCCGCATAACATTTATCACGCTTTAACATACCTGACACCAGATTTCTATGCACGATTGCACAATTCTAGCTTTGTACTTAATTCTCCCAACCAGGTTATTCTAGTTTTTGCAGGATAAACGTGTGAAATGCTCGAAACTTCGTGAGATCGTTCACCACATGACTTCGATTGTTATTTCGACTGAACATCCGAAATGCTCAACGAGACCGTGATTTTATATTCGCAAACTTAACAAATGTGGAAAAAATGAGATGTTGTGGCACCTTTATTAATATATATTTGTTTTAATTTATTTTATGTCCTAAATATTTTGTGTTTTTACGTCGTTTGTTTTTGCAGCATTTGAAGTTTTCCGACTCTCACATAATATTACCCGTTACGTAATTATCACCTTGTACGGGCCTTTGTATTTTTGCCGTTTAAATCGTTAACATAGTTTCCCCACCTAATTCCCCACAGTTAGTCAAACGTGCAGATGTGAAAAGACCTCTATGAACGGCAGGATGTGACGAGTGGTACCCTCCATGAGTCATTGTTTTTAAACGAGTGTTTTGCTGAGTAACAATGGTGGTGATTCCCCAAAGTTTGTTTTGTTGAAAGCAGCATGTGCTAGGCTGCGCGCCGGTGTTCTCGTTTAGCTGTAAAGTTTTGTAATCGTGGAGCAGTGCTTTGTAAAATAAAGGTGTTGAATGTGCATCTGCTAGCTGTTTTGTTGGAAAAAAGTTGCCGATGTACGAGGGGGTATGGGCTCAAAATTTTTAAACAAAATTTTGTAGGGTTTTGAGTTTAGGTTGCAGATCCAAGCTTCAATTTTAAATTGTGAAAAAATCTAAGACTTCCTATGTCTGGATTTTGAGTGACAGTCGTTTTTGTGAGGTCAGTTTGCATTAGAGAGATAGGAAGAATAATTAGTTGAACGCCTCCTTCAGACAAGATAACTTGCGTTATGCTGTGTAACGTACTAAGTAACTCGCTTCGCAAATAAACCGTATATCGAATGATACGCAGAATATAACTAAAGTGAAGCAAGAGTTAGACTGCGAGTTTGAGATCTAGAATTTACAAATCGTGGTCACTATAATTATTAGTGTGCGATCTGTGGAGAATAGACTTTCCGCTGCGCAGTTCGCCAGAGACCGTAAGGCAAGCCAGTCTACCGAACCAAGCTCAGCCAACGCCTCGGTCAGTAATAACAAAAGAAAGCGCGAGCCCACACATCGGAGTCATTTTTGGACTTATCATGTCGAGCGCTATAGTAAAAACATAGTATACTAAACAGGTTTTTTTAGTCTGTAAGTTAGGATCTATGAGTATACTATGGTAAAAACAAGCTAAATTCCTAAAACAGCTCGATGTAATTTTTTACGGTTTCGGTGAATTCCCCTGGTATAAGTACATCAATTTCTGTTTCTACATATCGAGGTCATGTTTGTCCTTCTGTTCTAGCGGTATGCCCAAAAAAGCTAAACGTAAAAAAAACTTTTTGGTTTTTAACGTCCCAGGGGAGTTCCTGTAATTATAACCCAAAATTTTGGTTTCTGTATATCTAGACCATTATTGTCTAACAAATGACAAAAATTCATAGCAATTTTTTAGCTTACTTCTTCTGGTAGAAGTCGGCACCACAAGCCATGCCTGTCAAGCGATTGATAAAACGGACAAAAGCAATATGTGTCCCATTTTTTCCAAATGAGACCCATAATTAGAGTGAAAAAAATATTATTTATTTGTTTCAAAGCAGGTAAATAAATAAAAAATAATTGTTTAAATGTATCATACCTTGACACAACTTTAGGATAGGTGATAGGATATTCAGGTTTATCCCAGCAAATTAATGGGTTCTAGCAAATTGAAGGAACATGTGCATCATATACAACACAATGCAATAGCTCTTATAACCTGACGGTGGGCGCGAGATGATCTGAGGATTGCCCATGTGTTAACCCCCTTGGTTTTCCCATTCACGGGATAAACATCCACTGGGTTCAGGAAATATCTGTAAACTGGTCAGTTGTACAATCTAGCAAGGCATTTCAGAAATATAGACAAAACCAAGTTGTGATCAATCAGCTGAACTAAAGCAACAGCAACATCTCACAAATATGCAACACCATGGATAAATTCTTAAACGGATTTCCTAACCTCCTAGGATAGAAATGATACAGCCATCCATCCCCACACTGCTGTGCAGTCAGACAAATGAGAACAGGACCTCAATTTATAATTCAGCATTCATTTTCATGTTTATTTTAAGTTCATTTAATACAAGGCATTTTGTACATTAATAAAGACAAAAAGCATAGAGACAAAAGAAAACAATAAATGTAATAAATATCTTTATAATAAAACACTGATGTTTTGACAATAGTTTAGTAGTAAATGTTTATGGTGTAAACCCACAAATAAATGATCTTAATATACAAATCCCAGGCTACCAAATACATTAAAAAGAATAGATTAGCAACAAAAATTGCTCAGAATTGGTGAATATGACAAAAAACATGAATCAGCAATACAATAAAAAAATAAGTCCGCAGGATCACAACACAACATTGTTTGCCAACATCACAGTTTCATCACTTGAGCGAAAGCGAGCTTTTTGAAATGGCCACGATAATCGTTTGTATCTGTGAAGAAACTTACAATTTATGGTTGAATTTGTGCATTAAACACTAATCGTTCGGAATTACACTTAATAGGTTTTGGTCTTAATTATGACTGTACAACTCTGATAATATGCTAAATAATCCTAAAACTGTTTACCATCAATTTACATTGTAACTGAACTAAATATTATTTTTTTTTGACTAAACAACATTACACACATGGATAAATAGAGTTGGAGTAAAAATCTGCATTAAGGAAAATGCACATGATTCCTGTTGGAAAACTCCGGAGGCAGAGGAAATCATAATATTTGTAAACCGACGGTAAAGGAGAAACAAAATAGCCAATTATTGATCAATCTTATTGTTACCTTCGTAAAAGCAAGAGACCAGTGACTATTAACACAACAATGACTACAACAATTAAAATGATGAAACCATCTTCAAATGTTTTTGTTATCGAGCTTCCTCTGGACTGATTTTCGGATTCTGCAAATTAAAAAATAAATTATCCTGTAGCTTGCATTCTTTGATAATTATACAGATTTGATTTTCCAGTAAAATAACAGAAGATAAGCTACTCAACCCTGGTACCTGTTTTGCCAGGACTAGTGGTTTTAAGTTGAATTGTACTGGCTTGTTTGATTGATATGGTTGATTGAATGGTTGGGGTATCAAAATTTGAGGCAGATTGATTGATTGATTGAGTTGTCTGAATCGTAGTTTTGGTTGCTTGGGTGGTAGTTAAAGGTGGAATGCATTCATTTTCACCCGTTATCACCCATTTATTCAATCTTGTACATATGATCTAAATTAAAACAAAACATTTAAATATCACTGCTACAGATACAGATGAATGTAATAAAAGTAGTTTAATTTTTTGCAACAGTTCAAGTAATACTTAAAATAGAACACACTTTAGCACTAATGCCAGGCACACCAGGACACGTGACGTTGACTATTGATCCGTAGTAGTTGCTACAACTTGGAGAACCTGAAGAACCTCTCCGCAAAATCGGGTGAGGGTAAGCGCATTTCCTTGCTGTGAGAAAGCCAATATTGTGAATGATAATAGTATTTTTGGGTGATATTTTTTTAATACAAACATTAAACAATAAAGTGAACAATTGGATAATTCAGTCTAATCTTTGCAGAAAAATATTCTTAATTTCTAAACAAAGTGAATCAGATGATGCAAATTTACATTTAATTTATAATTACAAGTTTAAAAAACCTATAGAGTATTTCTCAACAGTAGATGAGGTGTCATTATTAAGGAAGAAAAAACATTCTACCATAACTTAAGTACTGTACATTCAACAACATTAAAAACAATGATTTTAACAGTTAGAATAAAAACTCTGAAGACTTACATAATACATTTACACGCATGGTGCAGAAAGCTGTATTCCCAGATAAATCTTGCGCCTTATAACCGAAATAATAAAATCCAGGGGAAAGTTGGAATGGTGGAGAAGTATCTTGCTGTTAAAAGGTCAACAATTTACATTATAATAGTGATAGAAAGCATGGTGATAGAAAGCAATAAAAGTGTACATTTGGATAAAATGATGTTACAAACAAGGTTTTAATTTTCCTAAATGTTTAAAAGGATACAGTTTAAGGGGGTAAAATGTATTACATAAATAACGCTGATAAATATCTTATCATTTCTTTTAGTAAAACTAAAGAAACAGGGATCAAGGGCATTATACAGAATACCTTCTGCTGGCGGATGGATATCACACAATCACACCCATGATTTTGTGTATTTAAACTTTTTGCAAACTCTATGCCAAATATGCCACATAGAGTTAGATCAATAGGCTAAACATTTACAGCTTTTTTCGGGTGTTTTTCTTAATCTCTGGAAGCCAATCACAATAAAACTCACCATATCCTTTATAATAACAGTTCCAGAATTGTCTGTAGCTTGTGGAACAATGTAATTGAACAGAGCAGTTTTCTTACATGCACCCAAATATACCATTTGTATTTTTGTGTTACAGTTACTAAATACTGGAGGAGTAATATCATCTGAAATGATGAGATATTCTAAGTGGTTGAGCAGAAGGCAGAGGAATAAAAAAGCAATGGTGGGAGAGGAAACCATATAAAAATATGCGAGGCAAGAATAAGTTATCGTCAATCATTAGTTTTAAGCCATTGTCTAACCTTATACCTGTATTCTTTAGAAATCTAGTTATAATATTTAACAAAGCCAAAAAGTCCCTATGTGTTTTAAACAAATTATTCATACTAAAACCCAAAATACATAATACCATAGTAACCTGTGATATTATAAACCATGGAACAGCTATTGTTGACATAACGATAATGATCTGCACAAAGGCATTGTGGGCTATTGCCAGGAAGACATATTTGGGGACATCCCCCATTGTTGGAGCTACATGGGCCAGGTTCTGCAGAGAAGAATGTGTTTGATGTCAAATGTGTTTTTTATTTATTACACAATCACACAATAATTGTGTATAGTGGAAGTGATAGGATTCCTTTATAATTGTAAGTACTTCTGTTTAGCATTAAGATACCACTATTCCATTTGCTTTATTTATTTTACTAAATGAAACTTGATATAATTGTTGCTTCACAAACAAATGTGCATAAATAAGATAAGCCTAATTATTGAAAATTACATCAAAAAAGTAATAAAACAAACCACACTATAAATCTAGATCTTCCAACCTGAACTTAAGGTAGTGTTCACAAAGATCTTTAACCATGTCATTTGGTAAAAGATTGATGGTCCAAATTTTTTTAATCCATTTGTCCTATTTGTTAAGATATCATTGATGGGTATCTTATGCATGGTTGGTTTAGTGATGTCAGTAAAATATAAAAAGCCGTTGTGGTATGCCATATCAACAATCTGTAGATAAGTTTTTAAATTAGTGTTACCAAAGAGATAATTAGGTTAAGATATCTGGTTTATGCTGTGTGGTAGGTACATAATAGTTGGGCAAGCATTGGTTTGGCGCAGTGTCAATCGGATTGGCAAGGCAATTGGCGTGTCAATCATTTTTAAGACATTTAGACCTTTTTTAATAACAAATTAAAAAAAACATTTTAAGGTTTTAAAGATTGGAACACCACAAGAAGTATAAAATACACATGTACCCTCTGGACACTGCATTCAGGAAATTAAATTAACATGATGATTTCGACATTACAGCCATTGTTAACTTACATAAGAATTTGGAAGATGGTATTGTCCTTCTGTTCCAGAATCAAGATTTTTCCAACCAATGTTTAACGGAGTTAACCAAAATAATAGGTTGTCTGGGATATTAAAATTTACATGTTAAACATAGTAAATATAATGTATATGATTGTACCATCCACTTGTAATTTACTAGATGAAGCCTCAACAGCAGAGACCCAGACCATAGAGGAATGTTCACGATAAAGAATCAAAACTGGACTGTTTGGTGTCTAGTATAACCATCTTGCATTACTTCCACACAATAAAGCGGTAGGCTACATTAACAACATACTTTAAAATAAAATTAAATTAATTAAAGAGAAATTTTGTGTTAATCATTTTTACATTAATCCCCTTTACTCTAATCCACCAGTCAATCATCTCTAACTAAGAGAAATGGGTCCTGCATATATGCTATATAAAGACAATGTCTTAGAGCTAACAGGGGCAAGCGGAATAGTACCACTGTCATGCATTTTTAAACACACCTGCTTCATTAAAAGCTATTGCAAATGGAGAAAATATATTTGTCACCACTACTTTTCGAGAACCTCCAGTAAGATCAACAGATTCGATGCGACCTCTTTGTCCATTTCTTAGAGTCTGTCCTCTGTCTAACCAGTAAATTTTTCTATGATTAAAGTTAGTTAATGTTAGTTTTTGTACATTTTTCTATTGCATATAAAATAACATGTATTCATACGCTGGAAGTATCACAATCT
>CH002816.1:89341-113690 GCA_000149265.1 Ciona savignyi | reverse complement strand
ACCTGGGCTCCAAAGAAATTACTGATATCGCGTCAAGCACCTGATCCACATAATACAGGTTCCCTGATATATCATCAATCGCTATAGAACTGGCTATATAGGAATGTAAAATATTTTATTAGTTACAAAATCCTTGTTTCAAGACAAAAATTATTTTAGTGAAACCTTAATTATTAAATATAATTTAAAATGGAAACAATCTTAAAAATTTAAGTGTTAGATTTTTAAAAGCATTTATGCTATTACACAAATTTTAAGCAACTAGATGTATATGTTACAAATTACTTTTTATTTAAGTCCTAAGCCTAAAACAACTAACCAATGGGCAGATTAGTGTAACTACCTTGTACACATATTATTACCATTTCATTAAAAAATGGACCAAGTGACACATCATTGCATAATCCAAACCTGCAGCTTTCACAATGGTTGTGAAATTTGATCCATCCAAGTGAGCACTATATATATTTAAGGAGTTTAGATCTGCCCAATATATTTTCCTTGTGTATCTATCATATGCCACAGATGAAGAGTTGTCTGTATTAGGTAGCGGTACCTCAGTGTAAATGTCTCCATTAAGTGATATCTGTGGTTTAATTAAGGATATACGTTTATTGTCATATTTGGGCATAAGATTACAATTTAAACCCAAAGCTGTTTAGGTGTTTAATCCAAACCTGTTTTATCCTCGTAAATGGGGATATTATTCTATATTTATCCCCCATTAATCCATTGGGTTTTGGCCATGTCCGCCAGGTACCTCAGCCAGGACAGTACAGTTTAAGATGCTATACTTACTAAAAATATATTATGGCAAAGTTTTGAAGTGCTATGATGATAAATTTACTAATTGCTTTAATTAGGAAATTTAGTAATGTACATTTCATAGTAATCCCTGACATAATAGTTTTACCTGATAGATTTTTTGTTGTTGTTGATCAAATACGATGATAAAGTTATCTTCCAAAGCTTCAAACCCACACTCTCCATTTCGTTGCAGTGACTGACCATTATTACATAAACAATTGTAACTTAGGCCGCTTATAGGTACACAAATATCTGAACAAGGGTTTCCAGCGCATGGGTCTGGGTAAAAATAATTAGTTTAGTTTCCCTCTGTTAGTTATGGTATCTATGGGCCACGGTCGTGACAGGCAGGTAATGTTGCCAGATAATTGGCATGAAGAAGTTATCCAATCAGCTTTAGGAAATCCTATCTGACATGCTTTTATTTTGCAATAAACTGAGAAAGTGACAAACGAACAGTACATACCGTTAGTTACCAAGGAAAATAAAATATAAAATTTATAACCTACAATAGCACACTATTACTGGTACCATGTATATAAATCAGCTAAACTTTTAAAGCCATTACAAATCTATACGGAATTTCAAAGCCAACAAAAAAGATTTGAATACCCCATACCAAGTACCACAATGAACCCTCTTTCAGCAAACCCCCAATCACTTAACAGCACTCCAACCATTGATGCTTTCACTTCCGATAATAACAGGAATAAAACAAACTAATAAGTTAGACTTGTTAGAAGTGTTAGTTAAAATGTAATATATATGCAGTGACAAATAGTAAATAAATCACGCCAAAGAAACTCACACCAAGCCCATGAATATTAGCCTGTCCCCTATTTCTCGCATTTTATTGTTGTAAAATTTTCAAATAACAAGGAAAAATAATTTAAATAAAAAGGCTGCAAAAATATTTTTAAAAAAAACAATTTAATTTTGGTTGTTTCTATTGTCGTTTGTTACTATACCAACAAGAATACGCTATTTGGAAAACATAGATATTAAGTTGGGATTGGTAACTCGGGAACCCATTAGTTTCTGCTTGCAAAAAAATACACCGTAGACAACAGGGTTTTTAAAAATATTGGTGGATAGCGCGTTTTTGACGCTCTCTAGTTAAATGATTAGGCCTATTTTCCTGAGTACAATGGTGGTGATTACCCAATGTTTTTTCTCCGATGTAAGGCTTGACATCGGTTCTCTCATTTAGTCATGTAGTTTGGTATACGTAATAGTCAAGCAGGGTTTCTTGAAATAAAGGTGTTAATTGTGTATTTTCTAGCTTATTTATCAGAAAAAAGTTCCCAATAATGTACGGAGGGGAAAACTTGGGTGAACCACTACTATTTTTATAACCCCTTTTGAGCGCACAGATATTTGTTTTGCTTGCAGAAACGATTGGGTTCCCTGGTTACCTCAACACTCTTGGTATATCTTATACAAAGAGTATAACGTTTGTTTCTAAAAGCATTAACTAATGAATTACCCACTGATCCAAACATAATATCAATATCCCTGTTTTCTGAATAAAGTATTCAACTTATTTTAATATTTTTAATGGACTTCTCGTGGTAAAAGAATTTCCTGTGGTGCGGTTTGTAGGGTACTGTTGTACTATTCTCAGTTTGTTTTATTTACCTACAACTTTCCTTACAATGTAAAGTAAATAATTCTCACCAATTCCGAAATATCAACTGTTATAAAATAGACGAACATTCACAAAACGGCATTCACACTTATATTCTTTGGTCTATCGAGAATTTTCCTGACGCAATATACCTAGAATGTGCTACTGTAGACCCAAACAAATATTAGATAACATCACCAGAAGATTTAACTCGATAGGACATTTTCCTCCCTTTTTTAAAACGTAAATGTGACTGTTTACTTGTTTCCCGAGAATTCAATAATGGGGATTTCCCGGAAAAGGATTAAAGATCGTTTAGGGCTTGGCATTTAGGCAATACACAAAATTTATGTTTGTATTTAAATAATGTATTTTTTATCTTAGTTTTGTGTTTCCAACTCCATTATACGCGTAAAAAGATTGTATTTATGATTGGTTAGGCCTGTTTTATTTGGGGGGATTCCCCGGAGTACACTGCGGGCAATTCAATGCAAGTTTTCTGATTTCGTGTTGTAAACCTCTAATTCGAGTAAAAATTGAAAGTAAAAATTTTCTTTCTAATCCGGAAATATCGGCGTTAATGTTACTGATTACTAGTTGTAGTGGAATTTATTAAATATTGACTTTCCGGAAAAGGGTTAAAGGTACGAAGCGACCTCATATGTTACATAAAATTTATGATGGCCGCAGGCCGCAGCCGACATTTGCGCTGACAGTCATCACTGAACTATTATTACCGCAGCTGTCGAATAATCTTGTCTATATAAGTTTATTTCACTTTGGCGCCTGACGGAAGGCTCCTAACGGAGAGCTCCTAGATAGAGAGTCCTAACGCATTAAGAAACATCTTGTATTTGAAGGTTAGGATAGGATATTCATCTTTATCCCCGTGAATGGGAAAACCAAGGGGGTTAACATACGGGAAATCGTCAGATCACCTCGGGTTACTGGAGCTATTGCAGTGTGTTGTATATGATAGACATGTTCCTTCAATTTGGTAGAACCCATTAATCCGCTGGGTTCAGGCAATGTCCGTAAAGTGCCTTGCCTCAAGGACACGAGGACACAACCGCTAGCGACCAGTTTCGCACCTTCAACCTTTCGATTAAAAGGTGACGCACTTAACCGTTAGACCAACGGGCCGGTTACTGAGAGTTTATCTGGAATCTATATGTCGTTTAAACATCTAACGATTTAACTCGTAATTGGTACTAAGTTAATCGCCTCAATTACTCAATACAATTGATGTTATCAAACTACTGAGGCGTTGAACGACGAACCACAGAAGGTAGTAGTCCAGTCCATAGGAGACGTTTACGCAGAAAACCTCAATTAATTAGCGCACCTCTGAGAGTCGAGGTAGCGCGTAAGGAATCGCAGATCGCATCAGGTGTTGTAACCGGCTTACCTAGGGCCTACAAGGAACAATCTAGCAAAATAGGCAGCGACCTGCAACGGCTCCCTACAGATATGTTTGGGCCATAGCCTACCAATCTTTTTGTTTATATTTTAATTAAATATTTATTTATCTTAGTTTTGTCTTTTTATTCTATTTATACGCGTAATTAGATTGTATTTATGTTGGTTAGGCCTATTTTATTTTGAGGGTTTCCTGGGGCACACTGAAAAATATAAATTCAAGTACTGTATGTTTTTTCTGATTCGAGTTGAATTTCTCTAAATTTAATAGAAATTTGTCAATATTCCTTTATATTCCAAAGATATCGGCGATATCACCAAATATGCTAAAAAACTGACTTTTTTATTTTTCCCATAGCCCACTTGTTTTCTTTTGTTGAAAAATTAAAAGTCAAGGCAAAATATGGACATGCCAGTTATTCCCCAAATTTTCAACGTGATTGAATAACGCGTTTAATACCTACTGTAACCAGCGTTCGGCCTACGCAAAAAAAAAGAAAAGAAAAAAAGAGTAAAATCAATATGTGTTGCCTTCGTATTCGAAGAGAACCCAGAATAAGAAATTCGGGACCAATTAGTTTCTATTTCCAAAAATTTAGTTTTCTGTTTGTAAAAAAACAATAGTTTTGTAGAACATTATTAGTTTTCTGTTTACAGAAAAAACTTTATACGCTTTTTGTAAGATATACCAAGAGTGATTAGGTAATCAAGGAACCCGATCGGGTTAACTCGTGGTTCACATCAGGGCCGGTTTTAGGCCGATTTGACCGATTAGATCAAATTGGGCCCCGCACCTTGAAGGGGCCCCGCGCTAGCGGGGGTTTTTCTGTATTACGAGGTTTAAAATGCTAATAAAACGTAAAATAGAAAGTGAAATAATATTCTTTCTCATAATATCAATTTGTTATGCATCGTAAGTAAGTCAAATTTATATTTCTGTGTCTGCCTGTTACGTCATAATGAATATGGTTGCTAAACAATATAGATATGTTTGGAAGTAAAACAATATATCGTAAATAAGCATCCTAATTACCTTTAATTTATTTTATAACAAGTATTAAATGTCTATTTTTGTAGTTTGTATGTACTGGTATGTATTTTATGATATATAAACACCCATAAATATTGCTATGAAAAGTAGGGGCCCCGCCATCACATTTCTAATTGGGCCCCGCGGTTCCTAGCACCGGGCCTGGTTCACATCCTCTAGTTTTATTAGTTTTTTATAAGACACTTTAGTTTCAGATAAACAAGTATTTGGGTCTGATAAAACTTACTGTTTACATCGATGGGTTGATTATACGATGAAAATAAGGAGAGTCCTCTAGGTTCGTTGGTTGTCCAACTAAATTGACGTGGCGCGCTTAAACCGCCGGATGTTTTGTTGTATATCAATAAAGCTCTTTCCATTTTGTCCGAAAGGATAATGGTGTCCTGCGTAAAGAATAAAATTTGATCCTACTTAGATATATATTCCGGTAAATGACTGTCTCCATATGCAATAAAAGTGCGTTATTAAATTATTTCAATGTGAGCACATAAAAAGTAAGAGCCATCTAATGTACCTGGGAAAAGTTGCCAGCGTTAACATACTACTTACCCTAAAAGACACCACTCCGCCAAAATAAGAACGAGGCCTCGTAAACAACTCCAAAATTGTCTCTGGTCGATCCAGGTTACAATATCGAACCAAAGTTACACTCGACAGGTAATGGAGCGGATTTCTTCTTTCAATCCAGTATAGTCTGAGACACAATTTTTACTAAGGTTAGCCGTTCTGCTCTTGCTAAACTTACGCAAGTCGGAATATACGAATAGGGTAATCAAAATTTTATTTCCCTGAAAAAACGAGGAATATTTATTACAAGATCAATTGTCATTAGTTGGAAATCGTGGGCGTTTTCATGGGGCTTATTGTTTCACCTTAGGGTCCATTTTTGGATTGCATAAACTGTTGCAGTGTGTTGTTTATGTTTTAAGCATTCCATTATTTCGGCAAAAAACATTGGGTTTGGAAATGTCTAAAGTGCCCTAACCAAGGACACTACCGTCTAGTCAGCTACTCCAACAATGTTTGGCTGTCTGTACTTTAACCAATCGAGTTATCCGGTCAAACAATTGCGAGTTTAAAGCCAACTGCTTGCTACCTACGCGAACAAACATTCTTGGACAGGGCTATTTTCTTTTGTCTTAAAAATTATTTAAACTTAAGGTCTACTATTTTAACAGCAAATTAAATATCACACCTTATTCGACAATCAAATGCTCGACGAGGCTACAAGATAGGCTAACCTCCGAAGAGTTTGCAAGAAATGAGGTTTCCTTACAATCGAACATAGCAATATGTCTAATGATCAAGCAGCCTTAATGGCGTTTAACATCTACCTGTTTTCTGCAAAATCGATTGTTACATCATCAATGGTAGCATTGTTGAAGGTGTACAATAAGCTCTGTTTTTCTCCGAGAAGATCGGATTTATAGATTCTAGAATGACTGTCACCCTCAAACGACCAGTACAATTTCCTGATGAATTAAACATTTTAAATTATGGTAGGCCTACGTAAATTTAAAACACCTAAAACCAGTGGTTTAGGTTGTTCTGCTGGGGCTAGGAAAACAGAAAGCACTGACATAACGCGCCCCCCCCCAAAAAAAACGTGGATACTTAACAACGTTTCAAAACATGTTACTCAGCAATAATAGTGTTTCTTGATCTGTTTTAATGAGAACGATGTGTAATCTTAGAACATTGGAACATATTCTAAATTTATTATATATAACAATTGTATTTTATTATTGTTATGAATTTTCCCGCCATTGATCGTTCTGAGGGATGGCAGGGAAAACTCGTGTCCCACACAAGGTCGCTACACGAGCTAAAACTAAATTTATGAAGTCGTGTCGTAAGTCAACCGGATATCCTATGACAAATTCCGCCCCTGCGTTATAAACAAAATGGTATCTTTTTTACTAAACAGGTTTAAAATAGCCTATGACAGCGACATGAACAAAAATTAAAACTATTTTGACCGATAAATGCAAACTGATAAAATGTTTGACTTAAGAATTCGTAAAGTAAGTGTCGTATATACCCTCCGTAAACCAACAGATACCAAAGGGCGGACACTAAACGTAATGGCAGTTTTCTGAAAAAGGCTGGCTCTTAACCAGCATTAAAATCAAGATTTAATAGGGATTTCAAAATGAAGTAACATGAAATAATGTAAAAACTTCACTTGTTGCAGTAACTTGCTAAAGTCACTGTTATAAGTAATGAATTTCGTTTTTCCAACTCGAGAATAAAGTAAGCACCAAACCCTACAGCAAACCACCTGTGAACCGGATCGACGGCTAATTTACCCCAACATCCCAACCAACGTGGAGTTAAGATTCTTGACCCGTGTAAAGTCGTGATTGGCAACTAACAGCACTCCAAGATGAGCGTTTAGGACGTAAACATTCCCCGTTATCCAGTCCACGGCGAGCCCGTCAACCGACCAAACCAACCCTTGCATCAATGTAAAGTGTCTACCGGTCTGTAAAGATTATTACGTCAATTCAAATTAATAGTCTCTGAATATTTTATTTCTAATACATTTTCATAAACAATGCTTTCGAATAGAATAAATAATGGCATATTTTGAATACCAGGTTCAGTGATATGCATATATAACCTGATGAACGCTATTTAGTAGCATGCCTAAAATATATATTCAATAGACATGAGATTTAAAGTATTGCTGAGTATCTTAAAAGCAAATATTGTCTTCAATCGTGAGTGAACAATTCGTGGGCGTGTCCAATTTCTGATTGGCTAGATTTGTTTTGAAAATTTAGTCACAATTAATAGAAGCTCGTAGTATTGTACTGTGAAACTGCATAAAAAACAGCCTTGTCACTTAACGTTTCCAAGAAAGCACACGCCCCTAACAGTCCCACTTACTACGATTGTTGCATCAGAGGGCAAACAATGCAAATCATGTCACGATAAATTTAGATTGACCACGTAGTTTTGTCACGTGGAATTCGCGTGTTACGTATTCTTGTGAGTTTTTTTTGCAAAAATATCCGCTTCCTTGTTCGTAACAAAAAACGCAAAAATAAGTAACTTAGTTCTAAACGTTGAAGATATTTTCTGCAAACGTTAAATTACTAAAATTTAAAAAAAACGATAAAATAATTCGACAGTGCACTTTTCTCTTATATTTTTGTTGTGCTAAAGTTGTCTGTCAATATGTCAAATTGTGGTTACACCTAACAAAGCAAACACTGTGGAAAGTACAATCTAGCAACAAACACGAATTGTGCAGGAGTTCACCGTGTGAGTGAGATTTAGTCCGACAATTCATTGCAACTCACACAGTGAATAATCATAGCCCTTGATTGTTGATGAGATGGGTCGAAACCAATACATTAACTATAAGCAATTGGTAAACCAAAAAAAACAAAATAAATTTAACGGCTATAAATGCGTGTTGCAATACTAACCTCAACTTGGTACATTCCAATGTAATTATACACGACATCGAGGTAATAATAAACACCCAGGTTGTGATTGGTAGCAATAGAGTACAATTGAGTATCCCAAGTACCGAATAAAGAAATTCTACTTTGAACTCTAACTTCAGTGTTAAAAAAGTCGACATCCAAAGTTGCATTGTATATTAAGCTCTGTGGAATGATGGTTTTCAGCAATGTTATGATAAATTAAATGCTTAGTGTCCAAGTTGTTGCTGACGTGGTTAATTCGTGTACAAAAGAACTGAACTGCCGATCTTTCCGGATAGAGGCTTTTCAGTGAGCACCATGTAAAAATAAGAAATAACATTTTCACACGTTAAATACAACTGCGATGTCAGTGCTTTATTTCAATGCACCAATATATACAGGCTATACAGTTTATTGTCATCTCGGCCCAGAGCTGTTGTAAATAAGTAACCTAATAACAGTCTACCAATCAGAATAGAATGCAACAAAGCAGAATAAAAACTAATTTAATTTCGACACCACATAATGCGGGGAAGGGGAATGAACAGATCGCATTGCAGTCCATATTAGTTGATCAGCATCATTCTGTTAAAAAGATGATAAAACGTTATAGTTTCTTGTGTTATAATACAAAATCTCCCAATAATCAAAATAGAATCGACGCAAACATTATAAACCAGACTCCGGGAGCTAAATTAATTTAACGGGGATAATAAAAAAAATGTTGTAGTAAAAAAATATATTATTTATTTTTAAGAATTTAATTTTCTAATTATAATTCAATAGTTATTAGAATAACAATAAGTAAGTAAAGTATATTTTCTTACCACATTTGCTGAATTGTTTGAGAAACCTAAAAAGAAAAAAAATAGTTTTAAGTAGGTTTTAACACATTAATATTTTTTGAAATATTTTAGAAATCGATCTTTTTTACTTAAGAATGCCGAAAGAGCAAGATATCATTTGGCTTGATATGTTAAGAGAATTAGCTTTCTTTTTATTTTTTTCGAAAATGTTGATTTTAAGTAACAACTAAAAAACACATATTTACCTGTATTCTGCGTTCTAGCAGCTACAAATATTAAAACGAAAATAACAATTCTTAATATCGTCATGTCTTACTCTCGCTGTGTCGAAACTTTACCATAGATCCCTTTGTCAAAACAACGATCAGATTAGCTTGTTGTGGTATGACGAAGCACACACATATAGTATGACTCGGTCAAATGTGTTTAAGCAAACACACTATTTGATTTATAAATAGCAAAAAAATTATCAGACATTAACATATTTTGAATGTTCGTAATTGTAAATAATTGACTCTTAGTCATTCCGCATTCGTAAATATTTTGTCGCTTTGGCAAAAATAAGTCATGTATAGCCTTGTTTAAAGTCGTTATTTTAGTCTTGTTTTAACTTGCTTATTAATATTAATTGATTTAATTAGCTGTAACAAAGAATCAAAAGCTAAACTAGTATGTACATGTATTATTATAAATTTTAATGACGTTTTATGAGGGAAATTATGACGTGATAAATATAGAACAGTTTTAATTGCCTGTCGCGTCGATGCAAAAGAGATATCGTTTCTAATATGCTAATAAGTTAAACACCACGAACTACACTCACTCTAACATTTCTACTGTTTCTACAATTATCACCAGTTTGAAAATCATTATAAAGACTGTTTGTTATACAGTATATATAAACGTTTTATAGCTTCATTAAATAAACTTTTTTCTTCTAAAATTCTTTACGTTTCTTTGTTTGAATAATTTTATATCTACTTCTAACAATACCACTATTTCCCAGTTCTCATTAGGGCGTTTTGACACAAAAGCCATTTTTATTTTAAAGGGAATAATATACATTAAAAAGAGCACCTGTCATTCAAAAGATTGACCACGTCTCGATGAAATTTAGTTTTCGATTGGCCGTACTATTTCTTCGCTGGTTTGTCATTAACCTATGTATATCACTCCAATATTCCGAACACCTATTTTACTAATAACATAACAAAATATAGGTTGCATTTCTTAGTTTCGATTATTAAATGACACACTTAGTATTCAAAGCACCTAAACTTCCTGGTTAAAGTTTGCCTTAAAGTTTGTAAATCGTAAGCTCTTATTGCCTTCAACTTGCATTTGTTCGCTGATTTCTCGCAAACACAAATAGCGGTGTTTCGAATAAACTGTCCGACTTGATTGAGTAGTCCGACCTATTTCTTCGCCCAAAGAGTTGATTAATTTGCCTTGACCGGTGCTTCTTTGTTCCTTGAAAGGAAGTGGGTTGGTTATTTGCGAAACCGCTAACATAGTCAAATGAAACTACGTTGTACACTCTCCAATTAATCTTTAAATCTGCCAAAGGTTGTCCAAAATTACTCCCGTGGTCTATTTTGTTCGATTCGCTTTTTTGTGAAGTCACATGCCATACCTACCACTATATATTAATTAACGCTTTTTGTTTCATTGACTGTAGACAATTCCCCCCCCCACCCATCGTCAAGTTACTAGAGCAACTTCAGTCAGTGTGTTGTATATGATTGCGACACGCGCGTTCTTTTACTTCTACTACATGCTGATAACCCGCTGCAATTATGCGATGTCCACTGAGTTCTTGGCTCTCGGACACAACCGGCTAGGTATTGACCATTTCCAGCTTAAACATTTCGGATAAAATGCGACGCACTTACGTGCCCGCCGTAAGAGTTAGGTCTTGTACAAGCATCGAGAAACTTGACCAAGTTAATTAAGGTAGTTTCCTGCGTCCTATTATGACAAACACCCTTCCAAGTACCGAAAATTATTATTACGGGTGCACTTGAAAAAAGGCACACATAATAGCTTCCAAGTTTTTTTGCATGGATCAAAGATTTGAAGCATCTGCATGGGAGGATTTCTTTTACTTATGACTTACAAAATATACACTTTTAAAAAAAATCTAGTGGTCATATCTTCCAACAGGATGCTGTATATATTTAATAAAGTTTGTAGATGTTCCTTCACTGACCAAACATGTTAATTGTAAAAACACATGTAAATAAATTAGGTAAATATTCAACATTAAAGTTTCAACATGCAATATAGGTGTATGGCACAACATGACATATTTATTTTATTATTTCTAATAAGCTTATTAAAAGGCGTTTACACAAAGACCCAAATAATTTGTTTGTGAACAACACAAAACTTAACTCTCTTGCAGTTGACTCCTTTTTTTGGTTGATTCAGGCAGTAGTATTGAATAAGTCATACACACCACACGAGAACGGTGTTAAACTGGTTAAATATGTAGGGACGCGCTTATTTAATGTTCCATTATGGTGCTACACAAATAAAAACAAGAGTTCGTGTATTTTTGTGTCCTACCCTACTGTTTAACCCGAATGTTTCAAGTATTCTTTAGTGGCGTAACGCCCCGTGGTGAATCGCTGGTTCGATTTGTGAATATTATTCGTTTTTACACAATTTTAGTTGTATACTAGGCCTATATGTAAACGTGTTTAATACTGGAAAACTACTCTCGTCGTAGTTTACGACCCAGTAGCCTACAGTAAGTTTAGTTGGTACAATGTCCGCTGTTTTTGTTACAAACGCGACTCATTTCACTCAATTTAAATAGCCGTCCACACCTCATCTGTCCTCGTGACCTATATTTTTTGGTATACTGTATATTGTCGTGATTTTACAAACAAAAAAACAACAAGCAGAATGAACTATTGTACAGAAATTACGAATAAAAAAGTTGTAATGTGATCTATGTATGTAGATATTATAAGATATCAGTGTCAGCCACCGACAATTGCAACTAGAAGTCAGTCCAAGGTGAACTTTTGGCAAAGCGTCGAGCAGCAAAATGCACCCTACCACAGCCATCCGCGACCATGATAATAGGAAATAGCGGATGTGCTATACGCCTTCCCTCTCACCTCTAGACCTCATTTTACGCTTCACATAGCTATATACGGGTTCACAAATTTTATTTTGCAAATTAGTTAGTTTAGTCTGATAACTTTTTAGTTTTAGATATGGCGTTATTGTTGCTATGTCAAAACAATAAAACTTCATTTCTTGACTAGGCTGTAAGAAAAAAGAATCCGCGTTATGTCATTAATTTATAATACAAAAACTCGGGTTAAAGAGTTTACCACCAATAACAAACGAACGTCACGTGTAGCACTTATGGACTTATCGCGTAGTTTAGTGTTTAATTGTTCTTACCAAAATTTATTTTAATTTGCGTTAGGTTAGATTTGTTTTGTTAAAAATGGTGTTCTTCACTTGTAATGGCTGCGGTGAATCGCTGAAAAAGAATAAAGTTGACCGTCATGCAAATAGTTGCCGTGGTTGTGAATATCTTACTTGTATTGACTGTTCAAAGGATTTTTGGTAAGTTTACAAAATATAGTGGGATAAATAAGTTAATTTTAAATGTGTGGCATTTCATTCATTTAGGCCAATGGCGTGGATTTAACTGTTTTATTCCGTTAGCCAGTTGGTTTGATAAATCCTTTTTTATTATGATGTCCCACTTAACCCATGGATATAAAACGCAGATCATTATTGTATAGTTTATTACTTAGGACTATTAAGTACAAATCGTTAGCGGACAAATTTATTTATTTGAGTATTTTAATTAGATGCGACTAGGGACAGAACGGTAGTGTGATTTTTCTCTGCTTGGTGGCGCTATTTATTTTTTTGGAATTATCTGGGGAGTGACTATTTTTTATATTAATGTTAGGGTTGGGGTTAAAGTTAGTTCTGGGGTTGAGATTAGTGTTTGGGACAGGGTTAGAATTACTTTCCATAGCAATCTAAGTGATCCAAGCGATCCAAGCGGCCCTGTAGTATTTAGAGGCACCCGCGACTGAGTGGTCTTATACTAGTTTTCGCACTTACTAATCGTATTCCTTGTTAGTATAGTGGTAAGTGTCGCCGCCTGTAACGCGGGAGACTATGGTTCATTCCCCGACGGGGAGGTTTTTTTCGGCTTTTTAAACTCTTTTGTTTCTTAGTTATAAACAAACTCATCAGTAATCGATCTCTTTGCAGTTTTTTGATTGTAAACACTATTTACTTAAAATGCGTAAATGGTGTAATAAACATGGGGCTAGAGTTAGTGTTAGTCTTGCGGTTAAGTTTAGTGTTCAGGAATGGGTTAAAATTAGTATCCATAATTTTAGTTAGTAGTTTTCCTCCTCCCCGCTTTAGTACAGCTGATAAATAGCGCCATCCAGCAGAGAAAAATCAGACTACCGTTCTGTCTCTAGACGCATGTATTTTAATTGCCAATATTGCACCGTGCCATAGCCTTAAAAACATACGTTTTTTATGCAGAATGCATGTATCCTTTAATATAACCATTCCAAAATTTATGCAAAATCTCTGAAATCTTAAAAGACCTTAATTTAAAAAATTCTTTTTAAAATTATAATCAACAATGTTAACGTACATGGTGTTTAAGTAAATAATAATAAAGTACTTCGAAATGTTTCTCTCTGGAAACCTTTTTTTAAATACTCCTATTCTACATAAGTTGTTAAATACATGTTCTGTTGCAAGGTAACACAGTTTAGTAAACGGTTTAATGTAGTAAAATGGCATTGCCTAAATTATGGAATTTTTTAATCACAATTTTTATTTGAGATAATCATAGTTTGTAACTTCTATGCTCAATTGACTTAAATGAATTTTAAGGTTCTGTGAAAATGTGCATTTAATGTTGTTAATCATTAACATTAAGTCAGCAAACTTTTGGCCATTAATCTTATATTTTTGGTTAATTGGTCAAAATTTTAGTTAACTGGTCTGTTAAATTTTTCACAACCTTAACATGCCTAATTGCAGTACAGATAAAATGAATGTATTTATTCAGGGGTGATGAGTATGCAAAGCACACTACATGCATAACAGAAGATCAAAAATATGCTGCAACTGGATTTGTGGCAAAACCGAACAAGGGAGAAGTAAAACAGCAGGAATGGATTAAAAAGGTTTTAACTTGAATTCTGTAATTAGAATTTAAATTTGTTATCAGTCTCAGCTTTCATGTAACTATTATATGTATACAATTAACATGTGATGTTTTCGTGTAACAGATTAGTCTGGTAGTTTAGTGTGGCGCCTTTCAGCTGGTACGTAACTGGTCGCTAGCTAGTCTGTTGTGTCCTTGGGCAAGGCACTTAACGTACATTGCCTGAACCCAGCAGAATAATGGGGTCTACTACATTGAAGGAAGGTGTAAATCATACACAACACACTACAATAGGTCCGGTAACCCGACATAGGGCGCAAAGTGATCTGACGATTGCCCAAGTGTTAACCCCCTTGGCTTTCCCCTTCAGGGGGATAAACATGAATATCCTATCCTATCTTAATACTGTGAATGTAAACATGTTATGTTATATTTCCTTTGAAATGTGTAGGGCTTCTGGTATATTTAAATCCAAAATTAAAATAATTTTAAACAAACAACACATTACAACAGCTCAGGTATTAAAATGGTATAAAATAAGCTTCATCCATAGTATATTTTAGTATCAGTACCTTAAAGGTTAAGGAAGTCAAGAATGGCTAGAATGCATATGTAGTTATTGTTACTGAGTAAAATACCTTAAAATGTTGCACAAAAATAACTTTGTTTGTTACCCCAACAGAACCTTAATCAGTAGACAAGTAAGCTGAACTTATATTATGTTAATTATTTCTTATAATAGCAATTTTTCCTGATGAGTAATAACATTGCTTGTCCAGTTATGCTTGTATTGTTTGTTCGTCTGTGTTTCCTCTACCCAAAAATACATTTAAAAAAAACACTGTTAACAATGATTGTCCTATTCATCTACAATAAAACTGATGTTTTCTGATAACTTTAAGGTGGTGTGGTGCAGCCGGGCAGTGAGCAGAAACCAAAATACTTAAAAGATTATAATCTATATTAACATACATGTAAAAGTTGGTTTGTAAGCAAGGTAAAGATACTGACCCATATATTTTCAAGGTTACAAATGCTGTGGCAGATTCAAATACAAGTGGAGAAGTTCAAACGATTTTGGAACAACTAGTAAATTATGGAAATATACCAAGAAAGAAGGCAAAATTTCTGGCAAGTCCTTTTTTATGAAACTACCTGAAAACTAAAAAAAAGTTTTATAATAAAAGATTAGTATCTAAGAAAAGGTAATTTACTTTAATTGTTAATTGTGGATAACTGAGATCTCAAAATCCCATTTTGGCGCAAAAATCGGTTGTGTTATGGATAATTTGAAAATGACAATAATATACCCTGCCTCCAAATGTGAGCCTATAAGTAAACACTACAGAGGAAACACTTGTTAAAATATGATCAAATATATATATATATATTCATGTCACCTATGTTTTTAAGACATCAATTTCCACTCTGGGATACTTTAAGCCTACATATTCTCCAAACGTATTGTAGTTTTTAATAAACAAGGTGTGTTGTGATAATTTTATTTTTTTTGCAGAATTTCCTGAAGAACAGTTTAAAGATAAGAGACGCTAAGGTATCTGAACAAGTGTGGAATGTTTTTTCAGCTGCAAATAACAAGGGCAGTGATACTAACAAACCAGTAGGAGCAGGTAGCTATTATTCAGTATACATTAAAGTTTTTTGTATAAAAATGTTTTTTTTTTAGAAATTTTTCTGTGCAAAAGTGTGTGTTGACTATTCAGGTATTAACTTAGTAGTACACTGAATGTGGTAGCGATAACAGTCAGGTTGCTAAAATTTGTTTGTGGTAAGAAGCAACGGTGGTCTGCAGGGAATCTAAAGTTTTTGGAATCAAAATAATCCACTGGCTAGATAGCTGCAGCTTTGTACAAGTCAGTAGCGGACATTGCTGGAACCCAATGGATTATGAGGTTTTACTAAAATTTAAGAAAATTCTTATTATTTTTTATGCTTGTTTTGTTGCGAATTTGTTATGCATATAATATCAACAGATTTAAAAGAGGCAAAGCCAGATTCCCAAAATAAAGAAATGTCACCGAATAAAGACAATGATTCTAAGAAAACAAAGAAAAGAAAATGTTCAGAAACTCTAGAAAAAAATAATAAAAATTCGAAAAAACTTAAAGAAATGGTTGAAAATACAGAAGTAATAGAAAATGGAAAATCAGGTAAAAAAATGTTTTTTCTAGATGTTTAAACTATTAATTGCGCGAAGGTGGCAGCAACCTCTCCTTATTCCAAATTGATTAAGCACTGTCTTTTTTCTTATCATCATGTATATAGATATATAGTTATATACTTAACCAGAGCATATGTCATTGATGTATACCTTATACCGATAGAAAACAATTCCATCGATAATACCGCAAGAAGTAAATTCCCATGGAACCGTGCAATACGGAAGTGTTTGAAAGCTGAGGATGAGAATGAACTTGGAATGAAAAAGTTAAAGAAAAAGGTTTGACCTTATCTTTGTAGCACTCAGTGTTATTTCTTTTTACAAATATTTTTTGCCTTGCTGTATTTATTTCGTCAAAATTCTATTATTATACACTGTAACAGCCTTGTAATAAAAATGATAGAACGTAACTCATAAATAAGTTATAAATAAATCTTGAAAAATTATATTTTATTCTCACAAGTACATAAACAAAGCAACCGAATATTTAATG
Organism: Ciona savignyi; assembly: GCA_000149265.1. Taxonomy (NCBI): domain Eukaryota; kingdom Metazoa; phylum Chordata; class Ascidiacea; order Phlebobranchia; family Cionidae; genus Ciona; species Ciona savignyi. The sequence goes on along the minus strand of CH002816.1, from coordinate 96,692 downwards.
TAAAATATATAACCACCGAATATCCCAACCAGGTGCTACGTGAATACGAGGCTTTTATGGAAGTTTGCAAATCAAAGCGATTGACTGAAAATGAACAGAGTGCTTTGTTCATGAAGAAGATTGAAAAAAATCCAAAACTTGTTGTTAGAAAAAATAAAGTTAAAATTTTATAAATTTGGGTATCTTTTATGTTATTATTTATCCCAGCACAGCATACTCAGGGAAAGAGTATATCCTTCTTATGGATACCATATCAAAAAAGGACACCTTGCATTTATAAGTTTATTTTATCAGGTATGCGATGTCACCTGGACATTCCCTAAAATGAGTTATAACTATAAAAATATGGACAACCGAAACTTTGGGTGAGAAGTTGAGGAGACTTCCCCGGAGTTATTAAAAATTTGATTAACAGATTTAGTTTTCTTCGGGCATACAGCTTTAATTTAATGCCTTTTTAAAAAAGAAGAAAATATTTGTTTATCTTAGTATTTAAAATAAACTCTGTAGAAACAGTTTACACTTTCTTGTCTAGAATTCATATCAGACCTCCTGATTTATTTTAAAAACTGTTTTAATCTCACTTGTTACACACGAGTCCTCAATAAAATTCGTGTGTTTGCCCTTTTCCATAACTAGTCCTAACCATCCAGATTGTAGATTTTCACTGCAGGTCAAAAATCTTCCAAAAATTATTGATGCTTTCAATGTAGAAAGCAGCCTCTTAATATTCGGCTCAATTGGAAATTTTTTTCCTTTATTAAACCTACACAGGCTGCTGCACATCTAAATTATATTTGCGAAAATCAGGAATTTTAACCAAATTGAACTATTCCTTTGTGTTTATTAATCGTAGACCGATAGAATGGGTTCGGGCAATGTCCGTAAAGTGCCTTGCCCAAGGACACAACCGACTAGCTCGCAACCAGTTTTGCACCTGCAACCTTTCGATTGAAAGGCGACGTACTAAAACCTCCAGACTAAGCAGCCGGATTATACATGTTTGTTCAGACTTAAAGGTGTTGGGCATTCAGGTTAATAGTTTTGGGCAATATTAGCTAAGATGGTCGGATGTAGCAGTTCCTAATGAGAGAGATGCATTTATAATTTTAACAATGCCGTTTTCTGCAATCAGAAATGTAACAAAACTTGTGTAATAATACTGCAATGTGGTGACTGTATTAAAACTACAACAAAGCTTCTAACTCTTGAAGTTTTTTCATTGCCCTTTTCTTCTTCTCATCAATATTTTCTGTCCGTGATGGATTTTCTATCTTTTTGCACTTTTTATTGCTAAGCAGTTGTGCTTTTGCATCAAGTGCTTGTAGTTTCTTAACAGCTGCTGATGCATCAGCCAGTTTTTTATCTATTTTAACTTCAGAGTTTGTTTGGCGTTTGAGAACTTTAACAATTTTCTTTGCTTCTGAGGACAATGATTTAGGTTTTGCAGAGACCACAAGGATTTCTTGCTCAGAGGTGGAGATTTGTTCCTGAAAATAAAGGAAAAAAAAATTCAGGCCAAATGGATGTAGCGTAGCCAAGCTGTATTTTTTCTCAGTGTGTGGATAAAAATTACCCCATGGGTTGTTGTATCTGTTACTTCTTCCACAGTATCAAGAACTTTGAAACCACGATTTTCAACTTGTTTTCGTTCCTTCTTTTGTTTTTCTATCGCAGCAATCTGGCCACGTACTATCGCCAAGTTATCTGTCAATAATATGCAAACAGGCATTTTATTCAGACAAAGCCTTACAGAAAGCACATAATGTGCAAGTACCTGACACAAAACTTTCATGGGGATATTGAACAAGAACTTCCCTTAAACAACTTTCAGCCTCTACAAGTTTCTTCTCTTGGACAAGTGTGACACAGTAGTTGTGTTGGCCTTGTATGTTATCCGGGTCTACCTCTATCACATTTCTATATGCTCTGTATCGGAGGCAAAGAAAGTAATTCACAATTATTTTACCAGTATGATTTTAATAAATAACTGTGAAAGAACGGTTAGCAAGCCAAAATGAGAAATATCTGTGCATTAAATCACAACCATGGAAAGGATATAGAAGATTTTATCTCTTGCATGCCAAAGTACCTTGTTATAAGCCCAAAGGGTCCTTTCATGTTAGAGAAGTAATGGTTTTTTACAGATTTTCAAGTGGTGGGTCAATGTATTACAAAAATATGGCAATAATAAAGAACTTTTACACAAATGAAAAATGTTTAACTCACCGCTGTGCTTCAGTGATGTTGCCTTTTTTATTCAGCATTACATCTCCATATAATAACCAGCCTTTCACATGGTGTGGGTGGTGTGATAAAAGTTCATGTGTTGCCTCAATGCAGTCTTCCATCGAATTATCTGTTAAAACCAAGAGTAAAAAATAATTATTGTTTTATGTTTTATTGAACAAGTACTCACCCATTTTTGAATAAAGTAGAGCGATGTTAAAAAGACTGACTTTCTGGTTTGGCTCCACCTGAAACAAGTATAACAGGTGCATAAAACAGAATTAAAACTGGATTGCATAAACATTATTCATGTTTTTTTGCCAGAGTTTTTTGACAAAAATATAATTGTTGTTTTAAACCGACAGTTTTCACACGACAAAATTGGCTTGTTTTTTAATAAAGCTGAAGCAATTAATGTTTTCTATAAGAGTCGGATAGCTTTAAATTAAAGTCTTGTGCCCTTAAGCTGTACTTAATCAATGCTGTTGCTGGAGGTATGGCAGTAGCACTGTATGTTAATTAAATAGGATAGATAATTCTGTGATTTTTAAACTGAAACAAAACATTGTTTTATAAACAGAAAATCAGTTTACCTAAAACAAATGTCTCATGTGAAAACCAAAGTCACCTGTAAGACATCCTTCCACCAGCTTATAGCTTTAAAATTATCCCCCAAATCCATGTAGATTGAGCCCATAACAGTCTTAGCTAGCAAATGGTTGGAATCGATCTTCAGTATTCGTTCTATACGAGACTTAGCACGATGTAATAGATTTTCGTCTCTTGTTGCCTTTAAAGATACTTAAGTAAGCATTTTCATTGTACAGTGTGTGTTTAGTGTTTATTATTAAGCTTGTACGGAAACAACTGTGATATTAAGTACTTGTAAATCTTACAGGAAACCTAAGCAAAATTCAAACAGATAATTTCTTAAACAAGGCCCTACAATACAATGGAAAACGTACTTTTGCAGATTAAATGATCATGGTGTAAACTCTTCTATTGTAATGCAATTAATTAATTAGTAGATGCCTGATTTCTGTCGCCGTTTTGGCTAAAAATTTAGAATTGATATCAACATTTTTTTTAACTTATTAACCCTTCCGTTCTGCTATGATTTGTTTAAAACTGAAATTTTGAAATAAAAAATCTTGTAAGTGTGTTGGAATTGTGGCAGATAGGGGTAGGATTGGATCCACAGATTCTACCAATTTTCAAAATATAGATATTTTACATGCTGTACGTTATGAGCTAATATGAATGGCTCTGCAACTTACATTAAAATAGACTTACTTGTAATATAACAGCAGAATTGTAGAGAGCTTTAACATGTAATGGGTCAGATTGGATTGAATAGGTGTAGGCTTCAAGAGCTTTGCCTTTTTCATTCATTTGGTCATATATAACACCTAGAAATATAAACATTCTCTAGGTTGTGCATATAATCGGGAACATTTCAAGTTGTAGAATAGCTGATATGTAGATAAAGTGAATCAACTGAGAATGCAAATTATGTAAAAGGTGTCGGTCATCATAATAATTATCTGGTATTTTAGTCATGTTTATTAGGACATATATAATATATATTAGGCATTCGCTATATACGGTACTATACTAAAATGGGTATCTTAGTTATCTGTTAAAAACGAGATAACCAAAAACAAGATAACCAAATTTGGCTTTTGTAACATTCAAAACAAAAAATATTTAACATTTCTTGCGAAACTGCTAATGTTTGGTTTCGTTGGAAAAAAACAGCAAAAATAAACATACTTTGCATTTGAAATTTTTAAGTAAAGTTTTCTTAAATTTATTAGACTCTTTTGGTTTAATTTTCAGGGAAAACTCTCATAAAAATTGTTTTTTCTTAATACGAATGCTAAAACGATTATTTCATTTAATGTCTCTATGGCAGTATAAACAGTTTCGCTTCTTGGGATGTCCCGGATGTGATCATACCAGTTTATTTTTATGTTTATTGGGGAGGGTTGATTATCTTTACTGTTATGGTCCGCAATTTGGTTCAAAAACTTGTTTTTTATTTCAAGGAGAAGTTGTCAGAAACAGCAATGTGGGCTAGGAATCCAACATTTTTTATAAAAAAAAACCAAAAAAACCTTGGGATGGGTGGATCTGTAACATGAAATTAGTGACGTAATATTATTTTGATGGTGTCACCAAACCAAAATTATAATATACCTAGAGGAATTGTGTTTCTAAGCAACTTTTTAAAAATAAATTGGGCTGTATTGTCAACAGATTAAAAACTATAACAATGAATAAGAAATAATATGATGTGGGTGCGCAGATAGTGACAGCATCAAAAAATATTGTATTAGGAACAACTCTAGTGTTAAACATTTTTCCCAAACTATAGAACTCAAGGTGCTAGAGCACTACAAAGCATAAACGGTCAAAACGCGCAAACTGAGCAAAAAGAATCTTGTTTCTTAAGGTTAAGTTATTATTGGCACCTGGTCAACAGTTTGTTTCGAGCATCTTTTTTTAGTAGGTATAAAGTATGTCTAAAACACTAAAACAAATTAAATAGTTTAAGAGAAAATGTGCAATTAAAAGAACCAATTAATCAGCTTTCACTGCAGACATGTGATAAAATTTAAGCAGATGATGACCTCGTGGCACGTGTTGGTGGAACCATTTGAATATCTTCGACTATCCGGATGTTGAGTTAATACGAATCGCATGGCAACTTTACCACTTGCATGCCATTTCATGAAACGTTATAAACATGTATTATAAAAAAGTAGTACATTCCTTTTTTAGTTGTCAATAAAATTAACCACACCAGAATCGATTAAGTTATTCTTGGACATCTTCCTTCTGTGTAAACTGTCCATATGTGTCAAACTCTGGTCAATTCGGGACAAACAAAAAATACAGCAATCCGGTGGCATAATTCGTTATTCATATTAAAAGCTATTTCACATGTAAATTGATTGAGCTTAGAATTAATTCAGGATTACCCAACAAAAAGCATATTAATGATAAACAAAAACTGCAATACCTAAATTAAAATATACATCCGCCTTGTTTTCTGTCAGATTAAGGGCCCTCTCATAAGACGCAATGGCAGACTTTGGCTTGTTCATACGCAGCAATATATCCCCTCTGTGAAAGAAGGGATTTGAATGTAAATATGTTAAGAATATACATTTATATACGGCATATTAACTGAAGCTGTGGAAATGACTGATGTTTAAAGATCTTTCGGATCCAGGCTTGCCTTACACACCCATAACTTATAATAATATTTAATGTTGCACATAAATTCCCAATGGACAGGAATTCCTTTGTACTATGGACAGTATTGTTACAAGAAGCAATAGAAAAGAATTGGAATTAAAAACATCTAATCACTCCTGCAAAATTATTTATGACAAAATGTGCAACTCTACATAGCATCAATGTACCAACCTGTTCAGGTGTGCATCAAAAAATGAAGGTCTCATCAAAATTGCTTCCCTGTATAACTGTTCTGCTTCAGGTAACCTGCCATGTGAGAATATCAATAGAATAGTACAGTATGCTGGTTGGCCACTCAGGCATGGGCTTTAGATAGCGGAAAAACACCACTGCTTGCTGATCTTAGAGCACTCCTAATTATTTTTGGCCTAAATTCATGGTAGCAATCGGATTGACCACATGTGTGTAAAATAATTACATTGTAATGGATCAGTTCAATAGGAGACTCTGCTAGATACATAATTTAAAACATATTTCAATATAGTGTGTTCATATTCTTAAAAACAAAAGGGCTTCTTAGCCAAATCGTTAAAAGGAAAACACTTACCTCGATTCGTCATTTTTAATCAGTTGAGCAAGTCGGACAAATAATTGCAAATGATTCGGAGCTATTCTTGCTGTATAGGGTTTGCCTTTAACAGGCTAAAAACAACTTTAGTCAAGTTAAATAAATTTTCTTGTTATGATAATAATTCATCTAACCTTTGGTAAAAAAGATTTGGCAGCTCTATAAGAACTTTCAGCTGCCGTAGTTTGGTTTAATTCCTCGAGCACTCGGGCAAGGTTCATGTGCGCCCCAATATCATTGGGTTGGACAGTGGTGGCCTAATAATGGGTGACTTGTGTTAAATTAGAAAACAGACTTAAGGGTTACAACAACAAAGTTAAATATAATTTGTGAAAAAATAAATAGATTAAAGATGTGCACTATGGTACATATTTCTTAAAGATATAAATTGTGAATTTACTTTATATTGTAATAACGCAGGTTATTACACTACATGAAAACAAACCTGTTTAAAATATAGCATTGCAGTTTTCCAGTCTTTTTCGCCTTCATAAGAGTGCCCAATATTGTTCCATATTTTCGCATTTTGTGTTGTTACCTACAAAATCAGATTGGAACTGGTTTGCTATAGTTTTAAGTCAGTGGACTGGCTTTTATACTACACTTCCTAGAATGTTTATTACCATATATCAAAAAATAAACAGTCACATTTCCTTTAATGAATTTTCCAGTTTCTACCAGCCTAGATACAAATAACAAACGTAGAAAAACCACCATTATTGAAGTTTACGCTAACAGGATATAAGATAGGATACCAGGAGTACACACTTTATCCTAATGGGTGAAGCAACAACAGTCTATATAACCAAACTACCTTGAGCATGTAGCCTGGTATAACTGAATAATATAATTTTGTGTTAATATTGGACACATGTTCAACTTTTATTAAACCATTGGCAATGCTTGTAAGGTTTAACCCTGGCTGTATCACACAGAAAGGTGGTAAGAGTGATTAAACAGTGCTTAAGCCCCAGACTAGAATACATAACACTAAAATCACCTTTAATCCACTTCTAAATATTTCCCTTTCATTCCTCCACTGATAATTCCTGTACACAGTCTTTCCACAGTGAGATGCTATCAATATTGCGAACAGAAACCAAACAAGACGTTTCTTTTCTCTGTAATTGTAAAATAAATCATAAACAACACATTTGGTTAGGTGATTTTTAAATAATTTTGAATAACCTTTTCTACATGGGTGCTAATAATCATACATCTAGAAGTTCAAGTAAAGTTTACACAAAATTTCACACTTTATATTAATAATTTATATTTAATTGGGAATTA
>CH002816.1:72281-83813 GCA_000149265.1 Ciona savignyi | reverse complement strand
ATGACAGAAGTAGCCTGTGCAGGCCAATCGAGACAAGCAAGCTAAAACCGATACTAGGAATGTAGAGCACTCGCTCAGCCACCACAAATCCGAACTGGTAGCACAATATTAGCTGCAGGGAGGAAGGCAAACGTCATGATGCTCATCGCAAATGCTGAGACTCTACTTCTGTCACTGTGTCCCAATATTGAATAACAACCTACAAATTAACAATAAGTGTACTGTCTTGTCTGAACCTACAAATTAATTTAGCATATATATATCAGCAGTATTGCCAAACTATACTAAAATACGTGTCATTTGCCAGTGGTTTGAATTGACAACACATGTATTATGCATGGAGTATTATGTTGGAAAATAAGAATGCATTTGCATGTTATACCAATTCAAAATTATTATGGTATATAAAAATAATAGGCTTGTTTAAATACCTATGGCAAAGAAAATCATCCAGAAAACCAGGGTTGCCATATTACGGACATCAAAAATACTGGAAACAATAGGGACTGTTCCCATTGTCCAGTCACACAGTAGATTGGATGGATTTAGCAGCAAAAAAGCATTCAAGGGCAGAAGATAATTGTAGGTGAGATGTCGAGCTGGGAAGCTTTCCACACTGGCAGGATTGTCGAATGCTGAAAGGTGGAATTAAAAGCACGATCACAAAATATTGTAGTGGAAAATAAAGTCTTGCATGACCATGTTATGGGTTTGGTACCATCTGCACAGGAGCAAGATAGATTTTAACAGTGGGATATAAAATCATTTGCAATCATTTGTATATTTATAGTGTACATAAGCATTATGGATGAACTTAAACAAATGTAAAGCACTTATTTATCATTGTTAGGATATAAGATAGGATATTCATGTTTATCCCCATAAATGGGAAAACCAAGGGGGTTAACACACAAGTAATCGTCAGATCACCTCGCACCCATCGTCGGGTTACCCAAGCTATTGCAGTGTGTTGTATATGATAGACACGTTCCTTTTAATTTGGTAGAACCCATTAATCCGCTGGGTTCCGGCAATGTCCGTTAAGTGCCTTGCCCAACGACACAACGACTAGCTAGCGTTCAGTTTCGCACCTGCAACCTTTCGATTAAAAGACGCACTTAACCGTTAGACCAACCAATTGTAATTAGTAAAAACGGTATGTATCATAAAAAACAAGTATGGTAAACTAAAATATTAATACACAAATAAGGTTTGCACCTATTACGGCAACATAAGATTATCCAATGTCTAACCTAAACAGAACAAAAGACATGTACACACCAGTAAAATGTGGAATTGATCCATGCATAATAAGAATCCTCACATATATTAAACTCATGCCCATGACAATGCAAGCTATGATTCGAAGACACAGCGACTTAAATTTGATTTGTTTTCGCGACGAAGTCATCAAAATTAGACAGAAATCATCCAAACTTAACTGAAAGTAAATAATTTAAAAAGTAATATTACAACACCCATGCAACTTAATGACAAAGTACAAAATTGGCACTATTTCAGCTATGGGAGTAAAACTTAGTTTCCCACTTAGGGGGTTGATATATCTCTAGATCAATGGAAATGTTTCAATAAAAACTTTGCTCCTATTTGTTGGTATTTTATTGACAGTCATAATTAACCTCTTAATTTATATATTACCTACCTTGTTAATTACGACCACATCAAGTATAATAAGAACAGCTAATACAGTGACCGACTGCTCCTTACTGAGGCTTCCAAAAATGGTGAAAATAAATGACATAATCTGGATAGGATATGCATGTTTAGGATAGGTTTTTCATGTTTATCTTTGTGAATGAGAATACGCAAGGGGTTTAACACACAGGTAATCCTCAAATTACCTCGCACCCAGCATTGGGTTACCCAAGATATTTTAGTGGATTGTGTATGATCAAAATTTTTCTTCGATTTGATAGAACCTGTCAATCTACTGGGTTCAGGCAATGTCCGTTAAGTGCATTGCCAAAGAACACAACTGACTAGATAGCAACCAGTTCTGAATTTGCAATCCTTTCGGTCAAAGACCAAGCACTAACCCTCCAAGATTATGTGCTATTATTTTAAATAGAATAATTTCCAGCCAGATGATGGACTGGTAAGTATCTTGGTTGTAAACCTAAGAAAATCTTTACGGACATTGGCAAACCCCACATACTATTTTAAATATTGTCCAGTGACCACTGCCACTGGAATATGTCATTTCTTAACAGAAGCTATAATAATGCGGATGCGGCAATCATACCTAAGTGGTATGTAAAACGATCAATTACTCACGATGTTTTTTACAGTGGCAGTGGAATAACACAAAATGGCAAGAATAAAAAACAAAGCAGAAAGCAGTTCGGCTCTTCCCACAACGCCAGAAACCTATAAATGCATTGTGTAAGTGTAGTTTTTATATAAAAAAACTAACTGATTTAAATGGTTTATAATAGAAAACTAACATATATTAATAATAAATATTTTAAGAGATAAAATACTAATATCCGGTCATCAGGAATAGAAATTCAAAATGATTTTTTCACTAAAATGTAAATTTTTACTATAAAGCATGAAATACAATTTTGAATGATTTTCCTGTCACAATGGTTTGGAATTCTAGATTCATGTCACATGATTCTTGAATACAAATAATTGTAGAATATTACTAGTTTTCACTTATTATTTCCATTTTACTTACGGCTTCAGTATGCACAGGATGTACTGCGAATAGTAATCCAGAAACAAACGAAATTAATACTCTGTTTTCAATAACATTTGAATTCCATTTTCTTTCCTCTGTTTTAATATTTCGTGGTTGATTTTTATGGATTCTTTCTCCTCCTTCACAACACATTTCCAATATTCTATTGTTCATTTTGAAGACCAGATAGGAAACAATCGAATGAAGCATAGCGTTGAACAAATGATAAGACCATGGGTTGAATCCGGAAATAATATAATTGACTCGGAATGTCAGCACAGTCAGTGGGCGATAAGATTTGTGACTTTGTTCCTGGTGTGTGACATAAAATAAATGCATTATATATAAATAAAAATGGAATTCAAGAAGTTCATTGCTGGTCTAGATCACAACCTTTTATAATATATATGTATATTAATAAAAGAAACAAGCATTGAATTAGAATAAAAATGCAACAAAATTTGCAGTTTTTGACACAGTACCATAACACAATTAGAAAACAAAGCAATATAAATGTCTAACCTCTGACATTGGAGTTCCCCAAAAATCGTTTCGAAATAAGTTGCTTATAGATGTATTGGTTAAAACATCTTTATTTTTCAAAATGGCTGACACATCATCAAACACAAAACCACACAAGCACGAGTTTACATAAAGAATAAAAGAAACTAATGGAATAATATAACCCACATTTAAATAATTCATGTTCAAGCTCCTGAAAGAAAAAAACGTTTATAACAACAAAATTGTATTGTATGCTACCATAGATGCATGATAATATTACATTTATCTAAACTACAACAAATATTGTTAAATGCGACAACACATATTGTTAAATGCGTTTCATGGCATGATAAATTAAAATGTACTGCTGTTAAACTGGCAATTGATAATTAGATTGTTAAAACTAGAGGGACATTGTTACTTAATTTACTTAATCCAACAAACTAAACAGCAGATAGTGTAGTACTTTGTAAGAAGCAACATATTTTACTCAAAATGGAAATTTCATAAAAATAAACAATATACGCCTAAAAAAGAATTTTACATCAATAATGAACAGTAAGTCCTATTGACCTAGAATTACATGCATAAGCATAAACATTATTTTCTTTTAAAATTTTCATAATACTGCTTTGTTGCATCAGTCATTAAATATTGGGTGCTTTCCGGTAGGTCATCTACACATTTGGCCGGTGAACCGCTGAACAATTTGAAGGGAGGAACCACTGTTTCTGGAGGCACGACAGTGTTGTCAGCAATTTGACAACAATCCTTCAATACACAGCGACGCCCGATCACACAATTCTTACCAATATGAACATATGAACCAATCTGTGCAGCATTTACCACAGAACCTTCATCAATGTAAACGTGATCCCCTATCACACATGGAAAAAACGCAGCACCTTTGCTGAACTTCTTAAACGGAGGCCGAATCACGGTTCTACTTTTAACAACACAATGTCGCCCAACTCGAACATTTGCCAAATCTCCTCTAATTATGCAATCACTTTGAACGATAGTTTTGCCATTCAAAACGATATTTTGACTTCCACACAACACCGATTGTCTGCTGACTTTATTTCCCGTTGCTGTTTCAATGTAATTTTCAGCATTGTAGTAAACTTCTTCCAAATCCATTCAGTATGATAGCAAATAAAGTACGTGTGGGGTAGAGACTTTGTTCGCAGGAAAAGAAACTATACACTAAAACACCTGAAAAGTTTACCTTTTATACTGGAGTGGACATTGATTTTAATGGAATACATTTTATGCTAAATAACAAACCATAACTTTGGTTAACTTGTAATTTGTGCTTTAGTTTCTAATACACTTTTTAAAATTAATGTAACTAAAGTTTAAATTCGTTTTTATACTACAAAAATGATTTATCGAATATATTTTTAATACGGAGCTCTTATATATTTGTTCGAGGTTAAAAAGTGCCAAACACGAATATCTATTTTGGGAAATAACCTAAATTGGCCATATGTCATATCATAAAAAACTGGATCGTGCCAACCGTTATTTTTTATTTAATTTTTTTTATCGGGCTTAGTTTTGAACCCACAATGAGCTCTTACCCAAGACCGTTTTATGTATGTGATTTGGTATATGTATTGTTCACGATAACCATTCGGTCACACGAGCGTACCTATCAACCGTTTGTTAAACGGCACTATTTTTAAACCCATTTAGACTTAACAATATGATTCTGCTTGCAGAAACGATGTGTCATGGTTCCTATGATATTGTAGCTGTTAAACTGTCGCAAATGTAATGTGTTGGTTGATAAGGGGGTCGGCGTGTTCTATCAAAAGTACGAGAAGAATAATTGTTTTCTACTTCACGGTTCCTTAAATCAAAGGACGATGCCAGAAACATATTAGGATTTCCACTAAATTCATCGGTTCGGATTGGAATATCGTCATATACCGAGTGACATATTACAGGAAAGGATAGATATCATATCCATGTCTATCCCACTGACTAAGATAACCCAGGGGGTTAACATCGGGAAATCAGATCTCCTTGCGCTCACCGTCGGGTTACCGGAGCTATTGCAGTGTGTTGTGTATGATTGCGTCAATTTAGTAGAACCTGGGTTCAGGCAACGTCCGTTATTTGCCTTGCCTAAGGACACAACCGACTAGGCAGCGACCAATTTCGTATCTGCAATCTTTCCAGGTAAAATGCGACTCACAAATCCACCAAGCTAATCAGTCAGATTATCAGGGACGGGTGTATGAATACCATTAACATTAGTCGGACCATTGGAATCAGTCAACCACAACTCGGCTTCATAATTCTCAAATTGGCTACACTAGATGATGACCTTAGCAAGTAAAGAGGGGTTGGATTTCATTTTGAATAAATATTGTAATGCTGCTTGCGAAAACCAGATATATAATATATGAGCGTTTTCAACCTCTGCCAAATGGAAATTTTTGTGTTGGTGGAAATATCACACCCAGTCGCCGATCCTAAATGCTCATGATTTAACATATTTGTTGTAATTCCAGCGAGCAATTTTCCATAATGTTTTTCGGGTTATTTCGAATTCTTGTGTACTGGATCTTTGTATTTCTTCTACAAATGTTGTGTGGCACGGGTGACGTGTTTAGCTTGGTTATCCCAATATTACATCCAGTGATAGGTCGACTTTGCCCAGCATAAGTTTTTTGATGTACCCGGTGCTATCGTGAACGGACGATCGGTAGACCATGAATAGACAGGATATATAAATGTCCCAGTCAGTTAACCAATTATTGTCTCTATCTCTCCAATGCAAACTGACCACACAAATAGATTGTCACTCAAAATCGTGAGAGAACACCGGCTCGCAGGCCAGGCCAACACATGCTGCTTCCAACTAAACAAATATTGGGGAATCACCACCATTATTACTTAGAAAAACACGTCTTTAATTAGAGAGTTTCCACCACGTGTGAATTATCGCCATATTTAAAACCCCTGCTAAGCGTACGGTATATTTTTCGGCAAGCAAATCAGCGGGTTTCCGAGTTACCAATAAAAAATGTTCTATCCATATTTTCTGATTAAAACGAATGGGTGGCCTACTTTCCTAACCACCCATGATATATCTTGGACATAATTATAACGTTTGTTTTTGCAAGCAGAAACTAATGGGTGTTACGTCTTTTCGCGGCGCCCACTAGTTCAGAAGTAGCACAATACAGGACTCGTAACAAAACGACGTTATTCCAACTCCAAAACTTGTATTCCACTTTTACGCTAGGATAATACTAAAATTTGCGGTTTTTAAATATTCTACAGTCTACACAGTAGGCTCCACTTCTACACATAACGGAGAAAATAATATTTAAAACACATGGCCCAAGTCAATATAACTGCGGAAAATACTACAACCAGTCACTTCAAAAGTTCAAATAAGTCTCCCAAATCTTACACGAGGTATAAATATTGCGCAACAACGATACAATAGACAATGTTACATCGATAATAGCCTTATTCATAATATTACTCCCCTGTGTATACGCATGATGGAGTAAAATCGCTTCTATTGGAGTTTCGCAACATATTTGACTCCTCTGAAAGCACGTTGAGGTCTACAGATCTCACCAACCATGATATCGACACAGGGACAGCTTATCCCTTTCGTGTGGCGAATGGAATTGAGAAAACGTGCAATTGTGGATAAGGCAATCGAGAAGATGTTAAAGTGGGCGTTCAAATAATTATTCTTACTATCTCTCTAATGCAAACTTACCTTACAAAATGGGCTGTCACTTAAAATCTGGCAACAGAAAATTTGGATCTGCACCCTAAACCCTTAAAAATTTTACTTAAAAATTTTGAGCTTGTTCGTCTCCGTACATTAGGAACCACACACGAGAATAAACATCCTATCCTACCCTTCACAGCTAAACGAGAACACCGGCTTGCAGCCTTCCACATGCGGACTCCAACCAAACAAACATTGAGGAATTACAACCATTACTCTACAAACCACTCATTTAAATAACATTACTAAAATGAGGGCCATATGTCATTTCCTGCCGCACATAGAGGTCAATTAATTGTTTTTTACACCATCTAAAAGGACACTCGTTCTATCATTGTCCGTATTTACCACAAAAATTACACATGTATCGTTGGACGAAACTGCGATTACTTGATGTATTGTTGGGACTGACTCATCTCTCCACCCAAATTATGTATCTCCGTGATAAGAGAACGTAATGCGATAAGGTTTCTGGAAGAGTATGGTTAACTGAACGAACATTCCTGTATTCGTTGTGTGCGCCGGTTCTCAATTTAATATCCAGCATTTCTCGTCCCAACTGTACTCTGTACAGCTCATCGGGAAGAAAACAAACGAATATGTGTAACCTGCAATTCTGCCCAGTTTTTTCGGCAACTTTGGGTAACCTCTCACTCTCACCACCAATTGCTGCAAACATGTACGTGTAGATCGATAAAACTCTAATCCGGTTTCTAAAATATATTTCGAGCCGATCGTTTCCTGTTTTTTTGCAATTGATTCCACACAGACATGCTCGTCCATTGCCTTAATGCACATATAGGCCTCTTGAATGTAACGTATTATTTTGTTCTTCTATTTCACATTAGACATATAGCATATATACATATGAACAAGAAGCCGTGGCGAAAAAGGCACCTGTAGCCTACGTTTAATTTATGGCAATTAAATCAAGTAATTAACACAAGAATTTACAACGAACGTTACGTTAAACATTATTTTCACATTTACATCAACATGACGTCTTATCTAACACCGAAGCAACGGGAATTAACAAAATTCCAAAAAACAAAGATTACTTACATTGGGTACTATCTTACAGGTTTTCAAAGTTAAAGCATCGATTTTGTAAATTGACCACTTGGGGATAAGTACGTGCCGTACCCATTATCAAGTACAACCACTGGTTGTCAACCAGTCTGTGCCGGTTTCTGCATTTCGGTTACTGGATTTTCATTGGTTTCAACAGAGATGACGCAACTGTTGGGAGAAACGAACAATGGGAATCATCGCGAAATACAAGAAGATTTATTCACTAGCCTTCTTTACTCATAAGTATGGTTTGCTGAAAACAAAACAAACCGGTAAGCTTATTATTGAGTAAGTATCGTCTGATCAGAAGACGTGTCATATATCATCTCTGCAGTAGACTAAGCTTGTATTAATTAATATTTTTGTTTAGACAGGATAGACTCATATTTGATCTTAATGTAAAAAAAACATTTAAGATGATTTTAAAAGATTGATGGAAACTACATAGTACCCGTACAGTACCTTAACAATGACCGTTACGTACACCCATGAAGTGGCAAACGCTAGACTTTCTGGATTCTCTAGTTTACTTGTAAGGTGGAAAGGCAGTGTCTACAAATTATTTTACAAGTAAGTTATTCCCTTTCTTGATATATAAAGACTAGAATGTTTTTTAAATACATATATTAGTTTGAGTCACAAATATGCCAAAACTGTTGTTATTTTGGTTTGTGATTTATTTTTGCATGGGTTAAAAATTGTGAAAATAACCCTTGCTATGTGTATGTTTGTTGCAAGAAAAGATTCCTTGTTGTTAAATGTGTGGGTTGGAAAACAATCATGACTGGTACCGGTATATAATATATTGGTAGCTCTAATCCATATAATGGTACAGGTAAATTAGGTTTTGTGGGACATGGTTTAACCCAAATATATTGTTATATTTCTCTAAATTCAAGCAATTTTCATAAAAAAAGTTCCTTTGCCAAAGTCACACACAAATAACCGATGGTAGTTAAATGTTGTATCCTTGGTCAAGACTTGTAATGGATGATGCTACAATCTAATAGATTAATGGTTTAAACAAAAAGTAAAGAAACATCTTTTGTACAATACACTGCAATAGCTTTAATCTCGGCATGTGGTTTTTCAACCGTCACCCAATGTTATAACTCCTTGGTTATGATTCCCATGTTGGAGAATGAGCATGAGTATGACATCTTATCCAATGACATATTTGCAAATTGTTTATTAATCACAAATTGGTTTGATATAAAAAATCTAGCATTCTAATCAGACACAATCATTTTTTAACTGTAACTGTATCTTTATAATGCATACATAAAATCAATGTTTAATCCTTTAAATCAATATTTTTTGACACATTTCCAGATTTTAGATAATATATGTTATCTATTCTTCTATTATGTTAAATGTATACAATACTGGTCTATATACATATTATTTAGTTTATATTAATATATGTATAATGAATATGTACCATATGTTACACTTTACGCATTTAACAATCAAATTTAGGAAAAGGCAATTTAGAATATTACTGTAGTGGCATCAAGAAATTAGGTGAAAAATGTATGAAAACTACTAGCACACAATGAAATCCAAAACATTGCAACTATTTTGATTTTTCTCCATTTGCATTTCTGTTTGGTCTATTCAGTAAAAATGCTGATTCTGGATCAATATGGACAGAGATTCAAATCTCTTGAAACTAAAATTCTAATTTGGCCATTCCTTGGCAAATTAATTATTTATAAAGTGATAGTCTTACGGTGTTTTTAGTTTTTTGTGTTATTATTTTATCAGAATTTGAAAATAGTTTCTTTTTTTATCAGAGAATTCCTAATCTACACTGTGCTATATACCATCGTTTCTATCTTGTACCGCACTTGTTTCCATGGAAGCAACAAGGTTTACTTCGAAAAACTGTGTTTACAATTTCAGAGCTATACAGATTTGATTCCCATAAGTTTTGTTCTCGGTAAGTTAGTTTCCTGTCCACTAGTTTATATCCTAATAATAACAAATACGGGCTAATAATGCCAACATGGTATATTATAGTATAATCAGGGCTGTAATTGTTCTGTTAGTGTTGCAGAAAGAAATTTAAATACACTTGTTTTTAAATACACACCATGTTGCTAGTGATTGTGTTGTCATAAACACACATGTATTCATTGTACACATACTGCGATACACATAAGGTAGCTTAATTATTATTTGGCACCATAAGTAAGTCACTAATTACTTTACCATTACTCCTGTTTGTGTTGTGTTTAATGACTAAAATCTTTTTGTATTTTGGGTTGCAGAATTTTGTAGCTTTTTTAATGATTTCATAGAGGTAGTGAAATTAGTAAGACTTGTTTCTTGTTAAAAAAAGCATCGCGACATAACTTTATGTAGTGCAAGTTTTGCCGCAGTGGCTAAGTATACTTATCGAACACGCCTGTATCACAGCACTGAGTATAATCATATGATAACATCCTGTAGGTGGCACACAAACAACATTGTGGGATATATTAGTAATGTTGTTTATCACTTACAGCTTATTACGCAAAAGTTACTTAAATAAAAACAACTCTTTAGCGTAGTTGCAATTACCAATGTCTACACACATGTATAACAACACTCTCATTAAAGGGTTTTATGTCACACTGATAGTTGGAAGATGGTGGTCACAACTTGAGCATTTACCATTTCCTGACCCCCTCATGTTAATTATTGGTGCAAATGTACATGGTGCTGATGACCGCGGCAAAATGGTACGCAGAACTCTGCTGCGGTATGTTAACATTGCCCAAGTTCTAACATATCGTTGTGTCTCCACTGCTGTGTACAAGAGGTTCCCAACCATGGACCATGTTGTTGCAGCTGGTAAGTAAAACTTGTCAAATTGTATCGGTATACCAATTCTGGTATCATAATTAGTATATACATATGTATCTTGTAAACACTGTATAGACCTCTAAATTTAAACTGTATTTAGTATTCCATCCCACAGAAAAATGGGAAATTTTAAAATTTTACTATATTTTTCCCCCAACATTTGTAATAGTTAATTTCAACATGCTCATTATTTAAAAATATGTGTAGTTTTTTTTCCTTTCATATCTTGGTTTATAATAAACATGCTTTAAATTAATTAATAGTTTACTACCCACCGGTAATGTTGTTATTGTTTTATCTTTATGATATAATGATTATGACAGTACCGGTAACATTTAATTTTTTAAAGATAATAACTTTTTTATTAAATTGTATTATTATTTATAAATCTTTTTTGTACTAAATTGTTTTGTAGTATTATATAAAAAAACTGTTTTTAACATTGCTTTATTGTTTTTTATAATTACTACTTTCTTGCCATTAAATATATATATGTACTTTTAGTGTGAATGTGACAGTGACAGCATAATAAATATTACTTAACACATTGACCCAATTAACCTATAGTAATTCTTCCTTTTACAGGTATTATGACCAAGAGTGAATACAGCTTGTATGAAAGCATTAAAACTGAAAA
>CH002816.1:46509-59674 GCA_000149265.1 Ciona savignyi | reverse complement strand
AAGCTATGTGCATGTAGAGTGAGTTGCTAGATTTCTTTTTATGTTAAATGTACAATTGTCTCTGTGGTGATGTATATAATCTTTAGATTTATATTATATTAGGATAAGGATAGTTATAATTGAAACATATGATGGGTTTGCTCGATGATTGTGAGATGTTATATGGAACCAGAGATTTGTATGCCTTGCTTCATATTTCAAAAGAAGCTTCTGAGGCTGCTATTAAAAGAGCATATCGTAAACTTTCATTGACAGTGCATCCAGATCGAGTTGGGGAGGACCAGAAAGAATCAGCAACCCAGAAATTTCAAGTGCTATCAAAAGTATGTAAGGTGCTGTTAAATGATGATCAAAGAAAGATCTATAATGAAGAGGGAACCATCTTGGACGATGCTGCTGTTGAAAGTGATGAAAAAAGTTGGAAGAACTATTGGTCCAACATGTTTCATATGACCACTGAAGATATTAGACAATTTTCTGACAAATACAGAAACTCAGAAGAAGAAATAAATGATTTAATAGAAGTTTATAAAGAGTGCAAAGGAGATATGGATCTAATACTGCAGCAACAGCTTTGTTGCACTATTGATGATGAACCAAGGTTTAGAAAAATTATTCAATGTAAAATAGACAAAGATGAGCTACCAGCATATGATGCATTTGTCAAAGAAACGAAAGCTAAACGAACAAAGCGGAAAAAGTTTTATGAGCGAGAAGCAAAGGAGGCAGAAGAAGCAAGGAAAGAACAAGGACTAGATGATGATGATAAAAGCTTGGAACAATTAATATTAAAACGTCATAGAAATAGAGGGAGGGAAATGGATTCCTTTATTTCACAATTGGAAGAAAAATACGCCAAAAAGTCCTCGTCAAAGAAAGTCTCTACAAAAAAAAAGAAAAACAAATAATTCCGATTTCTGGATGAAAATTAAAATTTAAACGTGATTTAAACATTTTGTTTTTCCTTTTTTTCTTATCCAATAAATTCCTTTAAACCCAAAATTAAGAAGTTCTATTTAGAAATCCTGGATTTACTTTTACAAATTTTTCATTTTATATTTTTGAAAGCCCTTGCTCCTCCATTATTTTCACTATTTACTTTTTGTAGTGAGTCTGCTGCACAAAGTTAAGTATTAATAATGAAAGTAAAAGTTTTATCACGAAATCCTGATGATTATTTGAGGGAAACCAAACGTGACATCCATAAAGGTCAGTTGTGATTAATGGAAAATGCCTGGTTTATTAAGCCATTCCATATAATACCAAACAGAACTTTAGAAAGTGAATTGCAATATTGGTGAAAAAATAATAACATCACTTTACACACTTGTGGTTCCTGAGGTCCATGCGGTCCTTAGGCTACTGCCAATATTGAATAAGCCCATAAATGTTTAACTACATTAAAATTATTTAAAATAAATTTCAGTGTTCAGAAACTACAATCCAGTTCTGCATCCCTTCGAAGCTCCACGGGAATACTTAAGAGCGCTGAATGCAACTAAACTAGACCGAGTGTTTGCCAAACCATTTATTGCATCGTTAGATGGCCACCGGGATGGTGTATGCTGTATGTGCAGACACCGCAAGAAACTAAGTAGCATCTTCTCTGGTTCCTGTGATGGCGAGGTATTCAACTTTCTTTTTTGTTTGCACATTTTATTTTTACGCCATTATGATCTTGTTTAGGAATGTTTACAAACCAAGTATTTTTTGCAAGAAGTGGTATAGTGCTTTATATTTTTATTCATTACAAGAATCAAGTCAATGAAACTTCAACTAAAATAATGAAGAGACATTTTGATTTATCCTTGTTTCTTTCAAAATTTAAACATATGCATTCATTACCCATTCTGAGCCTACAGTAATTTGTACTTTTGGTGTATAGACGTCTAAATATTGGTGGTTCATTAAGTTAAATACGTTTGTACTGATTGTACCGGAAGTCCAATTTTCACAAATACTATAAAATTGATACAAATTTATTTTTTAGATTCGGCAATGGAACCTTACGAACAGACAATGCATCCGAACCCTTCAAGGCCACACAGGGTTTGTTCGCGGCTTAACTTGTTCTGCAGATGGCAACATGTTTATATCAGTTGGTGACGATAAAACAATCAAACATTGGAACACAGATGCATTAAGTGAGGGCCGTGATTTTCCAATCAACACCCTTGTTACTAAGGTAATGGTTTAGACACGCATTAGTATGTTTCTAAGATATGTTATTTTACAACATTTCTCATAACATTTTGTATTTAATGTCTATATATTTTGGTTCCAAATATTGAGATGGGAAGCTGTAATAAACGGATTCTACATTTTTCATCTATTACAGTCACTCTACACTGGTGTAGATCATCATTGGACTGAAGCAACGTATGCAACCTGTGGACAAACTGTTGATATTTGGAATTTAGAGCGTGCAGAACCTATCCGGGTTTATAAGTGGGGCATGGATTCCGTGAACAGCGTTAGATTTAATCCAATTGAAACCAACCTCTGTATAAGCACTGTGGTGGATCGTAGTATACGATTGTATGATATCCGTGCAGCTGTTCCTCTCAATAAAGTAACCCTCAAGTTAAAAAGTAATGTGGCTGTGTGGAACCCAATGGAGGCCTATGTGTTCACTGCTGCTAATGAAGATCATAAGTAAGTTTAAATGCTTTTTATTTTTTATTCCTAAGGTGTGTCATTTTGAGTTACTCATTGCTGTAATTTGGAATGTTTTTTTTTCTTTATATCCACAGAATCAAGCTTTACATTAAGTGGCAACACGATTAGTGTAGTAGCTGTGGTGGGAATAAAACAAAACTTGTCCATTTTCAGGATTTTGTACTTATCTGAACTAATTTAATACCTAAACCTTCAAACTGCATAAGAGTTCAGACTGTGAGCATGACATAAGGTTGCTATTTTCTCATGGGTCAATGCTCAAGACTTTTTAATTCACAAAGATAAAACAAAACAATCATATTCTAACATGGTAATGTTATAAAATTAACCTTATTCTATTAAGTTAATATTGCCAAAATAGTTAAAGTGAATAAAACTGGTACCACTATATATTAATACTAGTAATAATTTTTTTATATAAGCTACTTTGATAAAAGATTTTAACACTATACCCAACAAACATTTACTGTGTTTTTTAATAAAATTCATGAAAAATACAAATGGTAAATATACATGCCGCAAAACTTTTTGTTTCCAGTTTATATACCTTTGACATGAGAAAGTTGGATGCTGCGGTGAATGTACACACCGACCACACTGATGCTGTGCTAGACGTGGATTATTCCCCAACTGGTCGGGAATTTGTGTCTGGGAGTTATGACAGGTAGTTTTATTGTGTGCGTAGTGTATACATGTCCTATTATAGGGGGAACTTAACCAAACATGGAGAATTTATTTTTAATCATCTTAAAACAGATTAAATATAGTCGTTAAACTTTTATTTCACAATTATTACCCTCCATATCTCACCCTGTCCTATTACATTTGTTTTCATAACAGTTTAATTCAATTGTATTTAGGTCAATACGAATATTTCCAGTTCTATCGTCTGGCAAGAGCAGAGAGGTGTATCACACTAAACGTATGCAACGTGTATTTACTGTCCGCTGGTCTGCAGATAACAGGTAATGAAGATTCCATGCTACAATGAATACCGTTCACAACATAAATAATGCATTGGGTAGATTAATGGTTAGATAGATAAGTGAAGGCTTGTTTCCATCAACAAGGATTTAACTGATTAACTCATCAGCAATTCGAAAATAATGATCTTGTGTATAGTCAACTTGATATACTGGTGCATCAAATTTCATAGAGGTATTCGCTCCTAAACCTTTCCTCATAATTATATTACTCTTATAGATACATCTTATCTGGTTCTGATGAAACCAACATCCGGATGTGGAAAGCTAGGGCTTCAGAAAAGCTTGGAATGGTTTGTTACATAAATATTTTAAAACTCATCTTTAGTTTTATTTTGGTTCGTATTTAGCACTAGCCAGAAAGTTCTAGGTTGTGTCCTTGTCACTTAAGTTGACTGAATCCACTATTTTAATGGGTTGAACTATAAGTGGGAATGGATCATATGAGTTTTCATCACTCTATAATATTTGTGGTAACCCAACTGCTTACAAAAAAATAGACAATAGCATGTGTTATAATGGCCACTGCATTTCTCCACCCCTGGAAACATACATGTCTATCCTATCCTATGTACAGCCAATACATTTTTGAGTTTTGTCAACACTAATTAAACCTTTTATTTCTTTTTTACTGATATATGCCAATACTGTTATAATTCATTAGGTAACCCCAAGGGAAAAGGCTGCAACTGTTTACAACGATAAATTAAAGGAAAAGTTTGCGTACCACCCACAAGTAAAAAGAATTGCACGACACAGGTATGCAAAAAATATCACATATTAATATGGACATATTAGATAGCTTGTATTGATTGGTTTAAATATTAAATACCATATTCTGTAATCTAGACATGTACCAAAAAGCATTTATCAAGCCATGAAAGAAAAGCGTTTGATAAAAGAATCACAGCGGAAAAAGTAAGTTTTAGATAATAATATGTTTTACAATAATATATAATTTTATATATTCAAAACTACTTCCAGGGAACAAAATGTGCGCATGCACAGCAAGCATGGATCCGTGCCAAGAGTGGTAGAAAAAAAGAAGCACATTGTTACTTTTCAGGAATAAATTATTTATGGACAACACATAAAGTGTTGTTACAGGTCTATTTTTCTGTGTATTGCAATAGCTCCTGTCAGACCATTCTTTACATAGAATATAAACGACAAATCTATGAGTGACCACAACATTTAATACTATGATTTGAGTTTACTACTTGTCCTCCAGAAATAATTAAGATTGCCACTCTGTTGTGTAGTATGTAACCAAAAGAATCGAACTTGGTGTTGCCATGGCTATAAGGTAAACCACAACTGCGAAAAAGCTGCTCCTGCAAAGTGTTTGTTTGAATATATTTGAGACTGATAGCTTTGGGATTTTTAATTGGGTGCATACTGACATTAATCTACGATTTCTTATCCAAGGGTGTATAAACAGAAAAACTCCTAACCTACCCGATTTGTGATATCCCCAGGGAGATGTTTGATCTTGCATTGTGAGTAATTTAATGGGTTGAACAAAAACTGAAGGAATGTCCACACGTTTTTTAATGCAACAGCTGTGGTAATTTATAAAAATACACGACAGTTTCTTCTACTAACACACAGCAATAGTTCCAAGGTCTCGAATGTTTTAAAAGGCCAATCGTACACGAATAAATATTTGATGGTTTAGCAACAGGATGCATTTTAAATGTACAAATAAAACGTTGAACATGTCCGTGTTTTATCCGTCTGGCATTTATAGAATAAAACAGTTATCATAGGTTAAATACTACCAAGATACGTACCACACCAAATAGTAGAATTACCATTTGCATTTGTGTTGCTTCGACTTTCTTAGGTAGTTTTTTTCTATTGTGGGCTTCTCTGTGCACGTTCTTACTCGGTAACGACAGTCCAGTTCATTCAGCCATTCCATTTCGGAAAAATCGGAATTTGTATCATTTCTTTCCATAGTAGTAGCCTACACGCCTTTGTGTCTGCGTATTTGTGACATAGGATTGTATCGATCTTTAAGCAAGGAAACGGGGCTCTAAATTTAAAACGTCGCTTAAAAGCTTTTGTTAACCATATACTACAGCTGCTATTTTTAAACAACTTAGTTGTTTGCTATGTTGCAATTTAATGATTATGGGGTCCCATTTAAAATATACAACGTCAGTTTTTTGGCAATTCCTAAAATTTTGAATGTACTCCCATGAAATGAGATTTATCGTATTTAGTTACTTTAAATTTGTAAAAAAGTTAAATAACGTAAATCAGAAAAACACAATTTAATTAAAGTAACCCAGTTTACCCCCAGGAAACCCCATGAAATAAATTATGCTTAAGGAATAATAAATACACTAATATTAATCGGAACAGGTGACAACTTAAGTCTAAAATAAATAGGAATTCTGAATATGAACGAAAAATGTGCCTGTGTCCGTTCGATTAAAAAAATACGTCCTACCCATTAACTTGGCGTTTTATTGCGTCGTATTTCAGCCGTAAGTTTGAATATTCGAAAAAAGTCGGTAGCAAGTCGCGATTATGTCTTTGAGCAAGGCACTTAACGGACATTGCCTAAAAACAGTGAAATAATGGGTCCTACCAAATTAAAGTAACATCTGAATCAAACACAATATACTGCAATAGTTCCGACAACCCGGCGGTGGGTGCGAGGTAATCTGACGATTGCCCGTGTGTTAACGCCTCTTGCGTTTTACATTCACGGGAATAAACATAATTATCCTACTTGAACAACCAACTTACCAGCAACCAATTTCGTATCTAAAAGTTTTGTGTTAAAAGCCGAAGCACTATCCCACTAAGCTATTCGGTCGTATATACCTGGCGATTTTCCGTTCCTGGTGATGGAAAGGCTTTGCTGAATGTTGTGGTTAAGTTAATTCCAACATCTAAAATTATTATTAAACAAACTTGGGTCATTATTTATTCTGCGCGCAAGGACGAGAAGATTCTAAATGCCAGAATAGTTGGACAGCTGTTTGGTTCATAAATGGTCCAACGCAGTGTTTTAGAAAATTAAAAAAAATACTCCCCATTCGTGACTTTGCATAATCCAGCTCTCTTGATTTCAGAGAAAGAATACCATATAAAGTTATTTTACGTCAGCTGTTGGAGTTGGTTTCACTTCAACGATGATTTTTGGACAAGGATACAACGAAAGTTTTAGAAAAGCGCCTGGAAATAGGAAGTTTCTGGACCAAGAAAGGCAGAACTTTAACGGTAATCAATTTCAAAATGATTCGTGTAATAATGAATTATTAGAATTTATACAAAACGATTTAATTGGTTCGACGTCTACTTACAATGGACCATTTGGCACCAGGAAAGTGGTTTACTGTGACTATATCGCAACTGGCCGGGCTTTACAATCTATAGAGACATATATAAATGAAAATGTTCTACCCTGGTATGGTAATGTACACACAACCACTTCTGTCACTTCAAACCAATCAAGTCTATTTCAAAATGAAGCAAGACTGATGATTAGAAATTTTGTTCATGCAAATGAACATGATGCAGTTATTTTTACCGGGAATGGTGTTACTGGAGCTGTTCATAAGCTAATATCTGGTTTGGATTTATCAAAAAGACCAGTAGTGTTTGTTGGGCCATTTGAACATCATTCAAACTTATTGCCATGGAGGGAAATTGCATTTAAAGTAATTCGAATCAGTGAAAATACACAAGGTAGAGTTAACATGAACCATTTAGAAACTGCATTAAAATTTTGGAAAGATAAAAACTTTACCCTAATTGGTTGTTTCTCTGCAGCATCTAATATAACAGGTGTGCTTTCGAATGTAGATGCCATCACTTCATTACTACACGAGTATGGAGCTTTTGCATTTTGGGATTATGCAACTGCTGGGCCATATAAAGACATAAACATGCAACCGTCGAGTTATAATGCTTCAAAAGATGCCGTGTTTTTATCAATGCATAAATTTGTAGGAGGTGTTGACTGTCCTGGCGTGCTTGTTGCGAAGAAAACTTTATTCAGAAACCCAGTACCATCGGACAGTGGAGGTGGATCTGTATTCTTTGTATCGCAAAACAGCCATCGCTATTTGCAAGATATTGAAATGCGAGAAGAAGGAGGCACTCCACGATTGGTTGGAATAATTCGAGCTGCCTTGTCAATGCAGTTAAAAGAAACTGTTGGGGTTCAAAATATATTAAAAGAAGAGAAGAGGCTGTATAATATGGTAATGGATAAATGGGGGAAATGTTCTAATTTGCACATTCTGGGTAGGCCAAATAAACTGTCTTCTGAAAATCAGTTGGCTGTGTTTTCTTTCCTGATTCACCACCCTGATTCAAAGTTGTATTTGCATCACAATTTTGTTTCTGCTCTTTTGAATGACTTATTTGGAATTCAAGCACGAGGAGGGTGTGCTTGTGCAGGACCTTATGCACAAGATTTACTTGGAATTGATGAAAAAACGGCAGCAGAATTTGAATCTGCTTTGTTAGAAGACACCAGATTGAATAGAACCCACCTGAGAAGATATGAAGAATGTTCATCGCATGAAGTGCTAAGGCCTGGCTTCACACGTTTAAGTCTGCCTTATTTCTGCTCTGAATATGAAGTTGATTTTATAATCAAATCAGTTGCAATGTTATCTGAACATGGATGGAAGTTACTTCCATTATATATGTTTAACCCAGAAACAGGACAATGGAAGCATAATAAACACAAGGTGTTTACAGAGAGGCAATGGATTGGAGATGTCAAATTTACATCATCAGGACTTAAAATAAACCCGAGATTTAAGAAACAAGAGTTAACAGATATAAATCTAAATTACAACGAAGTTTTAAAATATGCAGAAAAAATTTTTAACGAACCTGTAAAATATGATGCTCTTCCCGACCAACGATTAATATTTTCCGAAAAATTCCAACATCTTTCATGGTTTCTGCTTCCATCAGATGCTGTGCACTACCACTCTGGCTTAAGGAAACCAGTAAATGAAAATTGTCCAATTAAAGTGCGAAGTAATATAAAAGAACTGACATTGGATGAATGTATTGAACTTGTTAAAGTGCCAGAGAAATTTCTTCAATTTGATGTTCATCACAAACCAATTACTCCAGTAAATACACAGCAGAATTCTCTGGAGAAAGGCCTAACAAATCGACATACAAACAATGCCCCAATAACTGCCAAAACTGAGAAATATTCATGTATAATACCAGAACAAAGACCAAAGAGCACTGTACCTTTAGTTGTACCCTCTGCAGCAAAAAGTACCTGCTTTATTCCCCCTCCTAAAGCTCTCTTTAAGCTAACAGTAAAGGCCATTGATGATTTTAAGATGATAAAAAATAATGATAAGGTCCTGGTTTGTTTATCTGGTGGTAAAGACTCATTATCATTGCTGCATGTCTTACACCAATATCAGTTTTATTCAAAAAACAAAAACATAAACTTTCATCTTGGAGCTGTAACAATAGACCCAATGAACCCATCATTTGATCCATCTCCACTAATACCATATTTAAAAACTTTAAATGTGGATTATTTTTATGAGAAGCAAGGAATCATGGACCAGGCTACCACAGCGGACGCAAGTTCCATTTGTGCATTTTGTTCCAGGATGAAAAGAGGAAGAATTTACTCAACAGCTAGACGTGAAGGCTGGAATGTGTTGGCATTCGGACAGCACTTGGATGACTTGGCTGAGACTTTTATGATGTCTGCATTTCATAACGGCTTGCTACACACTATGAAAGCACATTATACTATAAAAGAAGGTGATTTACGAGTAATTCGTCCATTCATTTATGTCCGTGAAATTGAGACAAGAAATTTTGCTGAAAACTCAAGGTTACCGGTAATTCCTGAAAACTGCCCAGCTTGTTTCGAAGCCCCTAAAGAAAGACACCGAATTAAACAACTGTTAGCAGCGCAAGAAATCTTACATCCAAGGTTATTTTTCAGCTTAAGAGAAGCTTTATTTCCATTGATGGGTAACAGTAAAAACTTTACTCAAGATTTAGAGACGCTTGTATCGACTTTTAAAAAGGAAGTAAATGTAGAGGAATAAACTTGCCAAGGACTTCTTTTACAATTAATAGTATTTCCAATGTTTTATGTTTTATTATGAGACAAATTTATTAAAATAAAAAACAGATTGCTGTTAAAAAATATGCAAAAGTAAATAAACTTTTAAACTAGTAAAAGTAAATAAAATTTTTAAATTAGTACTTTTTATGTAATGAAAAATGTAAAATTCACTTTCAGGTGACTGGCTTATTTATCTCTTCTTACAGTATTTTCGTTTTACACGGAAAATAGGTTAAAAATAAATAATTTATGTCTTCATGCTCCAAGCAATATGTATGCCGAACGAGGGCTACCTATGTCAATGGATATAACCTCTGTGTGTGGCAATCGATTGCAAGCTGGAAACACACTAACAAACATGAAAGCATCGCTTTGCCATGTATCAGATAAACATCCTCACCAAATACTAGATGTGCTGAACATTTTGAGGAAGAGGCAAGAGTTATGGGATGTGGCAATTGTAGTGGGAACTTTAAAACTCTATGCACACAGAGTTGTTCTTGCTGCAGCTTCACCTTATTTTCATGTAAGGGCATTTGTTTGTTTTGTGTTATTATACTGTATATTCCAAAGACAATCACCGTCACCGGTACAATCATTCGTTGTTACAGTTTTAGTAAATTTATGTAACATTTATGCATTATTAAAAGTGCACAGGCTTATCATTTACTGTACAAAATGGTAAAAAATGAAATACGGTTTCACTGTAGTATGTAAGTTAGTTTTACATTTTAGCAGCTTGTTTCTAACCAAGTAACATATTCCAGGCAATGTTTACAGTGGAGCTTGCGGAGAGCCACCAAACAGAGATAATTATTAGGGATATTGAAGAGAAGGCCATGGAGCTTCTGATAGACTTTGCATACACCGCACAGATCACTGTGGAGGAAGGGAACGTACAAAGTCTGCTACCTGCTGCTTGCCTTTTGCAAATGGTTGAAATACAAGGTAGCGAAGGAATCTTGTTTCTGGCAATTAACTATAGTGCTGTTTGATGCTGGTTAGGTCAAACTAAAATTAAATTAATTAAAAAACATGATCAAAAAGTCCTATATATGTGCAGAGGTACCATGCACCTTTGCTTCACATTGTACCTTTAACCACTTATTAACACCAGTCTAATTTTTTTTCTCAGAAATTTGCAGTGAGTTTTTGAAGCGTCAACTCGATCCAACAAATTGTTTGGGTATCCGAGCGTTCGCCGATACCCATGCTTGCCGGGAGTTGTTAAGAGTGGCTGATAAATTCACACAAGCAAACTTCCAAGAGGTTTACTTGTCATCATTGCTACTGTTTACTTGTTTGACTGGTTTAATAACTACAATATATTTTAATATTTATTACAAAATACGAATTAATGTGATTTGATTTTTTTTCATTTGAAGAGTTTTTTTTGCATAGTTGGTTTGTTGTAAACATTTGTTCAAACAGTTAAATAGCTTTCCTATACCCCACAAGGTGAAAGAAAGTGAAGAATTTCGACTTCTGCCCATGGACCAGCTAATCCAGATTATAAGTTCCGATGACTTGAACGTAAGATCAGAAGAACATGTCTATAAAGCTGTCACCACTTGGATTAAACATGACCTGAATGAAAGAAGGCATTTGTGGCCAAAGGTATTGGATATATTATGGATGTTTTTAATTATTTGTTGTAGTTCGTCAATATTGATTACTAATGAACATCGGCCCAATTCCTATTTATAATGGTTCCCAAGGCAGTAAAGCATTGCTCACAGCTTTATTTATATAAAATAGTAATCCTTCAAAACCGCTTGTGATAATTGCTAAATGTGCTATATTTATATATTATATAGATAATATAATACAATTATCAGAAATATTAGTTTTAATGAAATTTCAAAGCTTAACCAGGTATTTAGTAGTTATTTAAACACAACTGGTATTTTTACAAAGCATCATGTGTGTCCGTTGTATACCAATTAAAATCGAATTATAAAATTTCTTCTACAAACTGTTCAAATTGTTCCAAAGGTTCTGCAACATGTTCGCCTTCCGCTTTTAACCCCTAAATTCCTTGTTGGTGTGGTGAGTGTGGACCCATTCATCCACTCAGATGAGCAATGCAGAGATTTGATTGATGAGGCCAAGAACTACATGCTGCTACCACAGGAACGACCGCTTATGCAAGGTCCAAGGACCAGGCCACGTCGTCCCATTACGAGGGAAGTTTTATTCGCAGTGGGAGGTATGTAATAGGTAATATAATCTCTGTGTCTAAAGAGCAGAGTATGGTTGCCCAAGATATTGCAATGTGTGGTATGTTTGATACTTGTAGTATATGGCCTATTCATGTGTATAGATCCATTATTAAGGTTGGAATAAGCAACATATCTGACCAGGAGCTGTAATCCGAATTCCTTTGACAACATGCTAAAACAAATGTTTGATTTTAGATTCTTCCTGTTAATAGCTCAATTTTATTTGATAGCTCAATGATTTGTACAATGGAATTCACATTGATATGTTGTACAGTGGTGCTTATTCCAGACTACTGCTAGATATGTTGGTATTAATTATTACTATGTAATTCTATTTTATGTAGGTTTATGTGTTGTGGTTAGATATTGTAATTTCTAGAAAAACTGCCTTTGCTGGTAACCCTGGCTTGTTTTATTGCTTTTATGTGCAGCTTTAAAACTTTGTACTAAAATGAATAGGATGGTGTAGTGGTGATGCGATTAGCTCGGTTGAACGATACTGCCCCGAATCACGAGAGTGGAGATTGGTGGCGCCAATGAGCAAGAGAAGGTGTGGTGTGGGCGTGTCAGTGTTAGATGATCTGCTGTATGCTGTGGGTGGTCATGATGGTAACTCCTATCTCAATAGTGTTGAAAGGTAAGTTGGTTGGTAACTAGGTTTTTTATAGGGAAACAATAGGTAGCATATTTTTTTTTATGATTTTCATGTTACAAAAATTCATTAAAATTTGTACAAATCTAGTCCTATGAACTGTCAAAATATAATTCATATTTTCAAAATAATTGCAAACAACATTTTAAATAGATACGACCCACAAATTAACCAGTGGTCATCAGATGTTCAACCTACCAGCACATGCAGGACAAGTGTAGGGGTGGCAGTTTTGGATGGTTATCTGTATGCTGTGGGTGGGCAGGATGGAATGTCATGTCTTGATATTGTCGAAAGGTAATGTTATGCATTTTTTGGGGTGTATTCTGTGCTATCACAGTTCAGTCAACCCTAGATACCAGGCTGAAGGCGACAATTGACTGGTTCAAAAATAACTGTCATAATGTCTTATTTGTTATATCATTATCTAGTTGATTGGTATGTGGTATGTTTATGTATTTTAGGAGTCAGTTGCACAGTCACATTGTGGAAAGGTAGTGGCTTAGGGTATTAGTTGAATGACTTTTTTTATATTTCTACC
>CH002816.1:26627-46409 GCA_000149265.1 Ciona savignyi | reverse complement strand
ATCAGATATAATCCAAAGCAAAATCGATGGAGTAAAGTTTCGTCGATGAATATAAAGCGGCTTGGTGTTGCTGTAGCAGTTCTTGGTGGATATCTGTACGCAGTGGGTGGCTCAGATGGTCAGACTCCATGGAACTTGGTGGAGAGATATGACCCAAAGGAAAACAGATGGGTTGAAATGTCGCCGATGAGCACAAGAAGAAAGCATCTGGGATGTACAGTGTACAGGGTGAACGATCATTGCTTGGTCCTGATTCGCACTTTGACAAATAGTTAACATGCATTTGTCAATGAGTTTATTTTAATCACAAATAAATTTTAAATTAACACAATAGCCAAAAAAGTAATAATACTATGGTATGTCCGTATATCAGAAAGCTATGTATATGTTCATAAAACGTAGTTACATTCACTGAAATAGCCTGGCTTGAATATTGATATGACATGCAATATTTTGAAAATAAATCTATAATCTGGTGATGCCCCATGAGTAAGGAGTGTTCTTAAGCAACATACTAAGATAAAGATACATTTCTACATTACCTAATCTAAACCTGGCATATATATCCTAGGATATGTTGTATGCAGTGGGTGGCCGCGATGATACTACGGAACTGAACAGTGTTGAGAAATACAACCCACTCACTGATACATGGTCCACTGTGGTAGCTATGAACTCGAGGAGAAGTGGTGTAAGTAGAGCATAGTCCATTTAGTGGAAGTTCCAAAAATCAGGACTTTTTTAACTACTGTTTTACGGCCATTACTGCACCAAAATTTTAATGAAAGTAAAATAAAAAGCTGAGATAAAATAGCTACATCGCCGGTAATATTGAAAAAAAATATTTCCAGGTCGGGCTAGCAGTTGTGAATGGTCAGCTTATGGCTGTCGGCGGGTTTGATGGAACAAGTTACCTGAAAACCATTGAAATCTACACTCCTGAAGCTAATACATGGAGAATGTATGACGGGATGCATTACCGAAGGCTTGGTGGTGGGGTGGGGGTGATTCGGTTGCCGCAGACATGAAGCGTGGTGTGCTGCAGATGTGATACATCGATCGTATGTCGTCAACCACACAGCATATGCTACAAGGTCTTGTAGTCACGTTGTCGAAACTACCCACTGCTTTGTTCAAGTTACACTTGCTTGAGCATTTGACACCTCTAATTTGCAATACTGGGTGAAAGGTGAACAAAGAATTTTGATGATTCTACTTTAGATCAAAAATGTGGTTCCAAATAAGCAAACCACTTTTGAGTTGCTAACATCCATAAATATTTCAATATTTATTGTAACTTATTTTGTGTCTTATACAAATTTTTGGTTGTATAGTTTATTTTTGGTTGTACATTTTCATTGATTATGACCGCCATTTATATGATTCTTGGAAAAGTGGATAAATCTTTATTCTTACTGCCAGCATCCCAATTATAACCTGCTAACTGTGGAAAGTAAAACTTACGCACAACAGCAGTGTTCTTCACATCTTAAACTTTATTGTCCATTCAGTTTAATAAGCCTCTTCTACAGGACAACAAACAATAATTCTCTTCTGTGTTTATCAACTTCATTGTCAATTTTATATATTACTCTAAATCATTATTTATTTTGCTTGATATTATTGTTTTTATTAAAAAATAAATGTCGAGACGACAGACGAGTGGCTTTTATAATGTTCCTGTGGTATCGCAGTGTAAGTTGTGGTCAGGTTATTTTTCTTTAAAAGTCTTTTAACTTTGATGTTTACCTTCTGCTTTGAGGAAGGAGAACCGACCCCGCATTTGTATTTTTGTTTAGATTTCTTGAATTTTCACCCTTTTGTTTTATTTTGACGTATATATAACCACAAAAGAATATTTAGTGATACAATAACATGACAGTATATGATCGAGATTTACATGTGTAACATAATTAAATTGCACGAAAAACACCTTTACAGTAGACGTTTTATAAACATGAATGACAAACAAAAGCACTGAAATACTTTTTTCGATACAAAATACATATTTTTGCAGGGTAAACATTTTACTGCGGAAAGTATATTTGTGAACACTGAAGGAGGATATCGAATAACTATTTGTCGTGTGAATATTAAAACTGTTTGTATAAATACGGAAGCCACAAATATAGGAAAATGATTACTTACTAAGCTTATACACACAGCATTGAAAACGAGATAAGCAGGCGTGCAAGCCTCTATTTGATTAATCACAATGTAAATGTAAGAGATCTGCGCACGACAAATTGACTGATCGGCATTATAGCCAATTTAATTGAATTTCATTTACATTGAAAACCATGATATACAGACATGCAAGCATCTTGTTACAACATGAGCGTATATATACAAAGCATGGAAACCATGTTATGCGGACATACAAGCAAATCTTTATTCATACTGGTATCCAAGCCTCGTGCATTAACTTGATTATTTGTATGTCGGTTTGATTTTTGATCTCACGGGCAACACTGTTCTCTGCTCCTCGCATGGACGCTCAAAAGCACTCGTCCATAACATTTGTTCATCTGGTTCGCAATCCATCCAATCAACAATTTTTCCACCATGAACATCTGTTAAGGAGGCGGTAGATCAGTTGTATATTTTTTTGATTACTCAGCCAATGGAGGATGGTAAGTCAAGCGATTGACGAATGTTGCTACGACTGAGTGCAAGTTGGTGGTACCCAACTACTAACAAAAAACTATCACACTAAAACAGCGTTTTCCTGACAGTTGATAGAAGCATATTGTAAAATAAATACCACCAAACTTACGATCACCAGTTGAAAGTCGAATGCCTCCGATAACATTTGACCTCCGTCGTGACGCCGCTGTTCCTACGCCCATGATCACGAGTTCGATGCAGCGCTCCATCAGCTCAGCTTGCTTAAAACCGCGAAGTATGAAGGTGTGATTGTATCTGGGTATATGGTATCATAAGAATTAGTGTTTCCTAAGATATTTAAGGACGCAAGATCATTCTACCTTGGGCTGTTTGTTGCTCTAACGACTTCGCTTCTCATTTTGGAACCGTGGTATTTGTCGGGCAACAAGTAGCACTTCAAATACGTCTTGGATTTATTCCTTATACAGATAAAAAAATATACAGAATGGTGTAAATTTCTTTAAGAAAATTTAATTATATACAGGACCCAAAACTATAAGCCAGTATTTAATCAAAAATTATTTCATCTATAAGTTCTAAGCTCGTCACATTGAAGATCCACTGATATAGCTCTGCACACATGGTAGCTATGTGCCTTTTGCCGTTACTAACCCTATTTTGAGGCAAGGACTCATAGTCCAATCGAATAACTTGTTGGGTTAGTGTGGCGCATTTTGGCCTAATGGTTGCAGATTCGAAACTGCCCGCTAGCTAGTCGGTTGTGTCAATAAAAACTTACCGGACCTCACTAGCAACCAGTTAATTAATGAAATATTTTAAAAGCTGAGGCTAAACGTGGGTTTAGTGGCCACGTCTAACCGAAACTTGATAATTGAGTGGTTTTTAAATGTTTTTTAATGACTGTCGTTTTGCCGTTTTTTCCCGTTTTTCAAATTATTTTAAAGGTCCTTCATCGTGTTTTCATGGTAAAAAAATAAATATAAAATAAATAAACTAAACTAACTAATGTATCGTCATATACAACACGCTACAACAGCTTTGGGAAGCTGATAATTAACAAAACACGGTTATATTGGCTTATAGGTTCGATCCTGCATGTGACATTAGTAATAAATGACGGTTTATAAATACGATAATTTTTTAAATCCCAACCTTGTAATATGGCTGGGAAGGTTTAGCTGGGAAGCTTCAACAACTTTTAAATGCAACTCAGTGTCATCGGCCTCGTTTGCACCACTTTCCGACAACCTGTTCACTGACAAACGAGCACCAGTCACTGTGACATAATTCCTCCTGCTTACTACATCTGTATTCGGGATATTTGGAACTCGCCTGTTGAATTAACAAGACGAAATTACAAGTTGTTTCAATCATCATCGAAGGAGAAAACTATCAGACTGGCCTAAAACAGAACTTTTATTTAATTAGTCACGTTTGAAATGGTGTTTAAAACAACATGATGTTTAACCTTCGGGGGTAAAACCAAAAGTGGACATATGCTAAGTTCCATCTTTAAACTGGGAACTCGCGCGGCTGTATTTATAACTGTAAAAGCAGCGCACGCTGCCTAGATCCAGTGGGTTCAAATATATAACTAAAAATGAAGTGACAACAAATGCACAATACACTGCAGTAGTGCAAACAACTTTACTATGGGTATAACAATAAGTATCCCAACCTATAGTTTTGCGTTATCCTATAGGTTATACAATAATACGCACGTGCCCTTCTGCGGACAAGGTGCTCGCATCTGTAGTCGATCTGCAGGGTAAAAAGTGAGAGAAACTAGAAGTTCGCCGGCACCCCCCTAAACGTATAAAATTTCACTTAGTACGCTTGGGTATTAATAGCTATTGGTTACATGACTTACATCTGTGACGTGGCCGAGGGAAAACGAACCAAGCGATCGAGAATCAGAAAGTGATCTGCTGTCTTCATCTTGTACTGAAAGTGTATTAACCGTCAGTGAAATACGTGGACTATGTTACTCTGTGACAAAGCGGTTGAATTTTAAGTCCCATCATAAATATTGATTCAGACCGATGAAAGTTAATTGAAAACCTATGATGTCGTATATAACGCACAGTAAGAGCTTCCGCAATATGGTAGTGTGTGTACGGTAAGTGGTGTTCAGTGATTGATTACGCTGGACTCATCCAATGGTCCACTGTGCCTTAAGGTTTTTATTTTTCCCAGATATTTTTTTAATATGCGCAAATATCGATCGCAGGTCTTACTTGAAGATCCAGAACGTTGAAATGGATTTCTTTTTAGCTGTCTTTTGAATTTTGTTTCAAACGAGTCGTGTGGTGCCGAGTCTGGTTCGGTGATTAATTGTAATCTGGCTTCAATTGATTTGGTATCTTCTGCAGTTGATTCGGATGAAAAGTGTTTTTCCGGAGTAGACATTTTTGGGTCTTCGAATGTTGATTTTTCCGATATGAATGTATGTGAAGTAGGTTGTCCGAATTCAGAGATGCTTTCTTGTGGTTGTACCTGCCCGGGGCTGGTTTCTTGGAGTTCTAACGTTTGAAAAATGATTTCTTGTTCTTCTACCGTTTTGGGGTTGTTTTTTTGGAGATCTGACGTTTGATTAGTGGTGTCTTGTGGTTCTACACTCTTGGGATTGGTCTCTTGAAGGTCCAACTTTTGTACAGTGGTTTTATTTAGTTCTGCCTTTTCCAGGATGGTTTCTTGAAGTTTTTCCTTTTGGAGGGTGGTTTCTTGTGGTTCTTCTTTTTGAGAAATGCTTTTTGGTGGTTCTACATTTTGGAAGGTACTTGTATCGGGTTCTGCCTCTTGGGTGGTGTTTTCTCGAGACATTGTTTTT
The DNA here is from genome assembly GCA_000149265.1 of Ciona savignyi. Classification (NCBI taxonomy): domain Eukaryota; kingdom Metazoa; phylum Chordata; class Ascidiacea; order Phlebobranchia; family Cionidae; genus Ciona; species Ciona savignyi. The sequence goes on along the minus strand of CH002816.1, from coordinate 40,951 downwards.
TGAAGAGTAGTTTCTTGAAAAGATTTTAGGTGACTGGTCTCGTGTGGTTTTGTTTCTTTTTGCAGATTTCTTTTAGGTTTTACTTTAGGCGTGGTAGGATTAGGTTTAATGGTTGTTTCTTTAGGCATACTTATCGGGGTTTTCAAATCCGCACTACTGAATTGATTTTCTGTCGCGTGGGAGTTTGGCTCGTTGGTGTTCGATGCTTCTGGTGAAATTACTTGAGGTCTTGATTTCTCGGGTAAAATTTCATTTGAATCGGATTTTTCGGTGGTTAAGATTTCAGGTTTTGTTTGTTGCGCCACACTCTCCGAAACGTCTTCGTCTTCGATCGTAATTGGTGTCGTCGAAACCTTAAAAATAAAACTCTGTTTGTAGCCGCATAACTAACGATTTTTATTATGACTAACTTCTTCAAGTTTTTCTTTTGATTTAACTTCGACGACTGGACACCACTGTTCATCTTTAGTTTGTTGCTCTTTAAAAGAAAAGCATTCCGCCATTTTACCGCCATCTTTAATAGAACCAATCCAGTTTGTCGACTTTTCCAACAGCAGTTTAGTATGTTGAACAATTCCGCTCTTTATTGAACTCTGTAATATTTAACTAGAGAGTGTCAAACCACGTTTAACCACCACTATTTGTAAAACACATGTTGTATGCCATATATTAATGCTACACTGCTACAGGGTCCCTAACCACATTTTGTATTTTATACAATGAGTATGTAGTTTTTTGTTTCTGCAAGCATAAACGCATGGGTCCCATAGTTATCAAACCAAACTTCTTCTTCATGTGTAGGTAAAAAAGAACAATCGTGTTAGATTAACGAAGGATTCATCACAAATGCTTTAAATTAAAGCTTTTTCTTCACGTGCTGTATTGAAATGAAGCTAAATTCCTAAAACAGTCCGATTTAGTTTTTGATGGCTTCGGGGAATTCCCCATGGGCTTAGTACATAAGCTTCTGTTTTTACATATGTGGGTGGCTAACGATCCAGCATTCCACCAAATCTGTTCAAAATTAGAGCAGCCGTTCAAACGCTATGGCCCCAAAAGCTAATTTTTTTAGAAAAATAACCGTTTTGGATTTTAACGTCTCAGGGAAATTCCCCTAGATTTATCACCCACAATTTTTCTACTGCGTATTTAGACCATGTTGTCTAACAAATGACCAAGTTTTGTTACTATTTTATAATTTCTTCTGGTAGATGTCAGGGCGTCATGCCATGCCTGTCACAATCATGATTTGAGAACAAAATCTTTTTTTAGGGTATTTCCCCAAATAAATTTTTTTAATTTTTTTTTAATTTAAATTAGTAGGTAATGCACTTACATTCCACCAAATCTGAATCAGATTGGAGCAGCCGTTTAAGCGCCATGCCCAAAAAATCTAGTTTTTTTGAGAAAAAAATACCGTTTTGGTGTTTAACGCCCCCGGGGATTTCCCCTTGATTTATCACCCAAAATTTTGGTTTCTGCATATCTAGACAATGCTGTCAAACAAATGTTAAATTTTCATTTCAATTCCAATATTCCTTCTGGTAGATGTCGGGGCGACATGGCATGCCTGTCACAATTATCATTTAACAGCAAAAGTTTAATTTTTAGGGTATTTCCCAAAGTAATTTTTTTATTTCTTTTAAGTGTTAAATCAGTGACTAGTGCACTAACATTCCACCAAATCTGATTTAAATCGGAGCAGCCGTTCAAGCGCTATGGCCTAAAATGCTATTTTTTAGAAAAAATGACCGTTTTGGTTTTTAACGTCCAAGGGGAATTCCCCTAAATTTATTACCCAAAATTTTGGTTTCTGCATATCTAGGCCATGTTGTCTAACAATTCACCAAGTTTCATTGCGATTCCATTATTCCTTCTGGTAGATGTCGGGGCGCCATGCCATGCCTGTCAAGCGTTTGACGAAGAAAAAAAAAAAGAAAAAAAAAAAAAAAGAAAAAAAAAAACGGACAAAAACAATATGTGTCCCATTTTTTCAAATGGGACCCATAATAAGCAATAATATTTAGTCAGACCCGCATGTAACAACTCCCTAAATTGGCAATCCCGTACCTCAGTGTCTTTATTTTCATCACATTGTACTTTGTTTCCTGAAAAATGCAGCTTTGCATACGTATGATTGATTATATAACGACATGTTCTATTTGTACAAGATCTTACTCTAACTTAACTTCAGAACCATTCAATATGCAGTGTAATCCAATTTTTATTGTATTTACTTTTTGCCTTATGATTTGAAAACAATGCCTGGTTTAACTTGGAATGTTTTTTTTATGCTTTAGCCTTAAAAAATCTCCGTCAATTAAAATTTTTTCTCCAAAATAAAAGTTCTTCGACCCGAGTCAATCAATCCATATCACATTAAAACCATAATTTCTTTCCTGGTACTTAACTAAATATTCAAGATAAAAATATCCATTTTAGTAATATAATAGAGCATACGTACCCGAAGTATTCAAGGCGTCTGATATTATTTGTACTGCTGGAACAAAATCGATTTGCTTCTTTTTCTGAAATTCTGTTCTTATGACGTCATCTGATGTGAATCGAACTCTTTTGACGCTAAAATTTATGCTAATAGCAATGCGGCATGTTAAAAAACTTGCATAACTATCTCCGGGATAGTTATGGGATGTACACAAACATGTACAACTCACCCTTTCTTATTAAGACATTTCTGGAACTCTTTCTCACGGTCAAGTACACTTTGCAAATGGCAAACCTCTTCCTCCGTTAAAAAACTCAAATCTAACAAAGTCATTCTTGGGGTATAGAACTATTACAATTACCTGCGTTCTACGTATAAAATGCACATTTATAATAGCATATATTACTAAATTACGCATTTTAAGTAACTTAGAACAAAATTAGAGCAGACTTATTGATAGAGGTTAATGGTAAAACATCATCATAAAATCAGCGTACATAGCCATGTAGATCTTAAGTAAAAGCACTACAAACTGATATGATCTAAATAACGGCTAAAATTAAGATTCGGTGCGAACTTGGAATACCAGCTATGCATTAGACCCACCCAACTGTTTGAACTGCATCAGCAGCTAATGATATGCATTTGAATTACTGAAATACGGAAGTGCTCGCATAATTAGTGTGAATAATCACGTCGATAATGTAAAAACAATGAACAGGATGACTGCGTAATATATGATATAACCGGATGCCTTTTTACGAAACGCATTTCATATAATACAAAACCAACTGATGATTTATAATTAAAACTTTTAAAAATATCATCAACGTCAATATCCAAAAATTAAACTTACTGATGGTACATACACTGCATGTCCCATTGATTAGGAATGTGAATATGTCACTGTGATTAAGTAGGAAACCCCTATGTCATACGATGTCAAGGAATCAGATTAAAGTAATGAAAATTTGCGCATGTGTAGATTATCCTTTAGATTACATATTGATATTTCACAGTGAGATAATTGGTAATGTGCGTCAGCTAGCCCGAATCACTGTAAACTGTATTTTTTGTAACATTTATGTCCTTATTATAGACTTTTAAAACTGTCTCAGTTAAAAGGGTCTCACTTGGTACTTACGTATTTGACCAAGGTTCCACGATAATGCTCTATGTGCGCTCGATGAACACAACCTGTGATTAAAAGTCTATTACGTCGCAAACTGACTTCAACCTGTAATTAGGTTATACTGTCTTTTGGAATCTTCGTCCAAGAGGTGGATAAGAGATTAGAAATAAACCGGTAGAAACTAATGTTATAACCATCCCGGCAGGATGTGACGAGTTGTACCCTTCCTTAGTCAATGTTTTTAAACGAGTGTTTTGCTGAATAACAATGGTGGTGATTCCTCACTGTTTGTTTGGTTAAAAGCAGCATGTGCTAGGCTGCGCGCCGGTGTTCTCGTTTAGCTGTAGAGTTTTGTAATAGTAAAACAATGCTTTTTAAAATAAAGTTGTTGATTGTGAATCTGCTGGCTGTTTTGTTGGAAAAAAGTTTCCGATGTACGAAGGGTTATGGGCTTTTGAGTTTAGGTTGCAGATCCAAGCTTCAGTTTTAAATTGTGAAAAAAAATCTAAGACTTTCTATGTCAGGATTTTGAGTGACAGTTGTTTTCGTGAGTAAGTTTACATTGGAGAGAAAGTGAGAATAATTTGTTAAACGCGTCCTTCACTAGCGCCCTGACGCCGAAGTTACACTGATAATGTATGTGCAATTACAACATTTTACCGATTTAAAGGTGGTTGCAAGAATTATTCAGCAAAACTGTCCTAATCAACGACCGTGAACAACCTTGACCTAACATTTGTGGACAGTGCTATGACGCATTCCAAACTGTAATATTTTCCTATACTTTACAACCTAAAGATCTTATTGTTTAACATTATAACTTGAAAAGTATACATACTGGTCTCATGCATGTAATGAATTCGCTTAGTCAGCATTTCTGCGTAGTGTTGACTCTGTAAGAAGGGCTTTAAACGCTTGTATGCACTGTCCCAGTAGAAAAGGCAACCCTACCACAGCGGAAAATCCAATTAAAAAAGAAAAAATCCCTGCGGTTCTCCTCAAAGGGCGATTGGATTGTTACGCAATTTGGTGTTGGCACGTTTGGCAATTTTAGATGATATAGATGTGACGAACCTAAATAAAATACCAAAATTTTAATAGAACAAGGAATCAAGTTTGGATTTGTAATATATAAATAGATTCGTCTGTTATGACTCGAAAAAAGAGAATTAAATACATTCCATGTGGTTCCTAAATATGTGGCGTACAGTCCAAATTTATTTTTTAGAAATAGTGGTGGTTAACACAACACGCTGCTGACATTCTCTAGTATTGTGTAATATTTAACTATTCAACCAACGAGCTAACCACCACTATTTTTAAACCCTTTGCGTGTACGCTATGTTTTTGCATTCGGAATTGATTGTATTTTTTTTGGTTGCCTAATCACTCTTGGTACATTATATATATCTTATGAAAAGTGTATAACGTTTGTTTCTGCATGGCACAAACTAATGGTTTTTCGAGTTACCTATTCGAGTTACCTATCCAAAGTCGAAAAACAAAAAAAAACATCTGCCACAAAATGCGGAACAACAGCGTCGTTCTTATATTCTCGGGCCTGTCGGTAAGTTCCTGGCGTGATTTACCAAAAAAATGCCATAGCACAGGGGTGGGCAACCTTTCTCGGCCTGGGTGCCAAAATCGGCTAAAATTAATGGAAAAATCCTTCCGCGTGCCAACTAACAATTCGTAAGAACATATTTTTGTTTTTGAATGTTTACTCCTACTATAATAGGAGTTGTATTATTTCCTACTATAGTAGGAGTTCTGTACTTTTGAATTGCACTTATGTGACATCAAATAGCTTCTTGTGATGTCATAAATGCCTATAGCCTGTAAGCTTTCATGACAAATTGTTTGTTACGTTGATTGGAAGAAAAGTTGCGTAAAAACCTAATTTTACACAGTTTTTTTTCAGAAGCGTCGTTTAAATTTTTTGGAAGGTGCTTAGCGGTCCCAGAAAATTGTCTCGCGGTCCCCAAAAGACCGCGGACCCCTTTACTGCAAAATAAGCAAGCGCTGTACTATTACTGATAGAGCAAACCTTGAAAAAGTGTGTTCAACGATGAATTTTTACCCTCATTAACGCAATTTGATAAACGTAACGATGAGCTTATGTGAAATAAGTTACTGGTCTTTTTTTACTTCCCGAAATATGCATTTATGACGTTTACCGATACCGAATGACCTTACCGGTACCGTACATCATGTTAAGCCTTATAACACTTTGTATCTCAAATTGCTAACAAAAGTAAATTAGGATGCTAAGTGTAACTGATATTAACTACATCTGGTTGGCTGCACAAACGTACAAATTTCTTTCACGTCCGATTCGTCTGTGGCAGCAGGTTGCGAAATTTGCAAGCGGATTGTTGTACTCTTGGTGTTTGTTGAGTAACAATAACACGGTAATAAATAATCAAATCTTTACAACTTACGGCAATAAACAGTTTATGCACGTGGCCAAAGCTCAAATAATACAACTTTTAAGTTATTATATTTAAGAGAAAGGAATCTAATTTCCTTGAACTAGCGTGCCAGAAATACGTGCTCGCGTGCCAAGTTGGGCACGCGTGCCAGGGGTTGCCCATGCCTGCAGCATATTAAATACATACTAACTAACACCCCTATAAATTTCATTTCATTAGTTAATTTTATTCAGGTTATTATAGAACAGTGGTTCTTAAACTTTTTCATTCGCGCCCCCTTGAGATTTGTGATTCATGCTCACGCCTCACCTACCCAAAAATCAAATTTACAAAAAAAAGAGCAATAATTTATTTGCCATTACCCTGCTTAGTGTGAAGGGTGCAAGGGATCGCGAATCGCTATTCGCGAACCGTTTTTTAAAGTTCGCGAATTACGATATTTAACAAAATCGCGAAAATATAAATTACCGTTACTGATTTCGCGCACTTTTAATAATAAATCATCAACACAATATAATATAACATATTTTGACTGCAACATAACATTTAACAATGGAATTACTATTACATTTATATACCTTGCTTTTACTTTGCATTATTGACGCATAATAAGCATTTCTATCACGACGCAACAATAGCCATTATGCGTTAATATACCACGATTCCTTTATTTATGATTGGCGGAGATGCGACACACCTCTTTATAATAAGGTTATATGGTGTTTTAACAAGTAAGATTACTCGTTTCAAAGGCTTCGTTTCGTCGATATTCATCCTATCCTACACGCATTAACTCACGACACGTTTATTGTAGTTTATCATTACTACTTAATAACGGTACTGTTGCTTAATGAATTATCTTTCTGGCTTTAAAGATTAGTTTTAGAGGTTCTGAAACCGCATTCTAAGGCAATTTAACATTGCTAAAGCGCGAAAACGATTTTGTCGTATCCCACGCATTTCGCGAATCGTTTCAAAATCGTTAATTCAAACCCTGCAATATGTCACTGTCATTCTTGCGCCCCCCTTGAGAAGCTTCCACGCCCCCCAGTTTAAGAACCCCTGTTATAGAACGTTCAAACAGACTGCTGAACACTGGCCTTAGCGCGGTTGAGTGTTGCGGAGTTTTCCAGAAAATGATTCGTAGTGGATTTGTGCTATCTAAATCTTTTTTTTTGCAGTGAACAACTACAGACTTATGTTAGACAACATAGTCTAGATATGCAGAAACGAAAGTTTGGGTAATAAATTCTAGGGCAGCGTTTCTCAAACTATGGGTCGCGAAAGGAATAGGATAGGATATTCATGTTTATCCCCGTGAATGGGAAAACCTAGGGGGTTATCACACGGGCAATCGTCAGATCACCTCGCGCCCATCGTCGGGTTACCGGAGCTATTGCAGTGTGTTGTATATGATAGATACGTTCCTTCAATTTGGTAGAACCCATTAGGCCTAATCCGCTGGGTTCAGGCAATGTCCGTAAAGTGCCTTGCCCAAGGACACAACCGACTAGCTAGCGACCAGTTTCGCACCTGCAACCTTTCGATTGAAAGACGACGCACTTAACCGCTAGACCACCAAGCCGGACGGACGAATCTTGGTGGGTCGTGAAATGTTATAGAAAGCTCTGATTAACTATACTGGCTATTTCCTATACAAAAATCAAGGGGAAGTTATCATAATTGTGACATCACACAATCTTGAATCGTGGCGTGATCTTCACCTGACCTCAGGTCATTGAACCTTTCGTCTCTCACACATGTTACAACAACTATATATAAAGTTAAGTGGGTCGCCATAAATTATGGTAATTATTAGTGGGTCCCAACTCTAAAAAGTTTGAGAACCACTGTTCTAGGGGATTCCCTATGAAGACCAAAACGTTATTTTTCTAAAAAATTAGCTTCTTTTGAGCATAGCGCTAGAACTAGAACGACCGCTCTAATTTTGATTAGATTCGGTGAATGTTAGTGCGTTAACCGCCGCTGTACCAATAAGAAAAAAGAAATGGAATTCCTACGGAAATACCCAAAAAAATTATGATTTGTTCCTAAATTATGATCGTGACAGGCATGCCATATCGCCCCGACATTTTCAACAGGTAGTCGTCAAATCAGATTAAAACTTACCCAGATATGTAAAAACAGATATTTATCACTAAACCCAGGGGAATTCCTTAAAGCCGTGAATAACAAAATCGGACTGTTTTCGGAATTAAGATTCATTTCACTACATCGCTTGACAAGAGGCTTTAATATAAAATATTTGTGGTGAAATGTTCCTAAATCTAACGCGATTATTCTTTTTTTTAACAACACACGGAAAAGAAGTTTGGTTTGATTAACTATGGGAGCCTTGCGCTTATGTTTGCAGAAACAAAACTTTGGCAGTCTGGTTAAAACTTTGTGGATGTTGGATATCATGGACGTGACGTCTGATAATAACATATATTGTGTATTAAACATGGATAACAAAATCGTATTGTTACCCAAGCGATCCATGCGGTTATGCTTGCAGAAACAAACTATATGCTCGGTGTGCAAAATACAAATTGTGGTTACTACCCTCCTCGCAGGAATATATAGCATACAAAGTGTGTTTTACAAATAATGTTGGTTGTCACTCTCTAGTTAAATTTAATTCGTTATTAATGAATAATCCTAACTAGTTCGAAATGTCAAAGAATAATCGACGCCATGTGAAATCAAACATACTATTTTAAATTGAAAATTTAACATTGTCACAATACCAACATAGATATTTAATTCAAATGACTCACTTTTGCACCACATCCAAAAAATACTACTATGCTGTATTGCTGTGTACAACATGGTCAATGTTTAATTTTCATATGTTTTATCAAATCCTTTGGTTTTATGAAGCCTTTTCCGCATTGCATGCATTTGTGGGGATATTCTTTCGTGTGCTGACAGATCATGTGGCTGTTTAAGGTTGATTTCTGAGTAAATGTTGATTTGCACTCAGTGCACTTGTACGGTTTCTCACCATTGTGGAGGCGCTTATGCTTGTTTAACGTCCCACGCCATTTGAACGCACGAGAACAGATGTTGCATTTGTATTTTAGAATATTGAGGTGTACGTTGCGGTGGATTATCATGCTATCATGAAATGCAAACTCCTTTCCACACTGTTCACATTTGTAGTTCTTTTTTCCATGATGAACTGCCGAGATATGGTCTCGGAGGCTGATGAGTGTCCACATTTCTTTGCCACATATCTCGCACTTAAATTTCTTCTTCCTTCTGGAATCTTTACTTTTCGTATGAACAGCCATGTGCATTCTTAGGGAATTTTTATATGCAAAGTTCTTACCACAAGTCTCGCAAACAAAACTGATCTTTTTCTCATGTATGCACTTGACATGCTTTTGCAGTGTATACTCGGTGGAAAATTTCTTGTCACACATTTTGCATGCTATTGTTCTGGTTGGGTAATCATGATGCATGAAACGACGGTGACGGCGAAAGGATGTAAGGTCAGAAAAATTCTTATTACAATCCTTACACTCATTATCACCATGATGCACCCGCATATGGCTTTTAAGTCCACCACCCTGACCGAAGCACTTTCCACAGATCTGGCATATATAATGCTTTTCGTGCTGGTGCACATTTTTTATATGGCGCATCAAAGAACTCTCTTGTGTAAATTCACGTTTGCAAATAGTGCATAATGGCTTGGTAAACCTGTGAAGTTTTTGATGTGCTGAAAGAGTCTTTCTAGACACAAATGATTTTGCACAAATCTCACATGTATGGTTCTTTATACCCTTGTGACCTAGCATGTGATCCTTCATGCCTTCCATTGTTAAAAGCTCTTTTCCACATAAGGAACAAACGAGGTCTACAGAATGTAGTTTCATATGTTTCCGCAGATAAAGTTTTTGGCTGTAACACCTTCCACAAATGGAACACATAAAGGTGTTTTTAGAGTTTACACAATCTTGCTTAATTTCTGTCGAACTAAAAAAATTAACATTGTCTGTTTTCAATTCTAGTGTGCCATTTATATTTCCTTCTTCACAGCTATTTCCAGGTTCATACTGTTCCATAGTATTTGTGACATCTGTTAGGAACTGCATTTAGTAAAGCGATATATAGTATTTAAAATACAACCTTATAGTAGTTACCACATATCAGTAGATTTTTTTTTATTTTGAAGTAAAATGTTTACAGCAAATTTAGCAATTTTTTTTTTTTTTCAGAATAGTGCTTTTTCGAAAAATTTCGAATGCAATATAGTTAGCACCCCTGGCACAACCTTACCATTATTACCACTATTTGTTCTTCATATATGAGGATAATTATACTTACCACTTTTATCATCAGCTGGCATAGTCTCATTGCATTCCAACTGAATATTTGGTCTTCCAAGCTGAATATATTCATTATCATTTAAAGCATCTTCAGATGTGTCACTGTGCTCACTTAATTGGTAGGATTCGGTGGACAGCGAAGGTTGTATATTTATGTCTGTCGAGATGAACAACAAAAGAGGATTAAAAATGTTGATTAATTTTAAAAATAATACAGGTTTTGATCATATATTTTATACATCTAGAACAAGGATTAAAACTTTGTAAAATTGTACCAGGAAATGTAGGAAAACATATCACAGTATAATGGATAGATATCAGTACAAGTTAATGGTAGTAAAAAGGGAAATCTTTATTGTTTAACTCAATTTTGTATTGGTGATTACTGATGACTCAGAATTATCTTTTTAAGTTTCGTGTTTTAAAATTTAATTAAAAATAATAAAATGGTTTTCACTTTCACCTATGCAATCATAATCCAATTCTCCGTCTAGAATATTCTCTGGGTCAATTGTCCCTTGCATGCTATAAAATAAATGTAAAAATAAAGTTATTAGGTTCATTTATGGTATTGATTATAATATATGATTAGTCATAAAAAGTAAGGACACTGTGTCTACTATTCCACCATTTCCCATAAAATTTTCTGTTACACCATTTCTACATGTATATTAAAATCAGTCCATAGTATAATGCAATTACTATACATTCCTAACAGTGTTCACGTTTGCCAGAAACAGCTACTGGTATATACTGCTCACAACATAGAACTTGCCTACTAGTTACTACGGTATTTTTATGTACTATTACACAAAAAGTAAGATTGACAATTATTTTATCTTGCTATGCAATAAATCAAGTGAAACAATCACTAGAAAAAAAAATTAAGCTTACTCAATTATGATCCATTCTCTTAGAAAGGCCAGTTCTTGATCTAATAATGCTTGAGGAAATTTCTTTAGGACTGATATACAATCCCTGAATGCTAGCAACTTTTGATGAGTTATTCCATAATCTATTAGCATTTTAGTGTGTTCAGGAATAGTAGCATATACCAGTACTCATGATTACTTCTATAGGGAAAATGTAAGGCTTATTATAACACGGCCAATCATTGGACAATGGTCAGTTTAATACAGCATTTCTCATTTTATTCTTGTTTCTCTAATTTAAATACCTAATAATAGACAGCAAAACTATGGTTCTTTAAATGTGACGATGAAGCCTTTTAAACTACGAAAGTGATTATTTCACTAGAGATCAGTTATCAAAATGTATTTTTTAAACTTCTTTGGTGACCAGAACCTGCTACCAAATGTATAATTTTCAACTTAAAAGGTAATAGGAGAATGAGCATTTCAAATGACTAAAATTTCAAACCGATGACCACCAAAACATCTTATTTGAACTTTTATTACTGTCCTGCATTAAATCAGTCCTTAAATACTAAATGAAACACTATAGCACTTATGACCATAACAATAATCCCATTCAAAATAAAATCCGGCAAATTCAACCAACCGAACATCAAAGAGATTAAACTAACCACTTAACCAGTAGAAGCAGGTTTAAACTCATACGGCTTTACGGTGGTTCAGGTTTAAGGTTTAAGTATCATGGTCATATTGGAATGTCTCAGTATGAATATAACACCATACAATATGTCAAATATAGATTGTACACAATTTATTTTAACACACTAATCTCTGGGTTATTAAGACTGCCAGTGCGTTTTTAAATTCTGACATGCCCCATTTAAAAAACATCTGGTATTCCAATTGATTTATTATATAAGATTGTACCATTTATTGGTAAATGTTACAAATGGTGCGCAGCTGAAAACTTTGGTCCTCCAAGTTTCATATTTACAGCTTTGTAAGCGAATGTAATGCCCAAATATGGTCACATCTCTAGTTGCCAAATTTTAACAGGTTTTCTTATTACGATAATTAAATTATGATCAATTGGAGCATTCTTAGCAAGTTCTACTGAGTGCCTTGGCCAATCCAATAGTACAACAGACCCAGTACCTCTAAATACTACAGGATCGCTTGAACCGCATGGAGCGCTTAATATACTTTGTAATTACAAAAGCCACGATGTTAACGGTCCCTTTATTTTGTACAGGTATGCTAGAGTTAGTTTTAAACATGGGGTTGGAGTTAGGGTAAGTTCTGGGTTTGAGATTAGTGTTTAGGGCAGGGTTTAAATTAGTGTTTAGGGCAGGGCACTGGACTTAGCGCACCTATCGGACTAAGCGGACCTGTACAAAATAAAGGGACCCAATTTTAATGTGAGGGTTGGGGTTAAAGTTAGTTCTGGGGTTAAGATTAGTGTTTAGGACAGGGTTAGAATTACTTTCCATAGCAATCTAAGTGATCCAAGCAATGCTGTAGTATTTAGAGGCACCCCAACGGACCACCCAGCTGTTGATTTTAATCAGTTTACCTTTATATTTGAGATAATTAAGACATATCAAATATTGTTATGTGGCTGAGCCCTTAAAATATCACTTACAAAATATAATAAAAGCAAATGAACACCATAATACAAATAAAGCAATCATTCGTAACAAAATTAGCATGCTGATTTGTTTGTAACGTTATGACGTCACCTTATCAAGTCAAAAAATTATGATTTGTTGTAAATTTGTCACGTGATTTTAGACCAGCTGACAGTCGGCGGTAACTCGCTTCAAGTGGTACAGTGTAAAAAATATAAAATATTTAATTAGGTTATCTAACTAACTAATGTAAACTATGCGATTGTGTGGATGGATTTTTTTTCAATTATCCAAAGAACATTAAAGTTGGTGGTAAACTCTTTGTTTACACTCCCTTCCCTCTACCCGACACCGCGGCAATTCCCGCCTCGATAGCAGCCATCTTTGTAGACACGACGACCAAGCGTTGCAAAAAAAGTTCAGGACGCAATTTACTGAGTGATAATCTGGTCAATATCTAATATCATGTTTTTGTTAAGTAGAAATAATGTCTGAAATTTTAAAATATATTGGTTTTGTTTGAGTTTTTGTATTTCAGTTGCCACTTATAAAAAGGAAGTTACAGCTTCTTATAAAACAGGATTGGTCAGCACGAGCTTCTTACTATTCGGTGACATTAACCTATTGTCACACAGGATTTCCACCAGGGACAAATTTGTTTGCCACAGAAAAATGACTGCATATCTGAACGAAGTGAACACTACAGCGTTTTTTAGTAAAACAGCGGAAGAAGTAAAGACAATTTTATGCAAAGAAAAGTGTTGTCCATTATGCCCATCTTACCGTTACGTCGGTGAAAATCCTTTAGAAACCCATGTTCAGAACACTCATTTACATCACTCTGTGGATTTTACATACGTTGATGAAACAGGTTAGGTTATGTGCTTTTACAAACTAACTCCAAAAATGGTACCAACAGTAGGCCTAATGTACATTAATAAATAAGTGATTCATCATAGTCTTTTATTTCAAAGTTTTAAACAATTTATAAGGGCTTATCTGTGGGACAGTGTCGCGGGACAACACACTATTCTGCAGGAAAAGAGACGGAACACTATTGTATCACAAAAAAATAGCGGGATGAAGTATTTTTATCACTAACATGAGCGGTACGGGTTATATCCTGAGCAGTACGGGTTATATCCTGAGCGGGACGGGGTATAACATGAGTAGGATGGGGTATAACATTAGCGGAACAGGTATATCATGAGTGGGAACTTACATACCGGTCCCGCTCATGTTAGTAATGAAAATACTTTGTTATGCTTCCCATGTTATACCCCATCTCGTTCATGATATATCCAGTCCCACTTATGTTATACCCTTTTGCGATCATGATATGACCAGTCTCGCTCGTGATATAACCTGTCCCATGTGGTCCCGCAGATTAGTAAAGCCCATTTATAATATACAGATATATAAGCTTACGATACCAGTGCTTTATATTTGTACACTTAAACTTGTAATTTTCCAG
>CH002816.1:11724-26527 GCA_000149265.1 Ciona savignyi | reverse complement strand
ATCATTATTTCAAGTAAAATTTTTAGTAAACAAGAATTAAATTGAATGATAAAGGTTTTGTTTGTATCCCTAAACTTTCGCCCGTGTTACCCTTGTATGTATGTTGGATTGTTGTTAACTGCTTTAATTTGCAGCCATTACTTGTTTTTTTAGTTATCTGCCTACCATGTCGACGACCATGTTCAAACCTAGTGATGCGCCGAGTAAACACTCCATTTCGAAGTCACTTCCACTGTCCGTTTTGCTTGAAAATAATAACGAGAAGCACTAGTTTCAAACGACATATTGGTACGAACTCTTCAATGCTTCTTTATGGTTTATCCCCATGACCTATTAATAAGAAAATGCACAGGCGCTATTACACGATTAGTTGCCCGATCACAACACATAAACAAGCGTGTGCACAGGGGTAACCTCCGATTACCTTAAGATTTTAAATTGATTACTAAAACTAATGTTTTGTGTTAAATATTATTGAGACTTTTTTAAATTTTTAGTAGAACCCATTAATCCAGTACGTTCAGGCGATGTCCGTTAAGTGCCTTGTTCAAGGTAATTTTTAACTATAAACATCATTACCGGTAATTAAAACAAACAAACAAATATTACACTTTTTAGAATTTTGATCCAAAATTATATAAATAAAACTCAATTCATTTTTTCCACTGTGAGTACCTAATTTTGAATTGCTGTAATAAAAAAATAATTTGGAATTTTTTTTTTCATTTGTTACCAACATTTGAGATTACATGTTTAATGTACAACAAAATGGAAATACTAATTGTTTTTTTTATACATTAATCCATGTATTCCTTCATTATAAGGTTATTAAGCACATCATCCGAAAACAGTTACATTGCATTTACTTTTGCAGTGCAATGGGTTAGATAAGGCCAAATTAAATGCTAAATTGTTGTATAAATGTTATATATAAAAAATATGGTATATATATGAACCTTTTTGTTAAATTTCATTGTAACAGTATATATGTTTCAGTTCGATGTACTGGTAGTGTGCTGACCCATGCTGACGATACAAAACAAGGTTAGCATTTTTTCTCAATGGAAAAGTAAAACTCTTCATCATTTTAATGATTTTTCTTGTTGCAGAGTTAAGTGATGGTCAACTCAATATAAGTTCGGTTGAATCTTTAGAGCAGCAGGATGAAGTATGGTTTCTGTTTTAAAATTAGAAAATGTTTCTTAATAATTTATTTTATTTTACAGCCGATGCTTGATATATTCGATGTGACTCCGCGGGACATGAAAGTTTTAAAAAACTTTGTCCAACTCTTTCAGTTCAATCCATACGTCTTGCATTCGGATGAAATGTTGTTTATCAGAAAATGGCTAGTAGATGAGTAAGTTTTTGACTTAATGCCACTGTCAAGCTATTTTAGTCCAATAATTCCTAAAAAATGTTGCTTTTATTGTTTAATTTTAGTTATACGCTAGGGCTGTGCATTGGTTAACGGTTAATAAAATCGGTAAATGGTTAACCGATTAGAGCTTTACGGACGTCGGAATTACGTCACGTAAGTAGGGATGTGCGAAGTTAACGTGGACGTCAGATAACTGTCAATGAAGTCAATAAATGGTTAACCGGCTGTGTTCGTTTTTCAGCCTACAACAGCGCATGATAACAAAATAATTTATATGGTGGTTGTTCTTTTTTAAAGACCACGCAGTTGACTTGCAGTAGGCCTAAGTGATGGTACGAGTAACGGTCGAGGCCTCGAGATCGTATCGACTTGGTATGATTTTGTAGGTCTAGACGTTGCTAACCGCAGCGCCGCTTTTCTAACGATTCGTCGCGGTGTTTATTGCTTTGATCGGCGGTTTGACCTAGGGTTACGTTGACCTAGATTCAATACAGGACCTCTGACGCACTCCCGCAAGCGTTTTTCCTATGTTCCTTTCTTTGATCGGTTAACCTTTATAAGAATCTAGGTTCTTGCACAGCCCTAGTATACAATGTTATGGCCACGTGTATTAATTGAAAACAGTAAAGTCGAACAATAAGCAAAATTCTAATTGTAAAACTTTAGTTCCCATAATAGACTTAATATTTTGTCGAATTAAGCGGCCAGTTGGTGCGGGCCACTGATATTTTGACTAGTGCGACGTACGATAAGAATATAAGATAAACGTAAGATGACGGAAAGTGGCCTTATCTTGTGAAGACACCGGCCTTGCGGCAGCGCAAGATAACAATACACGCTATAAGCAGGTTGTTTTTATAACGCCGTGAGGTCGGCTTGCATAGTTACATCGAGTAGGAAAAAATGCCGATTTAATCGGTTAACCGTTAAGATTTTTTATGAATTTGCACAGCCCTATATTATACGCATTTTAAACATATTAGTTAAGTCATTATATGGTTTTTTATAACTTGATTTAAATACCAGTTTGGGAGCTAACTTGCCCGAAATTTCTGATGACGAATATGTTGATGATAACGGTACACTGTCTTCAAATGATGAACAAGGGGCATCAGGTTTGAAAAGGTTTAGTTTATTTTGAAGTTTACAATATCTGATGATTTTAAGTATAATTTATGGGACTATGTGTAGGGCAAACAGATTTGAAATATGCTGATTTACTGGAAACATACATATCTTATTGTAATCACTTCTACAGCACAAGCAATTGACAACCATTGTCCTTAAATTTACAGACATAATGCAAACTTTTTGCGTCATTTGTTTGTATTGAGAAAACCCTTGTGAACATTTGGGTGCAATTTATCTTTAATGTATAATTTATTGGTTTAATAAATGTGCAATGAATAGGTGTTAATACATAAATAACACTTTCCAGTTTCAATGCAGGGTTCGGTTCAGCTAGCCATGGAAACAAAAAGCTGCAAGTAATTGTGGATATGGATAATTTTGTGGAAGGTACTTTGGTTGTACCTGAGTTGAAAAAGCCTCCTGCTGCTGTTCCTCCTGAAGAGAAAATTATTGTCACCATCAAGTCTGATCTGAATGAATTTTCAAAGTTCATGAATTGCACTGAATGTAAAAAGCAATTTCAGAGCACAAATGAATGGAAAGAACACATGAAAAAAGATCATTCGATAAATGGACATGAGTACAAGTGCCCAAAATGCAACCAGAAATTCAGGGATGTACACTGCTTGACAAGGCATATCAGAAGGGATTCATGTAGAGGGAATTTATTCATAAAACGTAACATTAGGATGGATGGTAGACGAAAGAGAATAGTTGCAACTGAAATACCAGTGAAATGTCCAACCTGCAATCTAGTGTTTAAAATGCCACATCTTTTAAAAAAACATGCTGTACTTGAGCATCAGAATGACTGTCCATTTGTATGTGAACATTGTGGTTTAACATTCACGCATCATAGTGCTTGTAAGGCACACCAATTGACTCATTCAGATGAAAGACCATATGCGTGTGAACATTGTGAGAAAAGATTTAAAACCAAACAGCTTCTTACATTACATACCTATATGCATACAGGCGAGAAACCTTTTTCTTAGTGCAAAATGTGATGCGAAGTTTAGATATCGTGGTACACTGGTTCAGCATCTGTCTACTGTGCATAACCAGCCAAAACCATATCTCTGCAATGTATGTGGCAAATCCTTCTGCCGGATCAATGTGTTCCGCTACCACCAGCACACACACACTGGCTATAGGCCACACAAATGCAAGCATTGCGAAAAGACTTTTTTTACGTCCAATCAACTGCGATTGCACCAACATAACCATGATGGAAAAAAGCTATTCCATTGCAAGATGTGTTCTGCGTCATACTGCCGCTCATCTGCCTTGTCTAAGCATGTCGTCCTTAAACATACAAGGAATTTTAAACATCGTTGCATTTCATGTGACAAAGGATTCGTTTTCGCATCATTGCTTCAGAAACATATTGACAGTGTTCACAAAATTGATGAGCCAACAATTAAAACTGAACTTATTGATGGAACAACATCGCTATTTTCAACAGCTTGAACAATTGTGTCATTTACCAGCAATATATATTAAAACTTAAAAAATAAAGTGTAGATATAAATCGTTAACAAGATGATTTCAAAATAATCTAAATATGTTTTTTGTTCAATTTTGTGCAGGATTGATTGTGGTTTGTTACCCCGAAAAACGTTTTATGCTATTAAATTATGTAGAAAAGAAATGTGTTTTTTTTATTTAATAAATTGTTTTTGTTTGATTTTCAGGGATTAACTTATAGTATTGAAAATTAATGATGTTTTTATAATATCATCTGAAAAATTAGATATTTTAGAAGAAATTTGTGGTTATTTATAATCAACCCAGATAATGCTGCATGTTCTTAAGTCAGTATTTCTACGAATTGACTCTCTATGTACTGTATTGGTTTGTGTTTATACTTTTATAAAGATAAGCTATATTTGGCTAGTTAATTAGCTTAATTCTTAAGGGCATCTGTGATTTACGCAGCCAAAGAGTTAAATCATTACTGGTGTCCTTTGACTAGACAGTTGGAGGTAACCGCCTCAACCCAGTGGATTAATCGTTTCTACTAATATTAAAGGAACATCTTAATTGTTTAAAACATTGCAAAAACTATCCCGACATGGAGCGCAAAGTAATGTGAAATTTGCCTATGTAATAACCCCAATTCACAGAGATATAACCGGAATATCCTGTATTTTACTGGATACACAACAAATATTATATTTTACCCACTTTTTTGTGATCATTACACAGCTTGAAATTATTAATTCTTATTTCTATAATTAAACCTTTTCTATTTGGACAAGGATTTGATGATGATACAAATATTTAATTCTTCATGTGAGAACTTCATTACTGTTTTCAAAAGTTTAAACAATTGCAAGTTTAACAATGTATAATATGTTTAGGTAACATACATCATACATATAATCGGAATTGGTTTTTAAGACCAAATGCTCGTAGAAATGTGTTATTATTTTTAAGGTGTTTATTTAGTTGTAAGTTTGTTTTCAATAATGATAGTTGACAATGAAAGTTAATGAATTTGATTTCAACTTAACAAATATTTACTTGTCTTTTTCATTTTTAGGGCTTGCAAGTTGTAGTTAGTAGAAAATGCTGGATATATCTGACATATCATTGGAAAAATTGGATCTTTTAAAAGAATTTGTGAATTTATTTAAAGTCAAACCGAATGTGTTGTATGATAACAAGTTCAATTTTATACTCAACTGGCTTGTTAATGAGTAAGTTGAATATGTGAGTTGTTGTTACTGTTTTTTTATCTTTTTGTTTATATAGAATATTTATATTCATTTCTCTAAATATGAAAAGGCAAGGGACGTGATCACACAAGTAATTGTCAGAATACCCATCGTTTGGTTACTGGTGCTATTGCAGTATGTTGTGTATGATTAAGACGTTTTTTTAATTAGGTTTAATACATTAATGCACTAACTGACCAAGCTATTTGGTTGGTGTTTAGGAGTTAAACAAATAATATTAATTTTTATCTGCTGAACTGCAAATATCCAGTTTGTCCGGTCGGTTAAGTGCGTCGGCTTTCAATCGAAAGGTTGCAGGTGCGAAAATGGTCGCTAGCTAGTCGGTTGTGTCCTTGGGCAGGGCATTTACAGACATTGCCTGGACCCAGCAGATTAATGGGTTCTACTAAATTGAAGGAACGTGTGAATCAAACACAACACACTGCAATAGCTCCAGTAACCCGGCGCGAGGTGATCTGACGATTCCTCGTGTGTTAACCCCCTTGGTTTTCCCATTCATAGGGATAAACATGAAAACCTATCCTATCCAGTTGCACAAATTGCTTTTTTAAGATTCTATTCTTACAGTTTAAAAGCACAAATTCCTGTCCAGCGTAAAGGGAATTTTGATGACATGCAGTTGGATGATGACAGTGAAATGATTAATTCAGATGGTATATATGTAACATAATTTGGGTATTTTTTTTAATAGAAAAAGAGTTTAATACTGTTTTTGTAGATATTCGTGCTGTCACCATTGATACTTTAGATGCTGAAGATATACAAGTGGTAAGCTCGTCTTGGTAAAATTTAAAACTAGAAACACAACTTTTTATTTAAGAACAGCATACCCATCAAATGATAAACATTGAAGTTACAAGAACAAGTGGTGCATGCAGTAGAAAGACTGGTGAGAAAAATATATACATATTTTTTATAATAACGAGGGTGAGATAAAATAGTTGTTATATGTGCACAAGTCTCTTCCAAGAATTAAAACTTTTTTGACTGTCCAAAACCACTGGATCAAGGCGGTTGCTTGTTTGCAAATGGGTGCAACAGTGTCAATTTAAAATCGGATTAATGAAAAGATAATTTTATTGCAGATGGTGGAATCTGTTCCAGTTCAAATCCAACCTTTCTTGTTGAGAAACCAATCACAGGAACTGTCAAAACATATGGTTGTAATATTTGTCACAAGAAGTTTGGGTCAGAAACTGGTCTACAAACCCACAACAAGAATCACACTGATGTACTGGATGCACCTAATCATGGATATTTGATCTTAGAGCCAACAGAAACCAATTCTACTGCTTGGGACATGGAAAATAAAACTTGTAGAGCATGCGGGTTGAAATTTGACCGCCGGAGGTTATTGAAAGAACATGCACTTAGTGTTCATGGGATTAAGAAACCATTTTATTGTTTACAATGTGATTTTGTGACTGCCAAATATGAAAGATTACGTCCTCACATGTCGGTCCACACTGGCGAAAAGCCTTATTCTTGCACATTCTGTCCACGGACATTCAGAATCAAGTCTACTGCAAATCTTCATATCTTGACACATACAAAAGAACGGCCATTTAAGTGCACCAAATGTGAAAAAAGGTTTAGACACCCTAGCACTTTAAAAAAGCATGTTACAGCATTGCATGATAACTTAAAGTCTTACATTTGCGAGACATGTGGAAGAGCATTTAACCATGTAAACAGTTTCAAAAGACATAAGCAAAACAAAGTTTGTCTAGCAAAATCGAAAGAATGAAAATTAAATGTAATTGTGAAAACTTTTTTGTTTATAACAGTCATGTTTCTGTTGCATGCTTATCAATATAATGAGTTTTCAGAATTTTTGGATCATCAAAGGTGTGACCACAATCTCCACACTGAAAGGGTCGCTTTATACGTGAATTCAGCTTGGTATTGGTAATCTTATTCGAAAACTTTTTTCGTATCTGATTTTTATCAACCAAAGTCTCCAAGTATTCCAATCCACTCATGTTCTTGTTATGTTTACGAATGCACACCTGGTTCTTAAGATGATACTTCAGACTACTGGAATAATTGTAGGATTTTGAGCAGATCGGGCATGTGAAGTCAATATTTTGTGTGTGCTGATTAACATGCATTGCAAGACCGCTAACACTTTTGAAATTTTTATTGCAAATTTTGCAACTGAAAGGTTTTTTAAAGTTGCCATTCTTGATTCGGAGTTGCTTGCTGTTTTCACTCGCATTAGCCACAGTAGGCCTAGATATTTTCATTTTTGATTTACTTGCTTCTGTCAAAAGAAAGTAAGTACTATTAGGTTTTTGTAAACAAAGTAAAAATAATTATTCATTGTGTAACACTTACCGGAATCACCATTTGTTAATATCTGTACTTTCAAATGCTTCACAGAACCAGATTCCATTGCGTTTTCTATCCAACTATTATCATTGGTACCATTTTCATCATAGGTTTCAAAAAACTAAAACAATTAAACGGAAAAATAGAAATAGGTCAACAGTACGAATTATTAAAAAAGTTTTGGTGACTTACCTCTTGTTCTAAAGTGGAGAATGTACTTTCACTTTCCATATTACTGCCACGGCCTATTCAAACCAAGTTGATTAGTCTGCTATCATTTTTACTCTCAAACAGGCAATATGTATTTACCAATTGTGTCTGAACTGTCCTCGTTTATTTTTGTTTCTTTTGAAGAACTTTCACCATGGAACTTGTTGAAGTCCTCCAAATGTTCTCGTACAACACTAATTAAAAATGGAGATATGATTAATTTTACATAAGAAATTTTGCAGTCATGTGTTTTTTATTTACTCGAAAACCCAGATTCTTAGAAATTCAAGATCATCATCCATTATTACTTGACGGTTTTGCTTGAAAATTTGAACACAACTTTTCAGGACTTCAATGTTTTCTCTTGTTATTCCTATATCAGATGACATTTTGGCCAGGAAAGACACTTGAGCTATGTACAAAGAAGATTTTAATAAAGTTCAAATTAAAGGCAGTGATTTTTTCCAAGAATCTTTTGCGACTTAAAAGAAAACATAAAAATTTATACTTAAAAAATGGGTGCCTAAAAGTTTCACTACACAATGCAGGAAAGCTGTGATTAATAGGAACAATGATCATTGTTTGCTTTGAACTGCTTCTTTTCTAGCTGCATCTTGTAATAATCCAGTGTCCACCTCGTCAGCAGGAAGTTGAACATATCGGACAACCGACCCTCGAATGAAGCAGTTCTTTACTGATAACATGTGCGGATACTTCTCTGGATCAGTAACGCTTATGTCAGTTAATTTAATATTCAAATATTGGTCAACTGAGTGCAAAGTGCCACAGATGCTTAAATCATTCTTTAACTCCACCACTACGTCTTTACCGACCAATGATTTGAAGAATGAGTAAAATAACATAACTCGATGCTTGAACGAGTCGATGCAGTAAATTCTGATATGCTTGATATATTAGAAACGTTTCTATATGTCTAAATTATATCTGTGTATGTAGTTATATAAGAGTTAAATTTACATCTTGCATTAAATATACTGATCCTATGCCTTTAACATGTTTTACCCAAACACTAGTAAAATACAGCTTTGTTTAAAAATGGCAATATTCTGATACACGATCAACATTATTTTAATAGCTTGAACAAGTCCAGATCAATTTTGTAAAAAAAATGGATATTGTATAGGTACTGCAACAAATGTAATTAAAACATACTTTTTGACTGGGTTAAAATATACAAGCTAACTGCGATTTGAATGATATTGTACTGTATTTTCTTTATTATAGACAACTAAAAACAATTGATCCAAAAATCTGAATGCTTATTTAATAGCAAAGTAAAAAAACAAATCGTTTTCACATTCACTATATATTTCACAGGTTTCTGAACAACATGTGCTTTGAGTAGGTGAACAGCACAAGAGTTCAAGAGCTACAACTACATTAAAACCTTTTGCTGTTTAAATTTTGGGAAATCATTTTTTATTTCAGTTTACCTAACAGACAAATAATTGGCGTCCATGTCCTACTTACGTAAATAGCCGAAACTCGGTATTCTATACTGCCAATACTGGTGTTCTAAAACTAAAGGACGCGATAATTTATTTTTTACTTTTTTAAACATTAATATTATTAAAAAAAATAAACAGATGCAAAACTGATTTAAGTCAAATAGCGTTATATGTGAACCAACCAAAACTACGGAAAAGATTATTGCAAAACTACATACAATTTCGAAGTAGGCTGTTTCGTGCGCTTGAGAGAACGCAGTCATGCGGAAACGCTATGCTGGCGTTTTATTTGTAATTTACGACAGTGTTGATAACCAAGTATAATTTTTGTCTTAAATATTTGTCAATAGTTTAATTAAAAAGGGCAATCTATTAACACCTTTAATATCAAAGCCAAGTTTTAAACGTTGAATAACGGTTATCCACATCGTTTTATTCGAATTTCCATGTAACCAGTCGCCGGTGGTATAACCGAAAAAAAGATGGTGTTCTATTGTTCCTTAAGGCTACTTAGTTGACGTGACTCATATAAGGTTGCTTAAGCAAAGTCTTATTTATGTTCAAAATATATAAAACGCACTAACTAGAGTTTGCACTAAGGAAGTAGACAAGCATCCTGTTTTTTAGTAGGATAATTTAGCTTAAGATTAACAAAAAGACAATACTTGTTTATGGCACTGGTATCGAATTCTCAAGGTTATAATTTATTGTCCACCAATGAGGATGTATCAAAAGAAGAAAAACATGAAACGCAGCCCACAGAAGAAATGGATGAGGAAACGAAGGAGAAAATGAAATTGATGCAAGATATTTTCCATGTTTCAAAACTGGGGTGAGTTAGCACACGAATCATGGTTCAACAAATAGTCTTAAGTTTAGTTGTATATGCGTATTAAACAATACTTATCACTTCCCGAAGTATAGCACATTCATATTTCTGGAAATTGGTCCAGTTGTTTTTGTTGAAAATGCTTCCAGATAAACCTCTAAATTAGGATGTTTCTTCATTTGTAATTCGTCACAGACCAGGTTTAAATTTATATATTTTCAAAATTACTAGGAGTAAAATTCTCTAAATATCATTTCATGAAATGTTTGAATCATGCCTTTCCTGGTTTGCTGTACCATAGGCTCAAGTTTATATATATTAAAAAATAGTGACACCGTCAGCCCAGTCGGTTGTGTCCTTGGGCAGGCACTTTTGTCCGGCCCGATGGTCTAGCGGTTAAGTGCGTCGCCTTTCAATCGAAAGGTTGCAGGTGCGAAACTGGTCGCTAGCTAGTCGGTTGTGTCCTTGGGCAAGGCACTTTACGGACATTGCCTGAACCCAGCGTATTAATGGGTTCTACCAAATTGAAGGAACGTGTCTATCACATACAACACACTGCAATAGCTCCGGTAACCCGACGATGGGCGTGAGGTGATCTGACGATTGCCCATGTGATAACCCCCTTGGTTTTCCCATTCACGGGGATAAACCTGAATATCCTATCCTTTACGGACATTGCCTGAACCCAGCAGATTAGTGGGTTCTAATAAATAAAAGGAACATGTGAATCATATACAACTGCAATTGCTCCGGTAACCCGACGGTGGACGCGAGGTGATCTGACGATTGCCTGTGTATTAACCCGCTTGGTTTTTCTATTCACGGGAATAAACATGAATATTATATTCTATCCTATCTTGCAAATTATAATTGTTATGTTATTTAACTCTGTACCGGTACTTTTAAAGGGATTTTTTTATTACAGACCTTTTGTTCTGTCGTGTTCATATGTTATAAATACTAGCTTCACTGTTCAATGTAATTATTGAATAATTATAGTTAAAATGCATTTTTTTGCAAACCAAACTATCCATTTTACTAATTAAATTGGAATAAATAGGAGAAGGGCCATGAGCATCGTATAAATAACCATGTAAAAGCAAATTTAGTACTTGGACACACACAAAATATTGTATACCTTATATTTGTTTTAAAATTTTTAGGTTACTGATACCAGTACAAGATATAATAGACAAAGAGGGAATAGAGGTGCTAAATCAGTATGATAAGGATGGACATACCCCAATACATTGGGCTGCTCTCGGAGGACACAACCATGTAGTTCGGTATTTCACACAAATTAAGGTAACTAACATAATTCAAATAACTTGTTTTATTAAAATTTTTACTTAATTTTAAAAATATATATCTATTAAACACATATAATTATAATTATTTTGTTGTAATAAAATATTTTTTTGTAACAGGCTCCCCTTGACATTATTGCCAAAAACCAACTTGGTGCTCAGCCAATACATTGGGCTTGTGTCAATGGCCATGTATCTACTGTGGACATTTTGCTACAGGTAGTTTTCGATATACTATATATAAGGGATCACTTCGGATTTTCAAATTCTATGTATATTGGGTCAGGAAAATTCCTGAGATGCCCAAGAATATAAGCATGACTGCCGTTTTGCGAATGTTTCGCACCAGTTATCTTATAACAACCGATATTTCGAATCTGTTAAAGATTATGCACTTTATATTGTAAGGAAAGTTGTAAGTGAATTTTGTTTTCAATTTTAGTATTA
This sequence comes from Ciona savignyi, assembly GCA_000149265.1. Lineage (NCBI taxonomy): Eukaryota > Metazoa > Chordata > Ascidiacea > Phlebobranchia > Cionidae > Ciona > Ciona savignyi. Next base: position 14,681 of record CH002816.1, on the reverse strand, counting down.
TTTATCTTAACTTCTTGCATCATTAAACATTTAAAATAAAAACGGTGCTTGAAATATTTTAAACCATTATTTTTTTCCTTGGGTAAAACCATACCACGCCGCAGTATGAAGACACATATATATACCTGTATATATTACCATATTCCATTCTGTATACCGGTTCCGGTAAATATAATTGTTCTATAATTGCTTAGGCTGGGGTTTCAATAGACAGTGTGGACAACAAAGGGTGCACACCACTTATTATTGCATCACAATATGGTCGAACAATGCTGGCTGGATTTTTGATGGGTAAAGGAGCCAGATTACAAATTATGGATAAAGAAGGGGACAATGCTCTCATGTGGGCCTCATTTAAAGGTATATACATAATTTAAATTGAACAGTCTTACACTTCTAAATTCTACAGATGCCTTTAGTGTCCTTAAAATTAGAAAAATGACGGGAAATAAAACACCGTTTAATCATTGCATTGCACTATGTGTTGTTGTAGATTTATATAATATTATGAAAAATGTTCATTGCTTTAATGCCTCTACATATGTATTCTTTAATTTAGTATTTTTAATTTCCTCTTATAAATATAGGAAAGTGTGAACTCACAAGACTGTTAATCTATTCTGGTTTTAACCCGAAACAAAAAGACAACTTCGGCCAAACTCCTTTACATCTCGCATCGCTCAGTGGTGACCTGCTTACAGTGCAACTTCTGTGTGAACAAGTATTATAGTCCTACTTATTTTGCTTACATCTTTTAAATTTTGTCACCACAAATTCGTTCAAAGCATGTATGTCCATTAGTCTTATATGTGCTTGGGCAAGACACATGTCAGTTGTTCCCTAAGCAATTTATTGTTGGACCTGGCAGTAACTTTTATAGAATATGCTAAATCATGTTTTACTCTTTTTTCAGTCATTTTTAACACATATATATTGGGAAAAGCCAAACAAACTTTTTTTTAAAACAAGTAATAATAAGGAATGTTGAAGTATTGCAAACTCACATATTGATTACTAAGCTCGTGTTCATGGCTCTGATTCTTCTATGGGTTTCAATGAGCAGAGTTTTTGGACCTTTGGTTTTCTAACACTTAAAATCAAAAAATAAATATGTCTGCATGGTGTACAATAAATGACACTGTTTTCTAGGATGGAGTAGATATGGATTTAGAAGACCATAATGGCAACACACCTTTAAAACTTGCAAAAGGAAGAAAATATAGCCAGATTGTTTCGTATTTAGAAGGACTTAAATCCAGTCGAACCAGTTATCTTCCCTCAATTGATTTTAAGTTAGTGTTTTAGTTCTTGTTATATTTTATGTTTTCAAAACACCAACTTGAATTGAAAAATTACATCTTTATTTCAGAACAATTTTCTTTGGTCCTCCAGGAAAAACAAAAAATGCCTTCATGTTCATGATCGTAGCAACCTGTCTGTATGGCTACCCTTGTTATTTATTTAAAGTTCTTCCTTACACTATGGATTTTCGAATAGTCCACTTTCTTTTTGGGCTGAATACGTAAGTAGTCTGCATGCTTTTTTGGTGTCAAACAGGTTCATAATGGTTCATAAATTGGATGTCAAACAGGTTCATAATGTGGTATGTACTTCTCAAAGCTAACAATATGGACCCCGGCTTTTTACCAAAGAATGTTGATGAGTATGATCAAGCACTACGCCAGGTTAGTTTGCTAAATGTACCCTTTTTATCAGTTTTTGAAACTTTAAACATGATAAACATTATGTGAAAACAAAGGATTTTATTGAGGCCCAGTACTGACACCTAGTCTTTGTTTGCATACTTACCAGAATACTTATCTTAAGATCTTTAGGAGATAATGTAAGAAACTGCAGAGTAGTACAAGAAAAACAAGTCAAAACTACATTGTTTGCTAGTAACCCCACTAATTTATTGCAGGTTGCCTTTTTTGATGAATGGAAACAAGGCCAGAATCCCTTAAGTAGGTTGTGCCACACATGCAGATTAGTGCGTCCCTTGCGTGCTAAGCATTGTCGCATCACTAACCGTTGTGTAAAGCATTTTGACCACTATTGTCCATACATTTACAATGTAGTTGGATATAGAAACAGGTACAATGAAAATTAGATATACTAGTCGGATACTTTTAAAAATGATGGCCATTTAAAACTTGAAATTATTGTTTTTAATGAAAAGGAATCTGGTGTGCCTACTCGGATATATAACTTTTAATCTTAATGAATGAGAAAACACAAGAGATTTTTTAAATGGCAACCGTTGGGTTTATGGATATTATTATTTTTTTACTTAACCATTTTCTTTTTAGACATTATTTCCTTGTGTTTCTGATTGGGATGTGGTTCACATTGATTACCGGGGATTACTTTGTGTGGTACATGCATAAACATTTCGGTTTTGATCTGATTCTTACACTGGGAGGTCTTATCATGGGGCTGTTTACCCTGGTTGCCACTGGACTGGTGTTTTTTACTGTAAGTTATGCATGGCAAGAGTTGGAAGTGTGTTTGCTTCAGTTTTGTAGTATTGAACTAGCAAACTAGTGGGACTAAAAATAAATATCTTATTTGCAGACTTATCAAGCGTTGACTAATATCACAACGAACGAACGTTTGAATTTTCGGCGATACGATTATCTGAAAGATGGAAATGGCAGCTTTAGCAATCCTTTTGATCAAGGCCCGATTAAAAATTTACAGGAATTTTTTCATTGTAAGAGCCCAATGGAAAGGCTTCCAGATATAGAACAATATGGCAGGGTTGACGTCGTCTAGTAGGAGGATTGTTTTTTTATGGAAATTTAAATTTCTACTGCTGTTGCTATTTTAATGCAAAGCGTTTTGTATATTCTATTATTTTAAAAATAATCTAGTATTTGTAAGCAGTATTTTTGTTACCAGTGCTGTCCTAACAAAAGCCAAATAATTAAAAAACACAACCAAATTAACCTGTTAAT
>CH002817.1:461645-487211 GCA_000149265.1 Ciona savignyi | reverse complement strand
AAGTTAAGCGGTAAAAGAACGGAACCCAGTATACCACTGGACTGAGACAATCGATTTGCCATAAGGGCCAAGTTCGCAGTCTGGAATTACTTTTCATGAATAACATCGATACAGTGCAAGATTTTTACCGTCGGGTTGCATTCCAAATTTCGTGTGTTAACGCGGGACATATTAAAATTAAAATTTAAAAAATAAAACTGTCATTTTTTGCATAGTTCTAAATATTCCCAAGTCTGCCCAATAAGTCTAATAATATTAATTTAAGTCCAAACAATACCGGCTAACTACGCAAAAGACTTAATTGTCTTATAAAGTATTTGATTGTTACATCACAAGAAATTAATTGCACATCACCAGCATTGCAATGTTAATTGGAACTAAACTTTACACCGCGTCTTTCGTGGTTATCTATTCGACTTCATGCAAAATTCTGGGATTACTTTAGGCTACATATGTAACAACACATTGTGCAACGGGTTACAAATGTGTTGTGTATAAGAACTGCGCCCGGTTCCGATCTGCAAAGCACACCCTCGTGTTTAATGCCGTTCATGTCGGGGCAACTACAAATAAGGAAAAAAGGAATAACTGCATACTAAAATTAAGATTAGGTCGTTAGAGTTAAACTTAGGTCGTTAGTTTTAAACATGGAGTTGGGGTTAGTTCTAGGGTCGAGATTAGTGCAGGGTTAAAATTAGTCATTGTTTTAGTGAGTAGGTTCCCTCTTTCCCTCCTTTAATGTTAACTTTCATGTAAGAGCCATCTATGACACGTACAAGTATCTGATCCCGGAAACAACAAACAAGTAGATCACCAGTTTTATTATTCCATGACGTGATATAACGACTGCCGTTTGCCGTTTGCCTTTTCTAATTTAATCGAAGGTTCTTTTAACGATTGTTTTTTAAAAAGCAAAAACAAAATATTATGTATTTTCTACAGAGTATAAAAGGTATACCGCGCTAGGTATTGAATTCTTAATGGGCTCGTCACCAAGACCGTTTTATTATAATGAAAGCGGTACATGTATTGATTGCGCTAACCATTCGGTAAGACCGTACATTAATCCCTGGATTTGTCTCTGCATGAAACTTACTTATCCGTTACCCCCGTCGCGTATTCTAAACAGCAGACAGACGAGTTCATGTCTATTCTAACGTCTTCATATGAACCGATCGATTATTGATATTACAACAAATAATAATAAAGCTCAGACAAACCGACTGTGGACATGGTGTGGTTACAACATCACCACACTGACAGGTATAAAAATGAGCATACCATATAATATTATTTTGCTTAAATGCTTGGTTTGCTAAGACTATTTTACCCCTGTCATCGCAGTGCCATACATTACTCATGATTTAATACCGGTCCCAAGCTGGTTACGTGAGCACACACACACACGCATACACAAATACGTTTTTAAGAATGATGATATATGAATGTACACACAATCGACGGATGTTGTTGTGGATTTTAATACGATTTTAATCACTGTTGTGTACGAATGCTGTCCTATTAGGCGATTTAACAATTAGAGTACCTTTCTACAGTCGACAACAAATTGTTTACCGGGCTTAGTTTTGATCTGTAATAAGCCTGTCTTTAAGGCCAGTTTCAATGCATGATTATGTATATAAAAAACAACAATTGCGGAAGTGGATAATCATAAGAATATCGCGACCACCGGAAGGTTAATGATTCCCTTTCTAATCAACGATAAACCATTCTGCTTGACACTTCAAAATGAAGTACAATTATATTTGGCCACACGTATAGGGGCACGAGGGAGGTGTTGTTTTTACTGACCCAAGCTGTTTTAAAGCCATGATGGGCTCGTCATTCCAACCTTATTTGTATTGGTCGGTAAAAGTATCGTTCGCGTTTACCATTCGAGGTGTGTTTTAGGTTTGAACCACACGCTGATGTTTATTGGATTAATCGCTCCTGGTTCGCTTACTATGTTTGTTCTGCATGTTGTGGATCACGCACACAGAGCGAAAGCAAGCAAGCTTTAATCGACTGATAATATTTTTACAAAATCTAGATTTACAATCGCTCTTTTGTCACGAAGTACTTCAAGCATTTTAGCTCGATAAGCGCGTCAGCCTTTTAGTGCCTGACGTTTACATCACCGTATATTGTCCGAATCATTGCTGACGTGGATGATAGATGTGCCTGTTAATATAAATATATAAGCAAATGAATCAACAGAACACGAAATAATACAGTTTGCTGAACTCATCGACTATGCCTGCTGCATTGGTTGCTGACTTAGTACCTGCAAATTCTTTGCAAACGTTTTCAATACATATACAATAATGCATTAGCCATCGTTTCTGCCAATAATGTCATGGTTGTTTGAATTACAAACAATATATAATGCATTCACTATACGTGTTGTTGACATGCGATGCTAGTTATCTGACCTGTGGGAGTAACGCAGGTGTAGTTACTTAAATACTGTAGTTGTAAACAACGGCCATACATTTGATCGCCGCAGGTTACCGAGTCAAACCCACAAACACAGCGTGTTTTCGAGATAAACCAGGGCGAAAACAACATCACGTGGTCGAAGGCGAGTTTCCTCAAGCGCTGCACGCGGCATTGTGGAAAAGTGCAACCGCGATCTTGCTCGGCTGGTAACTTTACAAAATATAGCGCTGAGCGTCTGGCAGGTTGTACAAGAAACTCATGTTTGTTCGGCAGATAGGGAAAGATTATACTGATCTACAGGTTTAAGTATTTTTTTTTCGAGCTCAATTTTGAACCCAAGATAAGCTCGCTGCCAAGACCGTTTTTTTTGTAGATATTTTGGTATATGTATCGGTCGCTGTAACCATTCGGTAACACAACCTTACTACATGTTTAAATCCTTTGACATTTGCGCAATTGTAAGAATATTGCTACCATTGGCGGGTTAATGGGCCTCTTTTGCTGATCAACGATAAACGTTTTTGCGTTACACTTTAAAATGAAATACAAGCATAGCGAATTATGATTTGCTGAGCAGGTTAATTATATTCTGTAACAACAATGGTTCGCACATTATTTATTATGTATTTTTAGCAAGAATACTAATTACAACAATACATCGAAAATCACCAATTTTGAAATAAAACCAAACTTATAATATGTAAGTTCTTTGACTTAAAATGGACAAGATAAGAAACATTTTATGTATGACAAACAATGGGTCGACATGGCCATACCGAATCAATGGTGTTGTTGATAAAATGAATTGTTATACCACTTTTAGTCTGTCTACACCTGTATGTACAAGGTTTATATAAAAAAGTAATATATTGATAGCATTAAAAGCAAACTTAATGCAAAAAAATTATACAATCATTATTTATTTCTATTTAAAAAAATCTGATCGGCTAGGCCTATCTTGGGCCTCGAAACGTTTACGTTTCACAAACTTATATTCGAGTGGCGCTTATGAAGTACGAAAAGCGCTAATATTACGCATCAAATCATCACATTTGCCAACCCGACCTTACAACAAACGAGTAATATGTTCCATTATTAAGTTCAGACTAACTTCAAAATTTAAAACAATTTTTATACTCTTAGGAAATTAAAAATTGTTATCCTTTTAGATACTACAATTGATATCCTTCAAAATACTGGTTTAACGGCCTATGTATTTTTATTACTTCTTTCCTCATGTTTGATCATGCTTTGCTGTAACCATTTTCAATTGGCTTATATTTTACAAATATTTTAAAATTTGTATTATGTGTCCCCCTTAATACTGCATTTTTAAGCATAAACAACAAGCTTGCATTATCACAGCCCTTTTTAATTGCATTCACCAAGCTGACATGATGTGTAGTAGAATGCCAACTGGAAGGTAAGACCATAAACATTTTTTTAGCATGCTCTAAAATAATAAACATAGGTTCCGCATTTTAACTAATAACATTTTAAATTTCTTCTTTTTTATTTTATCCTTTTAAATTTCCACATTGTCTAAGTTTCTAACGCGCTCACCAGGCTCTGACTATTTACTATATTCTATCCATTGCGATGTCCCAACTGTACATTTAAACAATGTTAATTGCCATTCTACTATTGATTGAATGTATGGACACGTGTGGGTTACACAGTCAGTTACAAACGACTTGGTAGTAGCTTCCAAGCAACCACGGTCGCACCGTTGCGCAGATGAATGACTACATTCGGTTTCTTGCTAAATCGGTCTTGTGGTTAATTGTTAGTTAAAGCAATTCGTATACGGTATCATACAACACGGTCTTATTGGTGAACCCAGTAGTAACAGCACCGAAACCCAGCCTGGTAAAAACGAATAATTTTTCGCTGTGGGTTAGTGCGACGCATTTCAGCCGAAGGCTTGCAGATTCGAAACTGGCCGTTAGCGAGTGGGTTGTGTCCCTGGCCACTTAATGGACATTGCCTATACCTAGTGTAATTATCGGTTCTACCAAATCAAAGAACCGTGAAATCATACACAACACACTGCAATAGCTCCGATATAACCCGATGTAGGGCGCGAGGTGATCTGACGATTGCTCGCGTGTTAACGACCCTTGCGTTTTCCATTCACTTGGATAAACATGAATATTCCATCTTGATAGCAAAATAGCTCATAACTACGACCAACAATTAAAAGGTTGTGGTATCGAAACCAGTCTTATGCGGTTGTATTCTTGGTCGAGACACTTGACGAACTTTTCTTGAACTTATCCCAAAACATTGTCTCGTTTGTATTCAACACAGAAGAACAAGACGAAAGTAAGTTGAAGAGGACGGCTGTGTTAATCTAAGAAGTTTAAAAACGTGAGTCACGACAACACGGGAAAACTTCAAAATACATTAATTTATAACCAGCCAAAAGTGATATGTCAACTCAGCACTAACTAGATAAAATTAGTCCGTCAACTCACCATACTTGTTTCGTCAATCTACGAACTGATAAAATTAGCCCTTAACTAGCCAATGTTTAAGTTCTTTTCCTTTTTTGAGAAAACGCTTTTGACTATTTCAATAATTCTTATTGGCCTACCCTATTCATTATACGTTGCAGTATGTACACGGTGCAACCGTTCGGCAACATAATTACGTGGTATTCCGGACCAGTTCTCGTACATTTGATGGCCTCACCTTGTTAAGGCCTGAATTGTTTTGTACATTGAAGGGACCGAATTAATCATTTTAACCGCGTATTTCACTGTAAATGGAAAATGCGGTCTAAATTCATGCGAAACGCGAGAGAACTGATGAAATCGTATTGAATCATCGATCAATTATATTTAATACTTCGGAACAATGCAAATAGTGCTCTTTGTTTGATCAACGTTAGCGCGCTCTATTCTAGGGGTTATCAAAGAGAAACAAAATAATCGATGTATCGGGCGTAGCCTATACGCTTATTTTTATGACAAAATTTGCAAAATCGACCAATTGTATCGATATTGCACGAAATCGAGATGTACTTTATTTTTTGTAAAATATGTTTTTTTAACGCGGCAGTTTAGTTCTATAATTTTTTCTGAACGAATATTGGCATAAACGAATCCCAAACAGGACGGACAAAATAAAGTAAGGTAGGTAAGTAGAAGCAGCTTCGTCAATCTTTCAACAACTTTGATCAACATCATCAAGTCGGCGGTTGCTGGAACAACTCGACAACACAATTTATATCAATTGTCACCCTGTGCAGCAGGAGGCCGTGTTTTTAAAACTACTCTGTAGTGGCTTATGATATATATTTCGCTCCTATTTCGCTTTGTGTGACTTAGTTGACGCAAATAAAATCAGTTAAATCAAAACAGTCATTGACCATTGTCATTCCATCTCCTGTGACGTCACATAACTACATAGTAAGGTAATTCGTCCAATATCAACCGACTACATATTTAGTTTAAGACAAAGCAATTTAGGTAGGTTAGTTTAAAAGCGATGTAAAAGTGACAAAAAGTATAAAAGCAGTATATAACGTTCTGTATATCACAGGTTTTAAGTTTTAAACAGTTTAAAGGGAGGTTTTGTTTAAAAGAAATCCCTATTTAAAGTTAGCAAGATTGTCTTTACTATAATATTAAACATTTTTGGCTATAGTGCTTTGGTTGGGACAAATTTTCAAACCATTGGCCTGTTGCATGGACTTACAGGTTAAAGGTAATGACTGCTGGACAGCCTTGAGTTCGATTTTTACCATGGCAAATAAACTTCGCTTATTTTATTGGCACGATATGGACTTTTATATAAAACCCTTGTTTTTGCAATCTGAATGTGAAAGCGTGCCATACAGATGGTTACATGTGTGTTAAACTGACTGTTTTTCACCTTCATGTTTTATCTACAATTATGCTCGCACGATCCCTTACCGCAAAATAGGTTCACACAGGTTTTCTCCGAAGCAAATTCTGCAATAACATAAACTAAGTTGCAGCTTATTTGATTGATTGCTTTTACAGTGCCGCTGGCGGAAGAAAAAATAACCTTCGTAGTTCTTTATACGTATATTTCCCTTTTCCCCCTTATTAATAATAGAACATATTTGTAAATTGTAAATTTGGAAAGAAGGCATAAAACAGGGGCCGACAACCTGCGGCTCCGGAGCCTTTTACCATTCTAATACGGATCTTATTAATATAATGGCTACTGTAGCGATTAATATGTCAAACAAACAGAAGAACACTCGCGTCCTTATGTCACACACTTTTATTACGAAAAAGTATTAGCTTTGCATTCGGTGGGGTTCGATGCAACAACCTTATGTAGACCGTAAATGTTCTTTCGATTGAGTTTACCAGCCAGGCAATTAATTTAGTATCGGCAACCAAATTTTACACTTGGTCTCCAAGCATGTTAAATAATGATAAATATATAGTTATGGGTATTTTAATTACGATTAATGTTTATACCATGTTAGGTAACATTTTTGAAAGTCTTTACCTGATTTGTAACTTATTTCTTTTAAAATATGTTATAAACCAAACCAGTCAGCAATTGTATTTTGGTTTATATATTATTTTGCAGAAGAACTTAGACAAGTTAAAAAAGTTAACTTGAAAATAAGACAAAACTACAGTAGTTAGAATATATATATATCTCAATAAATACACTTGAAAAAAAAAAAAAAAAACACAGACGTAACCGTTAATTATATTAAAAATGTGATATATGGCATTCACTAAAATGAGGCAAACACGGCTAGGAAAGTTTACGGTATTCAGGCGAGAATATACTTCAGAATTTCTCGCTATACCGTCGGTTACCTGAGGTACTGTGGCGTGTTACACAAGACGTTCTTTCAGTTTTAGTACAACCCATCAATCACTAGGACCAGGCGGTGGCTGCCTTGCCTGGAAACACAAACGAGGATAGACTGCAAAAAAGATCACTAATTCAAATATTGGCCAGGTAAAATAAAAACAACAATAAAATAAATGTAAAATAATATATTTAAAAGATACTAGTAGTTATGCAAAGTTACCAATTTACTGAGTGTAAGAGTAAAAATAAACGCTGATGCGCTTACTAACTGAGCTAACCGTTTGGACGCCGTACCAGTAAAAACTACTCGCATTATTCAACGTTTTGGTGACAGAATTCTGTTGTGACCAGCAATAGCCTGTTATTATACGACAACTAATGTTTGTATTTACTGTTTACACACATGTAACTTTACAGTAACTTATTAATTTTCTGTTTAAACAATTTAATTGAATAGAATGGTTTTTAGTCATTTTCTCTGCAACTGTGCATAATTATTTTTTCAATTTTATTTTGGTTCCTTTTTCTCCGCTTTATTCATCAACATTCAACCATTTATGATCAAAAACTCGGAAAATGTCGCCTGTATTAAAATAATAAACTAGTAAGTCAAGAATTACCGGAGGTTGACAAATGAAAGTTACCTTCTTCCATATACTTGTTTCCTCTCTGGTTGTATCTAAAAACAAGGTTTACAGTCAAACTCGTTAAGCAGACAAGTAAAAAATATAATAAAACACCTGGCAAGATGGAAGCGTGCTCCATTTCTTCTGGCCCCTAATGGCGCAGTAATAGGTGGAATGGCGATATGTTCACCACCACTCCACCAACTATTACAGAGATCAATTAACGAGAAAATAACTACAAAGAAAACAAACCAATTCGTTCTGCGCATTCTGTAGGGCTACACATGATTTTTTTACAATTCTGACTTCAACTCCTTAAAAACTTTCAACACCAACGTTACTAAGATGTTTAATAATAAGTAACGCTTTGACCCCCTGTGAACTGTTTGCAGTCTGTGAGCTGGTCGTGCTATTCTTTCGGCCATACAAGCGCTAAAATATTTTTATTATGTAGTTTTAGTCATGTTAATTAAAAACAGACTACAAGAACTGATTAATGTATACAGCTATTTTCCTCTTGTTTAATATCGTGCCCAGAGTCATTAATTTTCCGGAAGTTTTCGACGGTTTATTGGGAATGAGGTATCCTCCGCTAAAATTAGACGCATGTCGCATATAACCATTTAACAACACTTACAATAATTTTAAAAAATGGCCAAACAACAAAAATTGCAAAATGCATGACAATCTTTCGTTGCCCATGTCTTCAGTAAGCCCATTTACATGGCGCTTTTAAATGGATTCGAATCTGTTTCGCCAATCCGTTCTCTTATTTTGCGCGAAAAGAAAAAGGCGCAACGGATTTGAGATGTCATATCTCCAATCCGATAAAAGGAGCGGTTTTCTGGAACGGATTAGGATTTGAATTTAGGCTTAAGAACTTTGCGAACTTGTAAAACTTTAATTTTTAGATATTTGACTTATAAACACAACTTCCGCGAGGTATTAGAGTAATTTAGCAAGCCTGGTGTGTCTAATGTTAGGTTACCATCGCAAAAAAGTGTTAAATCAAAAGTTGTATGACTAAATAAAAACTATTATAATCCGGGACAATACATAACTCATACGCTAACATTCCACTAGGCTAACCGACAACATTAACATCAGCAGTCAGATCCAATTGCATTCTAAAACAATAAACAAAATTAGCATCATGTAAATGCGACACTTAACGGATTAGATTTGAAACGTGTGTGACGTCATTTCAAATCCGTTTGGTTTTCAATCCGATCCATTTGGGCATGCATCATGTAAACGAACTTATTACACTATAATACCACGATCCCTTACCGCAAAATAAGTTCACACAGGGTTCGTCCGAAGAAAATCTGCGATAACATACACGAAGCTGCGGTTTAGTTATATTTGATTGATTGCTCAATATAATACCTATAGCAATTAGAGAGAATGGAATAGTTCCAGCGGTTTTACTTTAATTGCTTATATCTCGTGTAGCACATCCGCGTTTTTGTCATTATTCAATATGTAGCGCGTGTTATCTTTTTTTTTACCGAGTCAAGTTTCGAAGCCATGTTGGGCTCGTCACAAGGACCGTTTTTTTGTATAAGAGTCGGTATATGTATCGGTCGCGTTAAACATTTGGCCACACGACCGTACAATAGCGCCTGTTATCTTTATCAGTTATTATTGATTCCATGTGATTTCCCCTTCACACGGTTGTAAAACAGCTTTAACGCGGCCGCGGGTGCAAACACTTCCCCAACTTCCTATTTCCCACATAATGCCATGCCTCTTTATTTTCATACATGAATTAATACCAAAACAGTTGAAAACTGTGGCTCCTGCAGTAAACAGTGCAGAGAAGTCGAGTTCAGTGTTTATTAGGTCGTGACCGCACATTATGAACTAATCATCAATGCGTGTTTCATTGTATCTGCATTTGGTCAAGAATAAAATAACCTTCCGTGATCGCGAGAGTAACAAATTAGTACAGGTATAGCAACAGAAGACCCAAATTAACTTATCAAAACGCTACGTTTCAATTATGTACTATTTATTTTTATCTTTACCGGTATTTATTAGCTTATAATGTTACACAAACTAGGTTTAAGTGTAATATGCTTTTTGTTTTACAAAGTATCACATGACACTTCCTCAAATGGCCAATATAACCACCGCTGCCAGATTAATTCGGCCACGGGCGAGACGCGTTTGGACAGAAATAAATAATTCTAAAACTTTTGTGTTTCAGTTTAAAAATTTCTTTAAAACTGCAGGATTAAACGAACAAATACCCTTAAAATTTGTCCCATTTTTTCATCATTGCCTTGGTAAATAGTGAGGATTAAATGGGGAAAATGAAGCAACATAAGTAAAACAATATTAATTGCGTGGACTTGTAATATACTGCTACAAATATTAGGCTTCTCATCCCAGTATATTTGATCGGAATAGATTTACTCGATTTAACCCAAGTTAAGTTTTTGAAAAATTGGACTCGAGTCATTACAACACTGAATATTTCAGAAGTTTGTTCGGTTAAACCACGATAGTGTGATAACAGGTTAATGACAAATACGGACAGTTTTAAGTTATAAATTTTGCCACACATCTATTGGTGATAAATCTTCTAAACACGAGGGCATGCACAAATTAGTCTGGTGGTTTAGTGCGTCCCCTTTCTGCCGAAGGGTTGCAGATACGAAATCGGTTGCTCGTTGCCGGTTCTCTAGCTAGCTTGTGCGTTTAATTAGGAATGTGGTATAAATTCCTTTAATTAAGACAATTTTTGGGACTATTTGTTTGTTAAATTTGTGGAACTATTTGTATCAGTTTTGCAAAAATTGTTGAATTGGAACACATAAATGTTTCAGGTTTATTTATTCCTGTCCAAACGAGCGCCGTCCATGGCCGAGTGGCACCGGTGGTTACATTGGCCATTTGAGGAAGTGTTGTCTTTTGATACCTTGTAAAACAAACAGCTTATTACACTTAAATAATTAAAACTGAGGGCTGTGTTACATTATAAGCTGATGAACACCGGTAAAGATAAAATAATTTTAGTGCAATAATATACATGTATGAAACAATATATAGGCAATTTCAGTAAAATCGCCCAAACTATTCTATTCTTAACAAGTGCTTTTAAGTATATTGTACACAAAACATAGGTAACTAAAGTATTTTATTTTGCAAGTGGCGTTGGATATTTTGGGCAATGTATAATGAATATTGTTAAATGGTTATATGCGACATGCGTCTAATCTTAGCGGAGGATACCATATTCCCAATAAACCGTTAAAAACTTCCTATAATGAAATGACTCGGGTGCGATATTAAACAAGCGGATGAGAGCTGTATACATTGTCTGGTTTTTGCAATCTGTTCTGAATTAACACGACTAAAACTAAAGGATAGCACGACCAGCTCACATAGACTACAGTACACAGAAAACAGGAGATCAAAGCTTTATTTAGCAACAAAAAAATTAATAACGTTGATGCAGTTTTAAAAGAGATCTACATTTGTAAAAGAAAACATGTTTAGTTCTACAGGATGCGGTGGACCACTTGGTTTGTTATCGTTGTAGTTATTTCCTTGTTAATTGATCTCGGTGATAGTTGGTGGAGTCGTCGGCGGCGGCGTCGGCGCCGAAGGAGAAGAAGACGCCGGGTGCCAGTTCAAGCCGTTTCTGTGGCTGCTCCAGCCGTTTCTCGGCCTCCTACTGTTCCGTCAGCGATCAGAAGAAATGGAGCCACTGCCAACCTTGCTAGGTGATTTAATCTATTTTTTACTTGTCTGCTAAACGAGTTTGACTGTAAACCTTGTTTTTAGATACAACCAGAGAGGAAACAAGTATATGGAAGAAGGTAACTTTCATTTGTCAACCTTCGGTAATTCTTGACTTACTAGTTTCTTATTTTAATACAGGCGACATTTTCCGAGAGTTTAATAACCGGTTAAATGTTGATGAATAAAGCGAAGAAAAGAAACAAAAAGGAAATTAAAAAAGAATTATGCACCGTTGTAGAGAAAATGACTAAAACAATTCTATTCAATTAAATTGTTAGATATAAAATTATGAAATTACTGTAAAGTAATATGTGTGTAAAGACAAATACAGTAGTCGTATAATAACAAGGTTTTGCTATAGGCGCAGAATTCTCTCCCTAATACGTTTAGCAATATGCGAGTAGTTTTTGTAGGTACGGCTTCCGACCGGCGCTTAGCGTAGATGGACAGAATATTCATGATTATCCCCGTGAATAGAAAAACCAAGCAAGTCTTAAAGAAAATTTCGAACTGAAACACATAAGTTTTAAACTTTAGATTCATTTATTACTGTCCAAACGAGCGCCGCCCGTGGCCGAGTAGCAACGATGGTTACATTGGCCATTTGAGGAAGTGTCCCGCGATACCTTGTAAAACAAAAAGCATATTACACTTAAAACTAGTTTGTGTAACATTATAGCGTGATGAATACCGGCAATGATAAAAATAGTTTAGCGGAATAGTACATGAGTGGAACGAGATATGAGCAATTGAAGTAAAACCGCTGGAACTATTACATTTTCTCCAAATGTTAGGTATTATATTTTAAGTAAAGACGTGGGCAACTTAATATTTTTTTATGGATGTTGCAATTGATGTTGTTCGGACATTTTTGTCCAAGTATTGCGAGTTTTCTTAAATGGTTATATGCAACCTGCGTCTAATGTTAGTGGAGGATACCGTATTCCCAATAAACCGTCGAAAACTTCCGCATAATAAAATGACTCGGGGCACGAGTTTAAAAAAGGAGAACAAGCTGTATACATTTATCAGTTCTTGCAGTCTGTTCCTAATTAACATGACTAAAACTACATAATAAAAATATTTTACCGCTTGTGCCGAAAGGCGCGCAGACTACAAAGGCTCACAGAACAGAAACAGCAAACAGGGGTTCAAAGCGTTATACTTATAATTAAAAATCTTAGTAAGTAACGTTGGTGTTGAAAGTTTTTAAGGAGTTGAATTCAGAATTGTAAAAAAACATGTTCAGCCATACAGAATGCACCGAACGAATTGGTTTGTTTTCTTTGTAGTTATTTCCTTGTTAATTGATCTCGGTGATAGTTGGTTGACTGGCGGGGAACATATCGCTGTGGCTGATCTACCTACTTCTGTGCCATCCGGAATAAGAAGAAATGGGGCCAGTAATTATGCCAGGTGGTTTATTGGATTCCATTACTTTGTTGTCTGCTAAATAAATTTGACTGTAAACCTCGTTTTTAGATACAATCAGAGAGGAAACAAGTATATGGAAGAAGGTAACTTTTATTTGTCAACCTCCGGTAATTCTTGACTTACTAGTT
This sequence comes from Ciona savignyi, assembly GCA_000149265.1. Lineage (NCBI taxonomy): Eukaryota > Metazoa > Chordata > Ascidiacea > Phlebobranchia > Cionidae > Ciona > Ciona savignyi. The sequence goes on along the minus strand of CH002817.1, from coordinate 474,019 downwards.
TATTATTTTAATACAGACGACATTTTTCGAGTTTTCGATAATAACTGGTTGAATGTTGATGAATGAAGCGGAAAAAAGGTTTTAAAAGGGAATTGAAAAAAGAATTATGCACAGTTGCAGAGAAATGACTAAAATAATTCTATTTAATTGAATTGTTAAAAATAAAATTACTGTAAAGTAGCATGTGTGTAAAGACAAATACAGTAGTCGTATAATAACAGGGTTTGAATTCTCTCCCGTTTAGTATGATGCGAGTAGTTTTTATAGGTACGGTTTTCGACCGGTTAGCGTAATGGATAGGATTTTCATGTTTAATTCCAGTGAATGGAAAAAGCAAGGTGGATAACACAAGGGCAATCGTCAGATCACCCAGCGCCCATCGTCGAGTTACGGGAGCTATTGTGTGTTGTGTATGGTTGAGACTTTCATTCAATTTAGTAGAACCCACTAATCCGCAGGTTCATGCAATGTCCGTTAAGTGCCTTATTCAAGAACACAACCGACTAGTTAGCGACCAGTTTCTAATCTGGAACCTTTCGGTTGAAAGGCGTCGCACTAAACCATCAGACTAACCGGTCGGACAATTGTATAAGCGCATCAGCGTTTATTTTAACAATTTCCCTCAATAAATTGGTAACTTATAATACTGCCAATTCTGCTTGCAGAAACAAACGTTATACATTTTGTATCAGATACCATGTGTGATTAGGTAACCAGGAAACCAGACCGCTTTCGCATGCAAAAACGTATAGAATACAGTCAACACGGATTTTAAAAAGTGGTGGTTAACACGTGGTTAAAACTCTCTTTGTTAATATTTTGTTTCCAAAATGAAAACACGCAACAAAATCTTCTATAAACACAGACAAAAAACTTACATAACAATATCACTGATAATAATACGTATGATCAAGTCGACTTATCAATACATTTTATTTTTTTATACATAGAAAGGTGCAGAAAATTATTAACTATACATTGAAAGGTGGTGGTGTGTCCAAAATGAAAACACGCAACAAGATCAAAATCTTGCATAGTACTACGAGCACAGATAATAATACGTATGATTCATTTGACTTATATATTTCACTTTTTATACATTAAAAAGGTGCAGAAAATTATTGACTATACGCTAAGTACACAAGTGGCAAATTTCCAATAAAAAAAGCTTTTTGTCCGGACGGAAATTTGAAGAAGTTGGAGTAGTAATAAGGATAGGATATTCATCTTTATCCCCGTGAATGGGAAAACCAAGGGGGTTATCACACGGGCAATCGTCAGATCACCTCGCGCCCATCGTCGGGTTACCGGAGCTATTGCAGTGTGTTGTATATGATAGACACGTTCACACATTCCCTCAATTTGGTAGCACCCATTAATCCGCTGGGTTCAGGCAATGTCCGTAAAGTGCCTTGCCCAAGGACACAACCGACTAGCTAGCGACATCAATACACGCACAGTAACCATACTAATAAAAAGTCGGCAAAATGAACGGTAAATTAACAGTTATATTAAAATAATTTAAATCTTTAAATGATTTGTTTATAGTTGAGTAATGTCAAAAGCGTATACAACATTAATAATAGAATTAATGGGTTTAAAATGGATGTGTAGATTTTACATCTATCGTGATTAAAAATACTGTTTTCAATGGACACAAAATACTGTTTTCCATGGAAATATTTGTGTTCACCCCCAAGAATTTAAAAAATATGAACCCGAAACTATGGTATTTACTGGATGATCTATTTAATTTTAGCGGACTTAAAAACGAATATAATGTGGCTGGAAATGTGGACTTGATGGATCCACATTGCAGTTATTTCCTAATCTCATACGGCCAGTCGGGCATCTCTGATATGACGCACAATCTTATCAGCTAGTTCAGGTACAATGACCAACTTAACAAAGGCTTCCACTTGGGTGTCTGGGTGCGTACCAATCGCCATGGTAATCTCCGCTGAAGGCACTGAAGAGCATTTCGTATCGAAAACCTGTCGCGCAAAATCATGGTACGAGAACAAAAGCTCTTCTTGTTGCTTTTCCACTTTCACAGACGTCCCCACCTTATCTGCAGGCCTGAAAGCAAATATCTGGGAATCGCAGTGACGCTTTATAAATAAGGTACTCTCCCAAAACCGCAACGTTATTCCACCCTTGAAGCTGTTGAGTATTCTAATCAAATGTTTGTAATTTTGATTAGGTGGCACAGGGAAAGTGACTTGGTTGGAGACACCTTGACCCTTTATGTAAAACACATTGCACTCGTTTTTCAAAGAAACAGTTTTCGATAAGACTTGGTTTTCATCGTAGGAAACTCTCAGCTCAAATTTGACCATGTCAGATTCTATGAAAGAGTAAGAGAGTGTTGTAGACGTCATTTAATCCTATAAAATATGCAAATCAATCCACAAGGAAGTTCTGTAGTGTAGGATAGGATATTCATGTTAATTCCTGTGAATGGGAAAACCAAGGGAATTCCAATCACTTAGTTCACACCGCCGGGTTACCGGAGCTTTTTGTAGTGTGTTGTGTATGATTCACATGATCCTTCAATTTGGTTAAACCCATAAATCCACTGGTTTTAGCCAATCTCTGTTAAGTGCCTTGCCAAAGGACACAACTGACTTGCTAGCAACCAGTTTTGAAGCTAAAACCCTTCGGCTAAAAGACGTGCCACTAACCTATCAAGCTAACCAGTCGGACAAATGTGTTAGACAGCAAGCTAACAAGTTACAAGATTAAAACCTGTATGTTGCTAGTCGCATATATCACAAACAGTACTTAACACCAGTAGAATTTATTGGGTTTAATGAAAAGTAAAGGCTTATATCCAGCATTGTCCTGTAAAATGGCCAAACAGGAATTCTGATGTTTGCAAATTTTTAAAATTTATTATTGATTTCTAAAACATTTAAAAACATACCATGTGATTATTTTTTCTAAAAAAATACTTTTAATCACCAGATCACCTGTTGCATTATATTTCTTTATCAAGTCTTTCAATTTTTCTGCTTCCAAGCCTACAGTTGGATTTTGATGTACAGAAGGTGCATTATGACTTAATGAAGAACTTGATGGTCCAGCTTTTGAGGTGTTTTTTTTAGGGGACGGTCGTTCTTTTTTGCTGTTGTTCCTTGGAAAAAAATAGAGTTTAATTTATAACTAATCAGAATAGTACAAAATAGAATATACACAGTTGAGGATACAGTACGGATAAGACAATTTAAATTCTGTGCGGAAACAGATAAACACAGTGGCATAGTGTTAGCATGTTGATGATTTGCTAAATTGATTTCTATTTTAGGAATCCTAAGTTAAATATAGAGCACTTTAAGGTTAAGCATCATCTACTAAGGGCCCTGTTATATGCCTAACTTATACAAACGCAATCCATTAAACTGTACACTAGTACAAAGTTAAAAATACTTGAAAGGAGACTCCACAAGTTCATATAAGTGAACCAACAACTGCGGGTATTCCCCAGTAAGACTCTGAAGAAATTTGTCCCAATCCATAGTGTTAGTTGCCGGGTTAAACCCCAGACTTCGCTTAACTTTTTTTGAAAAGCTAACATCTTGTACATGAGCATCCTAAAATAATAAAAACATATTAATATATGGAAAATATTTTTAGTAAATGGATCTACCATATTTCTGATCAAACGCACAAGCTCTTTAACATTTTCACAAGAAAGCTGTCTATCTTTTTTCTTGTGATGGTCAATAACTGGTTGAGGAACGTTTTTTAGATTAATTTCAAAGGGTACGACAGAGTTGTTGCCGTCTTGAAGTAAAGTTCCATCATAATTGTTAAGTGTTTCATTAAAATCATGTCCTCTGTGTGGTTGTAGGTGAGTGTTTATTCTCTGAAAAAAATGATTATTGGTAATGTCATCAGATTATCTATGCACTGTAATGGGTTAAAACTTCAGTTTTATCTGTTTAAACCAATGTTGTTATTCACATCAGATGTTTTGTCATGTGGTCTAGTCAGTTACATAGACAAATCATTAGAAACATCAGTGGTCCGCAGGCAGTTAAAAGGTTATGCGATCAACAACAGAAGTTCTTTTTTAAACCAAGGAACGTTTCAGTCATTTACAACACATTGCAATATCTACAATAACTATACACTGGTGATCTAATGATTGCCTGTGTGATAATGCCCCTTATATTATCCCATTTACGATGAAAGAACAGCATAAATATTTTACTGTTCTATAAAAATGAAGGTATTGCTTATGTTACCCTGACCACTTTTGTAACAGTTGCGTTATTGTGTTATTGTTTGATTCTATAACCAGCGAACATACTCTTATTGATTAAACTACCCAGATGAACCAGTATCTGTTTAGTGGTCTGTGCCCTTTTTCACGTATGGACTACTATGTATATCCTATGCTACTGCATACATTACACTCTCCAGGAGCTTGGCTTTGAGCAGATAATATTTAACAACATTCATGGTTTTTAATATTAAAACAATTTTTTTTTCTTATTTTCTAATTTTAAAACAAAAAAAGGATTTTTAAATTTAAAAACACATTTAAAACTTAAAAAAACCTTGTAAAATTCCACTTTTTCCTTGCTTGTCCAAAACACAGGGTGAGCGGAAACATGTTGGATCAACAACCTTTCACTCTGTTTTTGCATCACCATTCTCTTTATGACATCACAAGCCGTTATTCTTTGTTCATAACACAGTCCATTTATTGGACCTGGTAATTAAAATTAAATTTCTTAAGGGATAATACTGTGAAAGTGCTAAATACACTGATTTATTTATATAGTTTCCCTTGTAGATCTTAAAGTGTTGGCCTATAATAAAAACCAAATTTAAAAGAATAAATTGTGGCAATTATTAATAGTTTTGGCAAATGTATTCGATTAAACTGGTTATAACCAGTGATGGGATTCAAGAGGTTCGCATGGGTTCGGTCGAACCCGTTCCTGGAACGTCGGGATAATCACCGATCCAATTCTTGCTTTTTTTTAACGACATCAGACCTTTTAGGAAACCTGTTGTTAGTAAGTACAATAGAAAAGAGAACCTGTTCCTAAAATTTTAAACCCCATCACTTGCTATAACCGTGGCTAATTCGTACAATATGAATTCTCTGCACAAGATATCTGGTGAATGCAGTGGATAAATCCTTAAATGTCCTTACTCGTACAAATATAACCCTGTCTTTTACATAAAATACACACCTATTTCAGTTGGCTTCAGATGTCTGTAAGAAGGGGCATCGTCTTGGAAAAGATATTCTCCATTTGTGAGCACAAAGTAAAACACGATGCCCAGCGAGTAGATGTCACTCGACTTTCTCTGAATAACAAAGTTGATATTTTAAGCTGGAATGCCATCGTGCAAATTGACTGGGTAATAATATTAAACATTGTTAAATGACTTTAGACATTTTAACACAACCTTTGACATTGTTACACAACTGACAACTTCAGACATTGTTTAGTTTATTTTTTGTTTCCACGATGAAACATGAAGCACAACTTGGATAACAACTTGTGGCACAACTTGGAAAACGGAAAAACGACAGTCATTAGAACACGTCTAAAAAAAGGCAATAAATTATCAAAATTCGGTATAATTAGACGCCGCTAAACCCGCCTCAAAAAAAAAATTAATGTTTATAAATAATAACACTATTACACTAAGCCTTGCAGAAAAGTTTGCGGTATTGTTACACAACTACAGACATTATTACTAATATTACAAAACTTTACACATTGTTACACAACTACAGACATTATTACTAATATTACAAAACTTTACACATTGTTACACAACTACAGACATTATTACTAATATTACAAAACTTTACACATTGTTACACAACTACAGACATTATTACTAATATTACAAAACTTTACACATTGTTACATAACTCGAGCCATTGTAAGAGTTAAATATTTATTGTAAAATCGACCCAACTTACTATTTTTTGCCTTTTGTCCCGACACTCCGGAGCAGCATAACCTTCGGGCCCAGATGTTGTCGAAAATACCCCAGACTCTCCACCCTCAATTATTCTGCTTAACCCAAAATCTGTAACCTTGACCTTCGACCCAGATCTAGTTTTAACAAGCAAAATGTTGCTGGGTTTAATGTCGCGATGTACTGAAAAAAGTTTGTGTAAAATTTTACATTTCTTCCTGAGTCGGAAAAGGACAGTTAGTATAAATTATATGATCCTTTTTGATAAATACTTTTAATGTTATATTTTTATGTTTTTTAAATGCAAATTTGAGTGGATTTCATAGTGTTTTCTGATATTCTTCAGAAATAATCACGTTAATCTGGTAACCACCTTTATTGTGACATAATAATTGACTTACTGATGCCACAATTGCTGTGCAGGAAGTTGATCCCACACACTGATTGTTTCATCACAATAAGTGGAGTGATGTCATCGAAATATTGTCGCGGGAGGAGATTTTGGTTTCGTACGTTTTCTTTGTTATGAACATACTGAAATGTTTATTAAAAATATTTTTCTACTGCTATCAACAAAAAAAACCTTATACTTACAGAAGAGTGTGACTGTGGGCAAGGCACTTAACGGACATTGTTCTAGTAAATTAAAGGAACATGTGAATCATAAACAACACACTGTCACAGTCTCCAAACGGTGGCCGCGAGATATTTCCTAAGATGGTTAGGTTCTAACCATCCGGATCGAAGCACTTTGAACGCGGCAATTATAGACCTAAACTAAATGGAATCAAAGCATTTTTAAAACTGAAAATTTAAATTGCGCAACACGTGTAAGCTCTTGAAGTTTAGAAACCTAACAAGATTTACTTTCTGTCTTTTATTTGTGCGAAACCCGTAACTCTGAAGTTTAAAAACGATTTTCACTTTCTGTTTGTAATTCATGGCAGACTTATAATATATTAAAGAAATATTAGTTACACTATCGTTTTATAATTGTGGACTGGGCGCGTTTGTATGAGTCTTTAAAAGATACACGCGTTGCTCTTTCAGTCCGATACCAAGTTGAACCATTGTCAAACAATCCTTACATATACGCTTAGCCAGAAGATTGCTTAATAGATAAAGTTTATGGTAAAAAAATAGCTTTCCTAACTGTCATAAATACACAGGATTCGCATATAACACTTTCGCTTTGAATATATTTCTTTAACTAATTCATAAAAACAGGGGTGCTTTTCGAAAACATAAGCAACCCACATGGTTGGACTGGCACATCTATTCTGACGCCTGTGTAAACAGATACAGCTTAGAATCTAAGTTTTAAAAGAAAATAATGAGTTCACAATAATAACCTCCTCCACGGTTCCATGGCAACACTCCATTATCAGCATCTTGTATGTACCCTGGAAATATTTGAAAATGTATGACAATGCTCTTTGTGATAAAATTATCTTTAAAATAAAATTGAGTAGTGGCAGATGATATTTAAGATGTTTAATACACTCTTCAGAGAGAAACACAATGTAAAAAGAAACGGAAAAATGTGCTTGTTTTATGATGTAGATTCAGCAATAGAGATAAATGTGTGAGTAAGTGTCTGATATCGATCTACGTGTTTAATATGTGTGTGATCAGTCAATAAAGTCTATCCTTCTGATTACACAGATATAAATGAATTATTCGTTCATATGTAATATATTATACCACCCTTCCCAACCACGCCATTGCCACATAGATTATACCACCCTTCACACACAGAGATGCGCATAAAACCTGTTGATGCTCCATCCAATCAAAATAGGTAATAATATTCTCATCATCCGATGCCAGCTGAAGAATCCTCTCCTCATATTCAGCTTTATAATTTGTCGACAAGACTTCTTTCACAGCAAATTCTTTTCCACTTCTTCGAGATTTACATCTGGAATATTAAATCTGCTTGAAATCTGAGGTAATTTATATAGTGTAGAATTGTAGCACAATTAATTAGTCCGGCCGGTTAGCCTGGCGGTTAAGTGCGTCGCCTTTCAATCAAAAGGTGGCAGGTGCAAAACTGGTCGCCAGCTAGTCAGTTGTGTCACTGGGCAAGGCACTTTATAAACACTACCTGGACCCAAAGGATTAATGGGTTCTACTTAATTGAAGAAACGTATGAATCATACACAACACACTGCAATAGCTCCAGTAACTCGACGGTGGGCGCAAGGTGATCTGACGATTGCCCGTGTGTTAACCCCTTTGGTTTTCCCAATCACATACATCAAATATTCAACAAACCAAAAAATTATGGAAATAAAGGCAAGGTCAAAAAATGAAATAATCTAAATTACGGACATAGAAGTAAAACCTTACATAGTATATATATCATATCAAGGTGTGTTTTTTGAAAAAACAAAATGTAAATTAAAATTAAATATCATGTCTTTTAGCAGTATAAACCAGTGACAGTATCAAATAGAACGGACCTCTTTTGGATAAGAGAATATGTCAATGGTGAGTATACTGGGGCCAAATGCAGTAGGAATTAGAAAACATAAAAAAATTGTACATAATAACTCTTTAACCAGTATAAATGATAATTTTTCACCAGCCAAGAAAAAGATATACTACTGTTAAAATTTGCAATCCTTTTTTATTATTAAAAACAGCTACACAACACAAATAACAAAACACATCTCCATTAACTCACCGGTATACCTTTCCGTAACAGCCGGCAGCAATAAATTCAACAATCTCATAATTTGACGAAAATTCTAAAAAAATATTCACACAAAACAGATAAGTACTAGGATTTGAATACAATGTGTAGTAATACTTTATCACTTATTAAAGGGCATTTATCAAAACTTTCCCAAGCTCAGTAGTATGATTTAAACATTAACACAAAAAACTGCAGCACTATGTACCATTTGTAAGATTGTAAGAATCTACAAGATTGTACTACAGCATTACCTACATGATTGTTCTGTAGGATTATCTACACGATTGTACTATAGCATTATCTACATACAGCTTACACCAGGGGTCACGCAATGAATTTCAGGGGTCCTAAAGAGTACTTCAATTTCACACAAACTACCGGTAGTATATCTATTGTACGGTACTTTTTAGACTTTTTTAGATTTTAAAAGTAAAAAAGGGTTGCAGAAAATTTTTATAAATTAAAAGTGGTCGCGAGCTTAAAAGTTTGGAAAGCCCTGGCTTACACAGTGATCTTTAGTCTTTTGGTGCATCCTGTGTATTAGGGTATATATTGTTGTTGTTTGTTAAAATTTTGAGGTTAGCAGGAATTTAAAAACGAATTTTTTTATTCGTTGTCTCACGGCAATAGCTCGCAGCACAAAAACAGTGTGCAAAAGTAATCTTATAAGTAATCCATGTTCTAACACAACACTGTGATATCGATAACCTATCTACAATTTACCAGTTCTCCAAGAACTGAGTAGCTAAAGATATCATTGTATTAATACCAGATAGCTCATGTACCAAAAACGTGAGTGTGATGTTGACGGCTTTAAGTTTGTGTGAATAAAACCCAGCAATTGGTTGTAATAAAACTAAAGGAAGGGCTAAATAATATAACTCACTTTAATAACTAACCCAACACTGACAGTAAGCACATTATCTATTGTTCAACTGTATTTGATGATTGCCAGTGTAAAAATACCCCTTCTGTTTTTCCATTTACGGAGATAAAACAAAAGTATTCTATACCTATATAACCTAAATCATTACAGTCGGTATAGGTCAAAACAATTGTATAGGATACAAACGTTTAAGTATTACTTACATATAGGCTAGTTATATGAGGTAAGCATATTTAACAGGATAATTAAGGAAAGTCCACATACCACTACAAGCATTCGTTGCCATCTTTTACCATTTCCTTGCTTACAACAACTTCCTTCTGAAATATTTTCCGTATTTACAAAAAGTCTACTAAATATATAAAAACAGTAAAAATCTAGTAACATACAAAACGTTTGTGACTGGTAGCAGGTATCTTTTTGGTATATTTTCCAAATATGAGTAAGAATATAAAAATTCCACTCAAAAAATAGAGCGCTAACCGTTAAGTCCAGTAACATTTCTTATAAGCAGATGTTTTCTTATATTTTCAAATTTTACTAAGAATTTACTTACGATTCAGGGAAAGCACCAAAATAAAAACGCTGTTCTTTGTCAACAGATGGCGAAATCAACCTTACAGACTGTGGACAGAAGCAACCTGAAACATGGACTTGCGTAATATTCATGGTAAACTCTTGGTGTTATTCACAATCGATCGAACGGTAATATTTACACAATGACTGATCATAATTTTTGTTAGTTTGACCTGAATGAAAATCTCGTACATTTATTTGTAGTGAATTCGCGTTTTTGTGTAATATGTGATCTTTTTGGCATTTGAGGTTTAACGACTCTTACGTGTTTTATTACTATTTACGTAATTGTCATCTTGTAGGCTTTGTATTTTTGCTGTTTAAATCGTTAACATAGTTTTCCCATCTAATTTCCCGCAGTTATTAAAACGTACAGAGGTAAAACGCTTCGCACCCAAACTTTTCGGACCTCGTATAATCCCCTAAATATTCTGGCAAATTTGAATAGTAAAATAATCAGCCTTGAATCATACTTTATAACTCGCACCAAACTAAGTAACTTGCTTTAAGAACAAAACTGTTATATATATATTTGAAAACGCAATACAAATAAATTGGATCAAGAATTAGACTTTGAACTTATGATCTAGACTACTATCATAATTATTAGGCGTTCTGTGAAAAGTACTTCGAAAACGAAACTGGTTATATTCTAAGACGCAGAATACAAAAAATGGATCAAGACATAGACTTTGAACTTATGATCTAGACCACTATCATAATTATTAGGCGTTCTGTGAAAAGTGCTTCGAGAATGAAATTGGTTATATATTATAAGACGCAGAATACAACTAAATTGGACCAAGTTTTTATTTGTATACTTTTCTTCGCATCAACTATAAAGCGGTTAAAACGATACGATAAAATATGCCAGCACTTCTAGTGCGGCAATTTTCGACCTCCCTCGTCGCACACGCTACAATCCCCTTTATAACAAAAAAAATTAAAAAGGTATATAAAAATGTACGTGACGATTTATAATTTATACATATTAAAAAAAAATAAATGAAAAAAACGTTAAAAAGGAGAATTAAGTTAATCGATGCTGGGGCCTGCAGGATGGAATTTTCCCAGGGGACGTGGGACAGTCTGACCAGGACTAGGGTCGTGGTAAAGGAAAGTGCGACAAAAGGTGGAATTTAAACTGAGTAGTTTTGAACACAATTAAATATACTAAGGCGCTTTCTATATCTTTGTTTGCATTCTTTTATTTTGAATCACAATACAATACGTACAACTTTGTAACAGGTAAACGTTTTTGGCAGGCAAAAAAAGTCGACTCAATTATATTCCAGGTATACCTTAACGAGTTTTACGATTGAAAATTTTACAACAACCTGAATGGCGATTTCTAACAGATTATGTGACTAACTATCACATCTAACCTGATCTAATAGTTTAGCGTTACGTGGCAACGTAAGAGTCGAAATTTATAAGTGATAAAACCAAATATTGTTCACCATCGGCATATCAACGTTTTCTCTCAGCCACATAATATAATAACTTTTTTGGGGTGTGGGTGATTATTAGATAAATTGTTTGTTTTCTTAGTGTTTCGTGACTCTTTGTGTTCTCTTACCGAAAAGACACTTTTACTCAAGCATAAAAGCTAAATACTGAACGTATTAAATACTGATCGTGTTGTAACTGTTGCACTTTTGTGCTTCGTCAATATAAACAACGAAACAATAAAAAAGACTATATCGTAAAACACATTGACTGGAAATATGTTCACTTAAGAAATTAATTTTGCAGTACTGAAACTAGATTAAGATCTTTTTAAAAAAACAACCACACAATCGTAACCAATGATAAACTCTTTGAAATTGGTATCGTCGACTCGAGCCAATGTGGCTTTTGTAATAACTCTAAAATTTTAATTTATTTGTTTTGTGAATGCCCTATTACAAAGCTTTTCTGGAACGATTTGTTTTGATAAAACTAGGATTTTATGATGTCACATGAAACAAAATTTATTTGGGATAGAAAATAACCCTCGTTAGTTCGCTGCTTTTGTTAAAAAATGTATATGAATTTAAACTTCGAAATTTGATAATGCACACAAGAAAAAAAAGATAACACAGCATACCATTAAATGAGAGTCTATCCTGCATCTTTCTGACTCGTTTTTTCTGTTATTGTATATTTTTGCGCCGTGCATTGTGCGTGCAGTTTTATATAAATAAATAAAAATAAATTTTGTGGTCGAATAATCAGTACAAGGTAGAGGCTGTGAGGTATCATTTCTACGGACAT
>CH002817.1:448583-461545 GCA_000149265.1 Ciona savignyi | reverse complement strand
GAATTTAATTATTTATATGTTTATCATGCATATTTCAATCTTATTTCGTCAATGGTTAAAAACGAAAATATATATATCAACCTAAAGTATTCATTCTAAAGCAAAGTTAAGTAATGAGTAATAACAAAAGGTTTAAATTAAGATGTACATAAATTACGGCACAATATATCACGTAATGGCATTTTTAACCTTGCGGGACGTCTGCGCGAAATGCTTCGTTACACATGAATAATATCGTTTAAAAGTGCAGGATTTGCGAGAGTTAAAGCAACAATTGCAAGTATGAGTTCTAAGCGACGTTTTAACAGAAATGATATTCTTGTCAAAGAATTGACAATGGAAAACGTAACAGACGTGCAGGATTTTGTTGCTGCGTACTATGCGGAGAATGAGCCTATTATGACAGCTTTAAATGTGCCAATTGCAAAACGGGTCGAATACTTGAAACGTCGTGTAAAGCTGTATATGCAACAAGGTGTCCCATTGGGGGTTTTTGATAGAAAAACAGGAAATTTGATTGCCGTTAATGTTGGTACAATTAAAGTCAAATCACCGAATGGGAAAATGCAGCAAATGAAGAAAGAAACCGATCAATGGATACAAGATTACCCGTGGCTTATGTTAAAAGAAAGGTTGAATGATCGTTTGGGCTGTAACAAGATATTCAGTTTAATTGATTCAAACAAAATTTATGATGGTCACATGATGACAGTTCATCCCAATTTTGCAAATCAAGGACTGGCAGAAATATTTCTTGAGAAAACGGAAAAAATAATACAAGACAACGGCGGAGATGGTTTAGTGGCAGCAATATATTCTGCGTATGCCCAAAAGCTTGCAGAGAAACGCGGATTCATCGTGATTCAAAGCATAGATTTACAGACCTATGTTGACGAAGTGACTGGGGAAACCCCCTTCAGCAATATCACTCCACTGTACGGTGTTGTTAAACTCTACTACAAACGTTTAGCCAATAGATCAGCACTTTGATTCATTGAAATCTTTCTCTCTGCATAGGTTATGTTGATTCAGTAAACGTTTTATTTCTATTGAATTGTTTTAATCTTGAATCATTAAAATTCTCTGACAGTTGTATATGACCAGTTTCCCCCCCTGTAGTGCGTTTAATGAAAAATAAACTTAAAACAATTGGAAATTCCCGAACCATCGTTGTCAATGTACATCTAATGTTATCTTTCGGTTAAAGTTAATTACGGTACTTCGTTTTGATCATCGACAGTGTTGAATAGTCAAGTTCACACAGGTATGTGGTTGGGAATGGCAAAAAGCCATTGCAGCTTGCTTGCACAGATCGGAAAGACTGGATACCATTGCTTGCACGTTTTACCACAATTGAGTCAAAGAAGACTTTTTAAATTTGTTTTTTTTTGCAATTCAAGCAACTGGTTAGCAGTATAGTCCATACTCTATAAACCTTTACCGTCGACACCTGAAAGGCATTTTAAACCCGAAAAAAATACTTAACAAAAATCGTTAGAAGAAATATAACGATCTAATTCAGAAAGAAACGTGTTAAGGTGTCCAAGAAAAATGTGAAGAATGACACCCAAGTTAATATCTTTCTTTTCCGCAAATAAGTTTAATCCTAGAAAAACAGCTAACCTTCCACTTTTTATTCCATCAATCCACTGCTTTATTTTACTTTTAAATGTAGCAATACTTTCCAAAATATCAAAATATAGTTTATCTTTTTCTTGCATAGAAACATTCAGTTGGTGTACATGACTGAACAAATCGGCCAAAAAATAACAAATTTGCCTTTTACTCTTTTAAAAAATGACGAGTTTGTTCTTCCAAAGTAACCACTCTCTCAAGAACCTTTCCTCATGACAACCAACGGACATTTGAATGGAAAAAAAGCCCATTGAATTCTGCTCCCATTTCGTCACACAAAGCACGAAACTAGAGTGTTCAAATGACGTGATTTGATAAATTTACCACACCACTTTTTTGAATTCTCTGTTGTTGCCAGATTTTTTTGGTGGAGAAGAAACAACATAGCAATCTAATCGTTATTTTTTAACAAAACTCATGAAGCCTTTCTTACTTTACACAATGGCTGGAGCACCACCAGCAGGATTTGTTAACGAAGATTAATAAAATTTTCTCCTGTAGATTTCGGACGAAAGACATCCATGTCAAAGCGTTTGACACAAAATAGAAATATGGTATAAAAACTAGAGAGTGCTAACCATATGTTAAATGTTTACTATTTGAAAATACATTTTATTTTATTACTTCTGTAAAAAAAAGGTTCTCAATATTGGTGTATTTTATACACCAAGTATGTCATTTGTTTCAGCAGCCAAAAACGGATAGGTCCCGCTTTTATTAACCAAACTTCTTTTCAATGTTCATTGTTTGTTGTACAGGTTAATCATTAATGTAGTATTTGTTAACTTATACCAATAAACGTGCAGAGTTGCTACACTTGAAGCAACAATTGCAAGTATGAATTCTAAGCGGCGTTTAACAGAAAATGATATTCTTGTCAAAGAATTGACAATGAAAAACTTAGCAGAGGTGCAGGATTTTGTTGCTGCGTACTATGCAGAGAATGAGCCTGTTATGACAGCTTTAAATGTACCAATTGCAAAACGGGTCGAATACTTGAAACGTCGTGTAAAGCTGTATATGCAACAAGGTGTCCCATTGGGGGTTTTTGATAGAAAAACAGGAAATTTGATTGCCGTTAATGTTGGTACAATTAAAGTCAAATCACCGAATGGGAAAATGCAGCAAATGAAGAAAGAAACCGATCAATGGATACAAGATTACCCGTGGCTTATGTTTAAAGAAAGGTTGAATGATCGTTTGGGCTGTAACAAGATATTTAGTTTAATTGATTCAAACAAAATTTATGATGGTCACATGATGACAGTTCATCCCAATTTCGCAAATCAAGGAGTGGCAGAAATATTTCTTGAGAAAACGGAAAAAATAATACAAGACAACGGCGGAGATGGTTTAGTGGCAGCAATATATTTTGCCTATGCCCACAAGCTTGCAGAGAAACGCGGGTTCATCGTGATTCAAAGCATAGATTTACAGACCTATGTGGACGAAGTGACTGGGGAAACCCCCTTCAGCAATATCACTCCACTGTACGGTGTTGTTAAACTCTACTACAAACGTTTAGCCAATAGATCAGCACTTTGATTCATTGAAATCTTTCTCTCTGTTGAGGTTATGTTGACTCAGTAAACGTTTTATTTCTATTAAATTGTTTTAATCTTGAATCATTAAAATTCTCTGGGAGTTGTACGACAAGTTTTCCCCTGTAAAAAATACACTTAAAACGTTTGAGAATTCCTCGTAAAATTAAATGATAGTAAAGTCAATGTTGTGAAGGTTTATGATTAATGTAGAATTTGTTAACTTTTACAAATAAAACTGATGGTTGTGCATAAAAACGTAGGTCGTCTGCAAAATTATTGTTTAAAATCAGGCATTTAACAAGAAAAAGAAAGAATGAAAGTTATCTATGCCGGTTATACCAAAACTGGTACTAAAAACCATGACTGCAGCGTTCTAAGAGTTTAGGTGGAAAATTCGGGATAGCCTACCTTGGAAAAGAATGGCGCAAACTAATAAAGTATGGAGAAACAACTGACGACTTACAGGAAATGAACGACGGCGTTGATGCAGTCGTTGGTGGTACCTTTTATCTGTTTTGGAAGGAAATCTAAAAGGCTTACCCAAATGCTAAAGTATTAGTCTTGTGGGTTAGTGTATCGCCTATCAGCCGAAGGTTGCAGATTCGCATTGGATAGTAAGTGTCGGATTCCCTTTATTTTATTGAACTTTTAACACAAAATACAAAAAAATGTATTTTTAGTTATGATTAAAAAGTCATATTAAATGTGAATATATGAATGCAGCGTAAGCTAAATAGAAAGAACACATATCAAAACGAATTATTTTATAAAGATACGCCGTAATAGTTTTATTTTGGGTAAAATTTACAGTTTTAACTAAACGAATGAATTAAAAAAAATGTTTAGCTGATCGTTGAAGAATTTATTTTGTAACTTACAAAAACATCAATCGTGCTTAAAAAGTTTTCTGGTTTAAGTGAACGACCGTGTCAAAGTGTTTTCAGTTTACTAAGGTACGAAACAAAATTAAAGAATCAGAAAAGCAGCTATGAATGTCGTCACAATTTCGGATTTATAAAATCTGTTTTGGACATCATGAAATCGTAAAAATTGGACATCACGGCACTTGCTGGTCATAAAAGAGTACACTCGACTTGTACTTGATCCATTACGTCACACATATTCTTGTGGTGCAATAACCGAGGCTTTTGAAGGCTGGTAGCGATACGTAGGCGGTATGTCTTGTTCCTCCGTTCTTCCACAGCTGATACAGATAGCGATTAACGAACCGACTACTTGCAAAGAGCCTCCGACCCAGCCCAGAAATAAACTTGCACCAAATATTTGCCTGTCGGAAAGATACAAAATCAACATGACGTAATATCGAGACTTATGTGAAACATAAATATAAGTAGTACAGTTGGACTATTTTATCAACATCCATAGTAATTTTGCAGTTTCTTAATTTTACGAGTTTTTGGTTGGCACCAATTGATGCCCGGGATAAGGCATATTGCCATAGATGTAAAAACACAAATCTTTTTTTTACCAGGCCAAGGTTCGATCCAACATGAACTCACCCCTAAGACCATTTTTAGTATAGATTTGTTATGTTTATTAGTCGAGTTTATTATTCGGCCAAACGATTGTACCTCACAAATTTAATATTTGCCCAACGACACCACTGAACAGCTGACCAGTTTCGAGAAATTTCAGCTGAACGACCACGTCCTAAAACACTGGAATTTTCTACAGTTTTGCTATTATTAATCTATAATTACTTCGTTGTTCGGCTTCCAGTTGCAATGGTCAGTCTGATTTTATTTTCGTAGTCAATTCTGATGTCATTCGCGTACCAGGAGACGGCAACAATAATTAGAAGACCAGCTAGAATCGCCGCACCACCCGATGATAAAGTCATCTTTTTCTATAAAATTAGTTGAGTTTAGTTTACAGATTTTTCCTTCTCAGATTACAATTTAAATCAGGATATAGCAGGATATTTGTGGCAATTGTTTGATCTCTCGGCAATATACGTAAAGGGGCGTTATCACACGGCTAATTTTTAGATTACCCCGTGCCCATCATCATGTTACCGGTGCTATTAGTGTGTTGTGTATGATTGAGAGATTCTTAAGTTTTAGTATATTTCATAAAGACAGTAAATTCAAGCGATATCTGCTAAGTGGTTTTCCCAGGACAGAACCGACCAGCTAGTCACAAGTTTCCATCCAGTAGGCTTTCTGCTGAAGGGAGACCTACTAGCCCACTAAACTATTCGACCTAAAATAAAAATACAATAAAAAAACAGTAGCTATTGCACCCAAAGAGTGTATAAATTAGAAAAGCTGCTTTTGGCCAGACTGAAAGAAAATGTAACCACATATTCCAAAAAATGTGCACACGGAACAAGAAGGTTGGAAAATGGACCCATCCATCCTACGCATGTGTTTCAACAACATTAAAGCACTATCAACAATTTTAATGCACGTTAAAGCACACTTAAATGTTTCTTGACTTGGCAAATTAAAGTTTTTAAAACTGGGAAACGACTGGGCCAAATAAAAATTCTCCAAACTAGGAAATAGACTAAAAATTGCAAGTTCTAAATTAAAAAAAATATTATAGATATGCATATAACATATACTACATAACTTGCATATGAAAAAATTCGAAAATACAAAGGGTGTAATTTTACCTGTGTGCTTTTCGAGCCATCACACATTGCAACGGCTATTAAAGCTATTCCTGCCAGCGAGAGAGCAAGTGATGAGATACTGAATGCGCGAGCTGAAGAATAAACTTAGTATTATCTTTAAATCTTACAATATTGCAAATAATTATTTTTTCATCTTGACTCAAAAAAAGTAGAATTAATCCGGCGATGGACTGTGTGATAACGCTCTGGTGTTTTTCGTTCACAGAAATAACACATAAATATCCTAACCTACCTACACCATCTGTTAAACCCCAACAAAAAAATCTTAGTTGTAATTTCTTAATTATGGCTTCCCTTCGAATCCAAAGGAAGCGCAGTTGTTTTGTTTTTCTCTACGGTCACTAAGTCATTATAAAGGAGGGTTATCCAAGCAGGTGTGAACTTTGATTTTACAAAACCCCCAAAGAATATTCCTGACAAGTCAAAAGAAGAAGCTCTTTTTTAGTAATTCGAAAGTAATAGCCGATCTAATTAACAATTAACGCACTGTTAGCGATTTTCTTTGCTTAATGGATTTTTATACCAACATATAAACACTGACAGTCAAAATGGGTTTTTATATAAAGGCGGATTAGGTCGAAAAAGGGATAAGAAATAGTGATGGTTACACGTAGTTGGCACTATCTAATTAAGTGGAACATATGTGAATCAACAATTTACGCACCAACTTGCAAGGAGGTATCCAAGCCGAGGAAGAATTTATTGAAATCGTCACATTCCCATTTGCCAGTCGTAAATGTCTGACACTGGATCCACAATCCTTCATGCTGTAAAGACATTTTAAAAATATCTGGCAACACAACGGTAATAACTCTTTTTTGTTTTTCCACTCACGGGGATAAAATATGTATAAACTTTATTCTATCTCTCTAGTAATAGATTTTAATATCGCAGTCATTCTCGTCCGATTGGTGACAAGTTCGCAGAGAATATAACAGTAATGACCGGCGAAAATCTCATTTTTTGGTGGAAATACATTTTTTATTTCAATTGAATATTGTTTTCAAACGAGATGTATTTTACAGAATCGTCTAAAAAAGGAAAATAATTTATACTCTAATAAAGGAAAATAATTTATACTATTCAGTGTCACCTCGCTGTCCTGAAAGCAGAATCAGTCGTTTTGACATTTTTTCACTTCCCCTTTTTTATACTTAGTGTGTGTTATTTTATTAATAATTTTTAAAGGTGCATAAACAAGTGAACTGATTGATACGGCAGAATGGTTTTAGTCACATGGTGCACAAGAAAGTGTATTCTAACAAAACGTGTGCCATACTGGTTGGACAGTAAATCGATAAAATGAGTTAAAATAGGTCCACGTTTAAACACTTATATACTTACACGTATAATGCTGTCATTCAGAGTATCGCTTGGGTCATTCTGTTTCCAATATGGTAGAAACACCGCAACAGTTATCAGTAAACATGAAATGGAGTATATCGCGGTCACAGCTATGTGAACAGCACTTCCCATTTTACAGGATTTCTTACGAAATTTTTTTGAAAGAAAAATGTTGAATGAGCTACGTATTAAGGGTTGAACAGTCGTGTTGCCGAAAGGTTTGAGCGATTTACAAAGAATAAAACCATTATTTACAAATAACCAAAGAATAAAACCATTATGGATTCGAACATGACCCTGTAAAAAATAAAATAGCTTAATTTAACAAAGCTTGGTTGTAGGCACTTCGTGCTCAATAGATATACAACCGACTTTTAATTTCGATAAAATTCGATCAAATATTTAAATTTAGGAAATATGGTATTAAAACAACTTTAGCTTAATAGAATAGGTCATCTGCCTAATTTTTTTTATTCATTTCCAATTAAAAGGGAAATATATTTTTCTATTGGATCAGAGTATAACTTATAATGTTAAATCTACATGGTGTATATACGTTTCAGAAAACTACGGATCACATTGCACTGAAGATATTAACAATAAGTTTGCATTTAACTGATTGCCATATCTTCTCAATACAAGACTTGGATCTTAACAACTGCAGCATATAAGACGTCTGGTTCTAAAACCGAACAATATATATACATATATATATTCGACACGCACTTGAACTCTGTTTATTCTCAGTCGCCGCCCCGCTATCTATCTCTAATATTATGTGGGGGGTGCATTGCCTGGTTATGACGCAAGGTTATTTCCAAGTTCTGATTGTAAAAATGTCGTAATCAGCCGATCTTACGTAATAACCCGAAAATGCTTTATTATGTCTATATTTAAATACACACACAAAGAAGTGACTAGGTTATACCCGAAATGGTCTCTAGAAAGAGACTTTTTATACACGCAAAAGGGTATTAACTATACCCAAAAAGGAGTATATTATAGAAATAGACTATTAATTATAAAAATAATAATAATGATTAACCCAGTCTGCCCACGTACCACTATACAGCTGTCGTAACGAAACCGAAACACAATATAATTTTTTTAGTGAAAACTAGTTTTTGGTCTCTATTTCTTGACTGTACTGAATAAATGTTAATATAATTTAGTTCAGCGTAACATAAAGAAAGCATCGCTGAACGCTGCATTATAATCGCAGCTGCACATTAAAATTGTATAAGCCCATTGAAAGGATGTAAGCTTAATTAAAATATCGTATATCTATGTGTAGACCTATTATAACAGTGCACTTGTTCTTTTTATTAGGTTTTTTTAAAAAGAATATCGAAAAATACTAATCAGAGTTTCCTTTAAATTTGTGGTCGTTTCTTTAGTTTATCGGCATTAATGAATACACGGACCCATTCGTTTATAAAAGTCTTACGCGTTCTGACTCTGTTAGGATGAAAATAACCAGTAATTCTCAGTCGCCTTTATCCGTGGTATTTTTTTCTTTATTTAATAAAGACTTTATCGTTCGAATGCTCAAGAAATTAAAATTTTGCTTTATCGTTTCAGCATTTATCTTAAATCGTTATAATTTTACACCATTTCTAATGTTTCTTTGTTATTTTATGGCATTGCAGGATACAAGCGAATACAAATCTTCTTACTTTACAATTATATCGTTCAAGTAATAATTTTAGAATAACAATAGTATAAAATATGAATTGGCAGGTATAATTTGGTATAATGATTTATCCTTCTTATAAGTAGGCTAGTGTGGATACAGGAGCCATAAATTTACAAAATGTAATCTGTAAAACAATTAATATTGTTCAATACATTTTAACGATCTGTAAAGAATTTCTTCAATTTTAACGGTCCGCAAAGCCAAAGTTTGAGTAACATTGCCCTAAAACGCTTGGAAAATTCTTGTGACGCAACTGTTATTAAATCACTCAAACAAAATCTAAACTCCCTTTAGAAATAAAGGCGAATTTAATAATCTCTTATTGGTAGACTATGCCCAGTTTTAAAAAAATGTTGTTATCACCGCCATTTTCTAGTATTAACAGTTTCGAAAAGGTTATAAACTCAATTTTAGGTCTTTTATCAACCTACTATTAAATTTACTGAATTAAGCTGGTGCTATTTGCTGGCTGCACTGAACTGTATACGTCATAATGCTCTTTATTAGACGCATGTAGTCGAATGTGCTTTCAATGGTCTGCTGTTAAACGGTACTGACGTTTTAAAATGAAACGTACCTTTCACAAGAGCATGCATTATTTAAAATCCACTCGTATTTTACAGCCGTACAAAGGTGTTATTTGCGGAGTATCTATGGAATATGTATATATTAGTAATATATATGTCAATTTTCCAACGCATTTGCCATTATTTACACAAAAGACCTCAGAATGATCAATGCTGGGGTCAGGTACTACTGCTGGTATTCATACCAATAAAAGAAAAACACGATTAATAAAAAAATATTAGGAGTAGCAAATTTTAAGGTGATGGTACTTACAACAACCAATCCCTTTTACTTTTTTTCTGGGCTAGTTTTTGAATTTATGATGGGCTCGTCACGAAAGTCTTTTTATATCAAAATCGGAATATGTGGCGGTCGCGTTAATAAATCGGCCACACGACTGCACACCATGACTAGTACTTCTTATCCTCACCAATGATATATTTCATAAAAGCAGCCTTCCGAGAATATTACATGATTTCTGTGGAATTAGTTAGATGGTTCTTGGCTCATTGTAGAGTTAAGAACGCATTAAATACCTTTTACGATTCCACTAAAACTTGTAAGATCTGCCCAGTTTACTCTATCACAATCATCTTGAACTGTCTCAAAACCAAATGCTTTTCAAACAGTAGAAATAACAAATACTAATTCGAATGTAGATACATATGAATCCATTCAAACAAATCATAACATACAAGTTGCCTGATGGTTCTTCAGCCGTCCTTACAACTCTTCAGACACTCGACCATGAAGCTTTTTAAATCAATACACAACTGATGTGTTCTAGGAAAAGCTTAAACTTAGATATTCAATTTCTTTTTTTCACCTATATATATTTATTCATATTTATCAACACTAACAACCCATGTACCGACGTGGCTATCTGAAGCATTATTGATTTATATTGATTCATAGGGATTAATATTTCTAAAAGCATGCGTGAAGGTTGGAGACTAAACAGGTCTTAGTGAGGCTTACGTTCAAATATGTTAAATCCAGAAGACTGGCTTTTCATAGCACCTGTAAAGCAGGTGATAATTTGGGTCACAGTTTCTATAAATAGCACACTTCTAAACCAAGAAGCATGATTGGGACTTTGTGAAGGTAATAAATAGTTCTAAAACGTAATTAAAATGTATTTTTTATAGTATTTAGTCCAACTTTCGCTGGCTTTCGTTCTGTCCAAGATTAGTTATACAAGTTTAGTTCGTAATGTCTTAAGTAAAATATTTAATCTGCCGTCGGAGGTTATCTTGTACTAAAAATATAAAAAAAAAACTATACCTGGTTGCAAATTTACATGCCGTTGATTGTCGCAACTTAAAAAAGGCCCCTTTCTAAAAAAATCCACGGTAAATAGGACGTCTGGTTCAAAAACTGAACTATATATACCAAGCACTTGAACTCTGGTTATGCTCAAAGCTATATCTTCGTCGCTATCAGTTGACATTCTGGAGAGGATAGGTAATGCCTGCACTAGCTTACTTTTATTCAAAATTTTAATTTGTAATACAATCTGGGTATTGTAAATCGTAGTTTAATAATTTCAAAAAATCCCCAGTATTTACTAGCGTTACAAAATTATAATAATTTGTGGTTCAATCACAAGGTAAACCCTCATTTAATAATTGTAAAACTTCATCTTTTCTTGGCGTTTATTTACAGAAATTATACAAAGTACGTTTTCTCCGGCGCAGAATTCATCAACCATCGCAGAAGGTTCAAAAGGCGCATACAAACATTATAAAATCAAGAATCAAAATGTAACAAATTGTCCAGGCATGTTACGACAGAGGAATTATAGACCGTTAGAAACTAGCAGCTCAAAGATAAAAGGTTTAAAATTTCACTTCAAAAGAGCCTGCAGTGTGTGTGTAGTTCCCACTGAGATGGCCGTTATTTGGTTATTTTTTCTATGGACGTGCGCTGGTTTTGACTAGACGTATTCTTGGCTATTTCCGGCTGATTTTGGAGGTCTGTAGACGTAATTTCTTGGTGCGTCTTCGTATTGGTCTCTGTGCCCACAACCAGTACACATAGCAAGCAGGCCGGCTACCAGCATCAAAGCGCCTCCGATCCATCCGATAAACAACGCTTCTCCGAATATGTATCTGATAATTTGTAACGGTTAGAAAATCGAATGTATTTTTAATATTATTGTCTGTTTTTGTTTCAATTCGACAGGCTTGCCATGTGTGTGTTAATAATGTCAATATTGGCACACTGTGAAAATTGCCATGGTGTAATAGGTTGGTTTGTACGTATGATCAGTTAGGATAGTTGAACCAATATTTTGGCACAACTTCCTTAAGGTCGCCTAGTACAACAACAACCGCTAAAACGTTCATGGAATTTTAAATGTCGTTTTTTTATTGCATACAAACAAACATAAAAAACATATCATTTTAATGATACGGGCTTTATTTAGTTTCAATGGTGTATATAACCAATAAAGTGTGCTTTAGCTTAATCAAACAGGGTATATTCAGTTTCAATGCTGTATTTTACCAATGAAGTGCGCTGTAACTTAGACATTTGATAAGGTCCAGTGGTATTTTGTGAAGTATATGTATGATTACAGTCTCATAACGTAACGAACACAGCCAACAAACATACCTTGTGATGCTTGTGGATTGATTAAGAAGGATTTGTTGGGTGGCGAACTCATGAGCAATGCGAATGTCATTTGCATACCAGGATACAGCCGCTACAATCAGAAGTCCAGAAAGAAAACCTAGCGAACCACCAACCAACCGGACTCGTTTCTGTAAATAAAACGAAAACGATAAATTTTACAATGTATTTATTGGTTAGATACATAATCTATTTTGTCATGTTTTGCATAAAGATTGGTCTAGTTGTCAAGGGGTTTCTATAGATTTACAAGTCCTATTGTAGCGACCCCGTTAGATAACTTTGTTTTGGAGAACGTTAAGTATCGAAAACGTCTGGTTTCAATCATGTGTTTTATAAACTGGTTTTAATAGACAGCTGGATGCTCTGTGGGGTGTCTCGCCAGATACCACTGGCTTGGATTCTACAAAAGATAATGGTTGTGAATCATATTCAAATACTTCTCAATATAAAAGCTAAAATTAGTGAATCGTGTAACTGCTCTAAAATTAATACTAACAAGGGGTTTAAGAAAAAAGTCCATGTATTATGTATAAACAAATTCTAAACAAATGTAACGTACGTATATTGCTGTTTTGTTTATCACTATTAACAGTCTGGTATGAGACCTATATGGCAACACAATATTTTATCCGAGCCTTATTACACAAGCTTCTTACAGTAACCTTGGTGGTCACTGTGAAAAGCATGTTCAAATGTGGCATATGCAATCATTTATTTAGACGCATTCAATCATAAAAAGCACCTTTTCTCCTTTGTTATCCCCGCCACACGGAAGAGCATCCATTCCCAGAACAAGTGCGACAATTCCGAGTAAACCGAAAACGATTGCAGTAATCCCGAACCCACGAGCTATAATAGTGAAGATATGTTATTTATACTG
>CH002817.1:426636-448483 GCA_000149265.1 Ciona savignyi | reverse complement strand
CCCGTTGCTCCTTTCCCGTCAATGCGACATTAATAAACTACGGCTAATGATGGTGAAAATTTACAAATTGATTTAAATTAAAAAGTTTGGATTAAGAATAATACTTGAAGTTACTGAAACAAACACAATACGAAAGTAAAGTTACCTGCTTGTAATTCAGTGGGCAAACCAAGGAAAAATCGGTTGAAGTCATCGCAATCCCAGTTTCCCGTGCTGAAGGTCTGGCATTTGATCCACAAGCCTTCGTGCTGAAAGATGACATACCACAGGTTTAACTCTCTAACCACTTAACAGTTGAAACTGCTCGATTAATCAACATCGATAAACTCAAACAACACTTATCAACAACAGGGGATGATGAGTCGTAAGAGATGTTACTTTAGATCATTTTTTTAATTCAGGTTACAAAAAATAAGACGCATTGTAATTGAGTTATATTCAGATACGTTTCATCTTTAAAAAAAACAATGTAGGCTGTATTAATACATTCAATGGTTATCTTACAACTCTTAGCTATATTTTCTTTCCAAAGCCTTTTATAAATATGTTAAAGTTTTTCAAACCACAATCTTACCCGAACAATGCTGTCACGAATTGTGTCTTCAGGGTCGTTTTTCTTCCAATAGGGAATGGCAACACTAACTACTGATAGGATTGTACCGATTGTCAACAGTATTACGGAGGTTATTTCAAGTCCCGCACTGCCCATTTTGCTTTTAGATTATACAATTTAAATACTGATTATCTGTAAGAGATTTGATCGTTAAATGTAGTATATTCATGGTTAGTGTGTATATTCAAATTTGTTAAATATAAATACAGCTTTTACAAAACTGAATTAAAAAAATAATATGTTTTATGTAAAAATATAAATTAACTTTGTGACTTAAATTTTAAAAGATTTTTTCACATGATGTTTTCGAGACCTTCAAACAGCCAAACTACAGAGCTATCTAACCATGTGAAAAGCGTTTATCGTCGACTACTACAGGACAAATCCACACGACCGCGCCCAAGCCTTACTCGCTGTATTGTTCACAGGAGAAAATCGCGTGATTTGATGACGTCACCGAAATTTAAAATGGGTTTCGAGCTTAAGGCAACAGCCAAGTTTAAATTAAACAATTTATAACAACAACATCGAATTTTCTCGCTGAGATGTGTGTTCAAAGTGTAAACTCACTGAAAGATAAAGCCCTTGTATATTTCATAGAAATACTCCCGGTGACTCAATTACAAACCTTCAAAAACACTCCCGCAAGATAAGCGGCTTGCATTTAATGATGTAATAAACCTGCTACGAGAAACACGCATGACCTAGCAGGCCTACATATACCTCTTATAATTCAAAGCTCAAATGAGCTCCAATTTTACATATATGGTCAACACCAAACTGCACTAGTTTTTCATTTAATTTATCTGACGTAGTGTTACAGTTTTAGAAATTCTTCGGATAGAATTTTAAAACCCAACTTATAACATACACAAATCCGAAATATCACATACTAAGCAACGAAAGACTGTAAGAATGTGGTTCGTATTACCCGCATACGCCGCGGGCTACAAACTTATATCCAATTCCCACCAACTGCTGGTTGACGTCACCGATAATTAGCTGGTAGAGTTAAAATTAATACCAGCCTGTAAATTTCGATATCGAAGTACATTACAAACTACTTAAATGTCCAGGACCATTTGCGGTAATTACAAAGAGGCCTTCGAACACGACTGTTACCGACTGTCACTGACGAACTTGAAAGGTACAGTCCAATTAAAATGTCTCTCGTTGTTAAATTACTGGCCTCAATTAATAAACCCAGTCATAAAAAATTAAACAAAACGATGGAGACATTAACTTAATGAACTATAAACAATATATGACTTTTAATCAAAGAAGCGAAATGGAATAAAGCACTCTTCCGAAACAATATATTACAGCCTGGTATTTTACACCAGAATTGAGATACTTGCTTAAATAATTCGCACTGAACTAGCAAATAACAATTATTAATATAAAAATTTGATTGAAATCACTGCTAGATAAAACACTGCTTTTAAAAAACATCTCTTATGTCTGTCTTGTTCTAGATTATCTGGCAAATTCAGTAAAACGTTTTTCGACAAAGCAAAATAGGCTTCAGCGCCAAAATGTTGATTACACCCAAAAGTAGCAATAGTTTCTACATTGGGCAGTATAATAACGTTCACTATAAAATCCTCCTTACACTTTGAAATGATTGTTTCAAAAATCTTCTCGATTCTATTGCGCTCTGGCACGTGACTACCTGTAGCAACATCCTGCAATGAAAGACGACCAGCTTGTGCCTACAATGTGCACTCCAAAACTCGGCTGTTGTTCTTGGTTGTGTACCTAACACCATTACGGCGGGGGCAACCTGCGCTTTTCTCACTAATCATTGGCACTGCGTGATTCTGCTTGATACAAATTGGACCAGCAGCGTTACTTGGACCTGTACGGTGACAACTACAGGAAATCAGAGTTTTTCAAAGCAACTTGAGTTTTAAATTCAAATCATTCCGTATCGCCCAAGGCTACAACCGCTTTTCATAATTCGAGCCAAAATCTTCGCCTCCTTTTTCTCTTGAACCTTTCTGCTTTGGAAACAAAGACTTTATCGAGGATTACGTCATTTTATGTTACTTCTATAATTACGACGTAGATAAGGAAGAACAATTCTGGAAATTTACCGCATAAGGTCCGCACTCCAGACATTACAATTACACCTGATAAACGTAAACATGTTTGCCCATTTCAGACGCAAATATTCAAAACCTTTCCCATTACCGGTAATTGAAATCCAATTATACCATGTAACTTAACATAACTAAAAGTTCTCTTGACCTAGAAAATAAAACTACAAGTTATTTACAAAAATGACATAAAATTGTAAAGTCATTAAAGAAATATGACATAAAATTTTAAAATTATCCAACTTTCAAGAAGAATTAAAAAATTTCCGAAAGAGGTCATTTACGGTTAGAACATGTCGCAACAATGCATTTGACAATGGCCGGTATGATGTCATCCGTATGCGTCATGAGCTGGGAGGATTACAGCCATTCAAATTTAAATATTTCATGATCACATGAGAAATTGATATCGCGCCATATAAGGTAAAAGGAGAATGGCAGCTCTGACATCACATATATATATTTCTCCGTCAGCCAATCAAAACTTGTTTATAAACAGCACCAAATTAATGGTGAAATATAAGTGGACGTGGCGAGCCAATTTCCTATTTCCAGAGACAATTAAAACGAACAGAAAAATACTCTTGGTATTTTTCGCTAATTTTTTGGGAGTAAATGTTGCGTTATGAGCATAGCGATCCATAGACGGTTCATTAAAATATTTTATTGCATTTAAAAAAAACATAATAAAATGTTATAAATAAATGAAACAGTTCTCCTACTTTATCATAGTTGCAATAGAATATAGATGCTAGCAAAAGACTATACATTGAACCGAGTTAATAATACATCAATGCACAAAGGCCCCCGGGCTACTAACTGCTGTTGAGGCTTAGAAAGCAGTTAATCTCGGTTCGTGCACCATAAAACTTAGTTCCATAATAAAGAAAAACCGCCATTCCCACGAGAAGACTTCGTCTAAAGACACAAATATGTTCCTTACTGCTTGTGTGAGAGCAAAATTCGCATTCCTCAAGTTACGATCCACGATTATAAAAATTCTAAAATGTCAAAATAACGCCCTTTCCTTAGCTGGTATAACTGAGTCTTTTCTAGACTGAGTTTTAGGTATTTTGTACGTACAAATCTTGTTAAATAGCGACTTGCTTTTCCTGCGATTTAACTCTGAAGATCGAATTCATAAATTAGACACAAACTTATTTATATTACAATAATGATAACAAATTACGTTAAATTAAATTGTGCAACATTTTCCTTTAAAATCCGTTTTAAAAGTCGATTAACCACTCTCGCAGTCTTGCAATCCAAATTCTTGAACTTTGCAGAAGTGATTAACTGGACGTTTGATTTCGTATCAGGCCCTACTAGTGCGGCGTAATACGTGGTCTTATCTAACTGTGTCATGCGCATTGTGCTCCAGGAATCCCGCTGTGCAATGTCATTCGCAAAAGCTGGAAGCGCAACTGTTGCTGGCGTTTTGGCGGGATACGATTCAAAAGCCACAACGCGAAAGACCAGTTTGAGACCTGTCCCAATCCTAATTTGGCATGAATTCAAAATGAGGCTCTAAATAATGCAGAAAGACGCTAAGCGGCACTTCTATTTTTGTATAATACGAAATAAAATTTACACGTATATTACAATGTCGAAATTTTTGAATTTGTTTTAATCGTTACACCCCTTCTTACAAGAAGATAATTTGTGTGTCTGTAAAATGTGTTTATCCGTTCGGATTGCACATCCATTTTAGTATACCGCGCACTCAATGTAACCCGGGATGGGATCTTAATTGTTGTAAAGAATTTTTTATTTTAAATAATTTATCGGCAACATGATCATTATGCAGTACTGTATGCCGCATGTGCAGTGTTGTTGTTTGCTTAAAAGGTTGAAAAATTTCCTGGTTTAATGGCTGATTGTTTGACAGTCACACGCCGTTTCATTTAGGGCCGCGAGAAAATGTGTTTTAAATTTTATTTCTTATATTCTGAACTGAATTCTATTTCTAATATTGTTGTGTAAAATTTGGCTTAAAAAGTACACTTAAGGTCTCACAGCCATTGCCTAAAGTAGCGATATAAAGACTAAGATCGCTACAGTCTCGCATGAATATTGGTTATGTTGTTTATAAACAGTGAAGCCGTTTTTAATTTGACTGCAGGGGAGTAGTATTGAAACCTGGTATAGGTATATGTGTGTCGCGCGTGTTATTATGAAGTACCTACAGTCAACGCGCTCCGCCGAAGCTTATACAAACATTTTAAATAAATTATGAGCAGTATCGCTTGAGCTGTCCGTGTGAAGTTGTGGTGGCGCATGGTTCTGCACCATATTAGCTGCTGATCGCAAACCTGGCGGCTAAAAACAATGAAGTCATAGATTAAGGCGCGAAAAACTGGTTGCCTGGATACAATGGATTAAAATAAACGATTGACATTAAGGCCGGGTTCACACCAAACGACAAAACGTTTTTTTCGGATGCAAGGCAAAATGTTTTCTTGTGTTAATCCAGCCTAAAGTAACAATAAGGACAAAACAAATTTGAATACCAGAGCCGATTTACAGACTATGGACATCGTTAACGTCGAATTGTGTTAATTAGTTAGCCACAAACTAACTCAAAATCAGAAGATAAAAACATTTTTTTATCGAGCCAAGCTTCGAAACCCAAGATGGGCTCGTGACTAGGACCGTTTTTTTGTATAAGAGTCGGTATATGTATCGGTCGCGTTAACCATTTGGCCACACGACCGCACGCTTAGAAACGATACTTTTTTTGCGGTGACATTTTATTAAGAACAAACAACACAACAGTAAGCACAAATAGTGTGCAGCAAAACAGTGTGTGGACTGGCTGCAACCGAACGGCCGAGTGTATGTGGTTTGAAGTTGCTTAGGAACCATGATTTTTTTGATATTTTTTTACCAAGCCAAGTTTTCGAGACCAGGATAGGCTTATGACTTGGACAGCTTTTGTATTGGTCGGTATATGTATTGGTCGCGCTAACCATAATGGCCACAAGTCCGTACCTTAGAAATCATGATAGCCTCAATTTTGGTCAAGATCGGTATACATAGCGCCACCTTGCGTACAACTTTCAAAGTCATTGGGCAAATAAGATACTTAATATTTTACACCCGTGGATGGTTGAAGACACTATCACATATACAATTGTCAGACTACCTACCGCTGCTGGGTTACTGGAGGTACTGCATTGGCTTGTGTCGCTGTTGTATAGCTAATCGCAGCCCTTAAAGCCACGGAGTTCAGGCGACGTTCGTTTAGTAGTGCCTTGCCTAAGTATAAAACCAACTAACCAGCTGCTGACTTTTTTACAATTATTGGGCTGACAACGACAGCCAGTGTGGTAACTGAACTAACCTGCTAATATTAATTTCAAATTAATTATAGGGATCATTTCGGAAAGTATTTAAAAAGCTTTCACGCCCAGAAAAAGTTTCTATACGAAGATACCCTATGAAGACAGCAGTCACTAGGAATAAACTCTTAGTCAGCAAAAAATTAAAATCATTTTCTTTAGCCTTATATCGGAATTCTTCTAAATTTCCCCTATATAAACTGTACATTGGGAATGGCATTTTCGCCTTAGCAATTATAGTCTAAATATTCAATCGTGACTTTTGAAACAGCTTTTCAAATTAATACAAAGTATATTTCAACGATGCAGTTGATAACATTTTGGCGTAATATGTAAAATTGCACATCACAAAGAGTGAATTCAAACCGACCAATCAGACGTGGTCGTGGAGCACGTGATCGCATGGATCACCGCACATGTGTTCACTGATCTCTCGGGCAAAAGCGGGGGTCAAATCATCGAAACCATTGTTGGCGATGAACACGTGATCAATGGAGCCCGCGATCTCAATAAGATGACCAGTGTCCAGTCGACCGCTAGGTGGTATGATTCCAACTGTGTAAACCTGAATACAAGAGACCAGTGAGCATGTGCGGTCGTGTGGCCAAATGGTTAACGCGACCGATACATATACCTACTCCTATACAAAAACGGTCCGAGTAACGAGCCCATCATGGGTTCGAAACTTGGCTCGATAAAAAAAAAAAAAAAAAAAAAAAAGACCAGTGAGCATGTGCGGTCGTGTGGCCAAATGGTTAACGCGACCGATACATATACCAACTATATCAAAAAAGGTCTTAGTAACGAGCCCATTATGGTTTCAAACCTTAGATCGGTCAAAAAAGACACTAGTGAGCAATATCTATAAGGTCGTGTGGCCGAACGGGTAAAGCCACTGATAGATATACCGATATATATTTTAAACAAAAACGGTCCAAGTAATGAGCTCATCATGCATTAAAAATCTTAGCTCAGTAAAAATAGATAAAAAAAACAGTGAACATCATATGTACGGATGTGTTACTGAATCGTTAAATCGAGCGATACATATACCGTCTCTAATATAAAAAGGTCTTGGCAACAATCCTCAAATGGGGCCGAAACCTAACCCGTTCAAAAAATCCGTTAGCATCATCGAATGGCAATGTATAGACTAATGGATAACGCGAATGATACATATACTAATTTCTATACAGAAATATGTTCTTGATGACAAGCAGACTATTTATTCCAAACTTAGACCAGCAAAAAGTCCGTGGCCATCATCGTCACGGTCCTGTAGACGAACGGATAACGCGAACGATTTATTTACTGAATAATGTATAAAAACGGTCTAGTGAAGATCTCGTCATGGGTTCGAAACTTAGCTCGGTTAAAAGAAGACAATATCTCCGGTAGCGCGACATGATCTGACAATCGCCCGTATGTTAACCCCCTTGGTTTTCCCATTAACGTGTATCAACCCTGAACATATTATATCCTATACAAAAGCACATCAAGAAATGCACAACCCAATATCCGTTCCAATTACAAGAATATTGTTTTATACATGTACCCAGTTACGAAATTATCTATGGCGCATATATGTGTTACCTACCAATCAGTCTTGATCAGATCAAGTTTTTGTCAGGGTACCCGGTAGATATATGTTTGGCCGACATACCCGAAATGTTACAACGGCCAATGCACGGGCCATTGCTGACTATTATATACGGTTCTTATATTGTCCACGTATGGTTCTTAACCGAAATGTTACAACGGCCAGTGCAGGGGCCATTGCTGCATGTTATCTACGGTTCTTATACTGTCCACGTATGGTTCTTAACCGAAATGTTACAACGGCCAGTGCTGCCTATTATCTACGGTTCTTGTATTTTGTCCACATATGATTCCTAGCTACGTTTAAGTAAGAATTAGCTTGTTGTTTGTTAACTATTTTATTTACGATGCAAAAAAGTCACAAGAATAAGGTCAATAATAAATTGTACACAAGAAGAATAATAAAATTGTACACAAGAAGAAACTTTGGTGAAGGCGTGAAGCATAGAAAAAGAAACTTTGGTAACCTTAATAAGTTGCCAAAATATGGAAAGTATCATTATTTAAATAATTACGGTCCCAAATGTGTCCACTTTAACTGTGTCATCACTTGAGCTATCATCAGGTGGAGCCTGAAGTAGCATATACTTTGGGACTTTCTTGATATTTGAGACGTTGCACTTGAAGCATCCAGTTGGCTATGTGTTTGACTGGTGTTGTCTTAAACAAAGCGGCTCTTCCAGCCCTGCCTTCCTCCCAGTCACATACACCATTATGCACTTTCTTTATGTCACTTGTGATATCAGCGTACTTAGCACGTGCATGTCTTGTGCACAGCAGAACATCTCTAGATTACAAATTTATTTTAACAATTATTCTACATTATTCCCTTTAAAATGTAGCCGCATGGTTAAGTGGTGAAGTGAACACACACAGGATATACAGGAACATGAGTGTCAGTATCCATTATAATATATATAAAGACTTAAATAGGCTAACTGTTACAAAACACAAGCGTCCGTATCTCATTATTTCTGCTTTTAGTATTAACATTGTAGTTCTAATTTCGTACCTGGTATCTTCAAATCATGTAGATGCATCCCTTTGGACAAGAAATCTTAAATTAACGTTGCCATAACTTTAAACAGTTACACACCACACGCTACTAGTTCATATCGCAAATTTGAACTGGTGAAGGCGGAAAGAAACAGATCACGTGGGTGCAATACCACACAATTAAAAGCGAACGACACATTTATGCGCGGGAAAAAGTGTTGCTCAATAAGAATTTATAAAACAAAACATTATATTTCTAAAACAATCTAATACATATAAAATGTTCACTTATTTGCTTGAATAACTGTTATACAAAAATAACACATATTTAAACAAATTGTTCTACTCTTTTGATTACGTGTTAAGTTCGGCGGACTGGCTGCTGTAGGACTGAAGCCATGAAAAGTGGTCTATAATCAATAAATTTACCAAAATAATAAATTATTCTCCACCACAGAATGATAATTAAATTTAAAACAAAGGTTTCTTTGGTTCTGTAATCCTGCCAATAAGACAGCAACGTATGAGTTTCAGCTGGTTTATGTCAGATCGGCCATGTGTGGCTAAATCGTTCAAACGCCACAGACAAAAAATAGGCTATGTTTTTTTCTAAGGATTATCGCGAGTGGGCCATATATGTAACACCAGAGTATGGCCAGCCATAGAATATACGAACATGACACATATATATAAGGTTGGATTATGTTTGTACGGCCATAGGTTATATAAATCAAACATATGCCGGTCGATCCTGATAACCGGCCATAGATAGTTCGAAGATACTTCGTGACTGGGTATATATTGAATATGTAGATACAAATTATCACTAACCAAAACCCCGTCGTCTCTGAGCTGCTTGGATGGCTCTACTACTTCATCTTGGGAAACCCCATCAGTGAGAAGTAGGACAACGTCTTTCGCATAACCCCGATTCCCAGTTCCAGTCAACACGACTTCTCGAGCGTATGTGAGCGCTTGGCCAGTTCGGGTGCCTGAGTGGTAGGGGTTGGTGGTTGATTATACGAACGTCTAATGTACTCTCATTACAGCTAATAACGTAGGGAGAGTGTCTATGTGCAGACGGTATTATTGGAAATAAAGTTGTTACAATACTATGTTCGACTAATTGGCTTATTTGGGTTAATGCGACGCCTTTTAGCCGAAAGGTTTCATGCTCAAAACTGGTTGCTAGCTAGTTGTTTGTGTCCTTGGGCAAGGCACTTTACGGACATTGCCTAATCTCAGCATATTAATGGGTTCTACCAAATTAAAGGAACGTGTCTATCATATACAACACACTGCAATAGCTCCGGTAACCCGACGGTGGGTGCGAGGTGATCTGACGATTACCCGTGTGTTAACACCATTGGTTTTCCCATTCACGAGGATAAACATAAATATCCCATCCTATCCTACCATTGCGTTATCTTATTAATAGCTGTTACCTATACAAGCAAGTGGCAAAGACACCTGGTCCTGCAGATTACAATCAGAAAATTGAAAAAAAAACTAAAGTTGAGTACACAATATCTACTTAACATTAGTTAAAGCTATTGTGTTTTCAACACAAAATAATTGCCGTTACAATACATCTTAAACGAATCTGGTGTGCTTTTCTTACCCTCTCCATCATAGGGAATGGCATTGATTTGATTCAAAAGGGTGGCTTTATCCACCAAGTTGCTGGTAAGGGGTATGCTGGATAGCTCGTCAATCAGTTTGTTGTATCGGAAAATGGCAAAAGCCATCGAGTCTTCAGCGACTTCGTATAAGCTTAAGTAAAAATGGTATAATGTTATATAATATATATATTATATATAGCATTAAAGTAACACTTTTATTTTTTGTAGTATACTAATGTGTGTATTTTCCTGCATTAAGAGTATGTACAATGAATCAGTCCGCAAGCCTTATAAAAAGATATACATATTTCACTTAGAGGGACAACACTCCAGAGGCTAGATCTTTTGCGTTACCATTGATGTGGCTCTCCATCAAAGAACCGGTGTTTGGTTAACAAACTATGTAGCCCAGGGGTGGGCAACCTTTCTCGGCCTGGGTGCCAAAATCGGCTAAAATTAATGGAAAAATCCTTCCGCGTGCCAACTAACAATTCGTGAGAACATATTTCTGTTTTATTCTTAAAGGTGTCTGTTTTGAAAAAAATGATTTAAATTTACCAAAATAGTGAAAGCACAATATAACAAAAACAAAACATTCACAATAAACTTTCTCAAAAGGTTCAAGTTTTATTTCTAAGAAAATATCAGTTTGAATAGCTTTAAATATATCTCGTACATCAGTTTGAAGTTTCTTAGCTGATGGTCCTAACATTCGGTAGGGACAAAAAAACGAAATAACTTTTTACATCAGCGATTCTCAATTTTTTTTTTTAAATACGCAAAGGTCCCTAGCATTTTTTTAAATGACTCACGGTCCCCTCAAAAATAGGGAAGTAAAACGAAAAATATAGAAACGTTAAAATTCTAAAACAAAACATATTAACCCGGATGCACGGCTTAAGGAAAAACGAGACGCCTCTGACTTTGGCATTATTTTAAATGTTTACTCCTACCATAATATGAGTTGTACTATTTTCTACTATAGTAGGAGTTCTTTTGAATTGCACTAATGTGACATCAAATAGCTTCTTGTGATGTCATAAATGCCTATGTAACCTGTAAGCTTTCATAACAAATTGTGTTTGTTAAGTTGATTGGAAGAAAAGTTGCGTAAAAACTTAATTTTACACAATGTTTTTTCTTCCGAAGCGTCGTTAACATTTTTTGGAAGGTGCTTCGCGGTCCCCAAAAGACCGCGGACCCCAGTTTGAAAACCGCTGTTTTACAGTAATGACTTAATTTTTATCTTTACTGCAAAATAAGCAAACGCTGTACTATTACTGATAGAGCAAACCTTGGGCAGGTGAAAAAGTGTGTTCAACGATAAATTTTTACTTTCATTAACGCAATTTGATAAACGTAACGATGAGCTTATGAGAAATAAGTTTACCGGTCTTTTTTTTACTTGCCGAAATATGCATTTATGACCTTTACCGATACCGAATGACCTTACCGGTACACGGTACATCATGTTGAGCCTTATAACATTTTGTATCTCAAATTGCTAACAAAAGTAAATTAGGATGCTAAGGGTAACTGATATTAACTACATCTGGTTGGCTGCACAAACGTACAAATTTCTCTCACGTTCGTCTGTGGCAGCCGGTTAAGAAATTTGCAAGCGGATTGTTGTACTCTATGGTGTTTGTTGAGTAACAATAACACGGTAATAAATAATCAAATGTTTACTTCACAACGGTAATAAACATTTATGCACGTGGCCAAAGCTCAAATAATACAACAACTTTTAAGTTATCATCATTAAAAGAAAGGAATCTAATTTCCTTGAACTAGCGTGCCAGAAATACCAGCTCGCGTGCCAAGTTGGGCACGCGTGCCAGGGGTTGCCCATGCCTGATGTAGCCTCTAAATCCACATTTAGCATTAGTAAGGTTTTTAGAATACAAAAAAATCTAGGATATCTAGATACCAGAACAGATCTCATAAGTTCACTTTGACAGGTTCACAAAAATTAACTTTTTATTTCGTGACATTTCAAGAAGTAAGTCAAATCCATGACATCTTAATGAAAAACAGAACAATCAATGAAGTCACTCCCTTTTTAATGACAAAAACATTAAGCCTGCTTTGATAGATTCCCAGTTTTTAACGTTCATTCATTTGCGGCCAAAACATATCATAGGAAAATGAACTAGTAGATTCATTTTCTTGTTAGACAAAAACATATCTTAATGGAAAAATAATTAGTAAAATGATTTCGTTCATACTACTCTACAACTCAATGCATTATGATCCAGCTATAGCTTACCCCGCTAACAACTATAGCTTACCCCGCTACGGAAATGACGAAACTTTTCATGATGTCCCATGCAGCGTCGCCTACAGATGACGACGAATCCATGATCACTACCATGTCGAATAAAGCCACGGGAGGGCAAGAACCTGTAGGTGGATGTTTAAGTCTCCGAATAGATTGTGATCGTTTCTGATTTCATGTGAAAACATATTGATGTGTGTTATCTGTAGTGTATTGGGTCAGGAAATAGGCAATAGCTCCGGTAACCCGACGGTGGGCGCGAGGTGATCTGACGATTGCCCGTGTGTTAACCCCCTTGGTTTTCCCATCCACGGGGATAAAGATGAATATCCTATCCTATCCTATCCTAGGCGTTAATGACCATTTTATTTACTCGATATTAATACTAACATAGTTGAAAAAACAAACTGGTGGCTTGCAAGTCGGTTGTGTTACTAAGCGAATATCCACGGTAAGCGCGATGTATTATGAAGATTGTCTGTGCGATAACGCTATACCTTAGGTATATTCACAAGGTAATCCAACGATTGCCCTTGTATAACGGCATTGCGTCTTTTTCGTTTACGTGTTAAACTATTAATATCCTTTATCCTACCCCACTAACAGTGGTTGTGTGAATCAGTTATTGTTTTGAGAGTACAAAAACAGCGAAACTAAATTCTAGTTTAAATTGTAAAAGGATATCGATAATAAACATCTCTCATGTCTAACACACCTCAAAATGCCTGGACAAAGTTCAAACCACATTTTACAAAGAAATACTCACGGGCGCAGCACGGTTTTGGTTGGTTCCATGATGTACTATTGAGGCAAACGTTGGAAGTAACGTTACTCGGGGACAGGAAGTATTGGTTTCCCGTGCACCTGAACTCACACTCCGAATTCACGAAGTTAGAATCTGCGCAGGTGGTTTCCCCATGCGGTAGAACCCCTTGGTCGGCACACGAGATCCCTAAAAATACACTTGTAATGAGATCCCTAAAAATACACAAAAATAACTTAAAAAAAAGTTTCTTATAAAAGAAAACTTGTGCCAGGCATCGTATGTCTTTGTGGCTTCAATCTTTTTCAACTTGGGCTTAAATATCACGACAGGAAACTGTTGTTGTTTTATAGTTTGTATAAAAAAAACTCTCTTAACTTTTAAATTAACGATTAAGTGTATAACCACAATGAATGAATGTGACAGTTTGGATACATAATCATAGCTGGATAATTACAATACATTATATTATTGTTGGTTTTTAGGTTAAGTTTCGACCTCTCGATGTGTCGTCCCAAATGCCGTTTTTTAGTGTACCTTTTATCACCTTTTGTTTAAACCATATATTATGTTTAAACTAGCTTACGCACTACCACGTGAGTTAACGTCTGTGCTTATATGGATCGGTCTAACCATTAGACAACACAACCGTAAACTTACGTTCGCATACAGGTGTAGGGTTGTTCCACATGGGAACAGAGCCATCTTCAACGCAAGTTGTATATAATGATCCATTTCGAGCATAAAAGTCGTTACAGGCGAACTCGCAAACCGAGCCAATCTTATTGGAATCGCTGCATGCGATATATCCGTTCTCTGGGGCCGCTGGTGGACTCAGACATGTCGTTTCTAAAGGAAAAGATAAAGAGAAATTTATACTTTGGCAAAATTTTAGACAGTTGAATTGAATTTAAGTATTGGGCTCTTACGTCTGCAAGTTGGCGGCAGAGAGCTCCACGAACCGATTGCATCTCCATCGGTGTCGTCACGGCACGTGATCGATTGTGAGCCAATCAATTCGAAACCTTCGTCACAAGTAAATCTATGGAAACGTGGTCATTTATAAGTACTGTTAAAGTACGAATAAATCGCTTAAATGCATATTACTGAGGCCGATTATTCATTTATGAACCGTAAATAAATTCTTAATTCAATCTTAAGTATCCAATGATATTCATGATTAAATTCTTAATAGCTTATTAACCTAACGAGTTATCTATAGCATTAGACCTGGTTAAATTACTAATTATACAAACCAATTAAGAGTTATCCATCTACACTCTTTGATAAATCCGTCAATACTTTATACAAAATACATATCGCGTGTGACAAACAAAATCATACTTAGGAAAAAATGATGTCCATCAAATTGTTAATTAAATGCTACGCAATGATCTGATTACCTGCAAACGCTTCCCAGAAGAGTATCCTTGGAACAGTCAACTGAGCGAGCACTAGAACTTCCGATTCTCGGACATCGGATTGATGCACAAGATGGCGCCGGAGAGCTCCAAGCCCCATTTTCACCTAAGCATTGATTGCACATTATTTACGATTGACTTTACACAGAAATACAATTCTGGTAAATTCTTAGCGCACCACAAGTCGACGTCGAAGCGCCGGACATGACGTAGCCATCGTCACACTTAAATGAGCACAGGCTGCCGATCTCGTTGCTTTTGGAACACGTGACTTCACCAAATCGTGGATTGGAGTGAGGTGGCGAGCATTCATTGGCTGGAAAGGCAAAGATATAAATCGATGATTTACCGGATTATATCAACGTCGTGTTTTATGAAAAATACTAAAGAGAAAAAAGTTAAATAAAGTGGACCAAGTCCTTTATTTTTCCATAAACATTCCTAATGTGTGATGAGGACAACCATTGGTCCATGTTTAAATTTAACTAATAAAGAAGTATAGGTTTAATAATGAATTAGGTTATTATGCAATTCTATGACTATTCTGATGACTTTCTGGTGTAGTAGATTTCTCTCTGTTTTAATGCTTTAATTAAAATTATGTTTCCTATTAAATATCGATTTTCAAAAGGGTTTGATTGTAATCTTAAACGTATCCTAAAACTAATATGTTTTGTTTGGTAGTCATTGCTGTAACCTAGTCCGCAGATCTTTAATGAATTTAAAGTTGTCAAAAGAACTTAAATGTCGTTTGTTGTTCGTATACGTTGGTATAATTATTTTTGCATTCATTTTTTTACATAATTTGTGTCTGTATTTGAATTTTATTATTATTTTATATCGAGCCCATTATAGGCTCGAACCCAAGGCAATTTTTTTTTATAAAAGTGATATATGTATCGGTCGCGGTAACCCTTCGGCTCCACGATCGTACTCATTCAGGTAATTTTAGAACTCTTATTTATGGCAACAAGACCATCTGACGAAGTCCAACCCAAAATGTCCTCAAAATTTAATCTCGACTCACAGACTCGGTTAAAGCACTTGTCGGGACCGACGTTGCAAAGATCCTCCTTGCAACAACATCTACACAC
Organism: Ciona savignyi; assembly: GCA_000149265.1. Lineage (NCBI taxonomy): Eukaryota > Metazoa > Chordata > Ascidiacea > Phlebobranchia > Cionidae > Ciona > Ciona savignyi. Next base: position 432,657 of record CH002817.1, on the reverse strand, counting down.
TGTGTTCGGTATCTTCCGATTGCACTGGGTTGGCCACCAAGCCGGTCGCGGGTTCTGAGGAAACCAAGATATTGTGAACATGTTTAACTTGACCAGGTAAGCCACAATCTTACTCTTTAAAAAACAACACCTGGGTAATTATAAAAAAAAGTCAGGCGTGTGGAAAATTTTCAACTTATAACAAAAGTAATGAGACAGACAGTGGATATTTTCGCCAACTACAGAACGCGTTTTTTTAATCCTCCTGTCGACAAGCTGACATTGTAGCACGGACTGTCAGCCGAAAGGTGGTGGAATCGATACCGCGGATAGCTGGATGTCCCCTTAGCCAAGGCAATTATAAGTCATTACCCGAGCCTAGTTGTTTAATGGGGTAAACAAACACTGTAGTAGTGTCGTCCTTTTTTTAACACTTCATAAAGATAACCCGATAACGTGTTAATGGTTCCTCAATTTTCACACTTACGAAAATAAAGAGCAGTATTATAACCTATTTTTGTAAATTTATACATATATAAGTAAGACAAAATTTACATATAAATTTACATATCTGGAAATTTACATATATCTGAATGACAACTACCTGGATTTCATTGTTCTGGCATGCATTTGGTTGTTTACAGTGCTTGAAAATCAATTTTTCAGGACCCAGATTTAAAGTTCTTTCTTCAATTGCGCAGGAAAGCTGAAAAAAGTTGGTCAACACTTTAATTGGTACTTTTATTTTAACCTACAAAATAGTGTGTTTAGAAACATTACCCTTGAGCAGTTGTTTAGAAGTTTTGTTACTATCTGTTAAACAAATATATTGCAACACAAGCTTACCTCGTTATATCTGCAAGTTACTGTTTTTCCATTTGCATCACATTCGGCGTGAGACCTCGCGTTTTCGCACGTGATGCATTTCAATGCTGTTGATGGAAATTACGTAATTGAAACACGGGCTAAGTGCACGAAGTCAGAGTCGTAGGCATAAGGCCAAAACTGCTACATACATTTAATATAATAAGTCCTTCATTATAAGGCCACAAATTTGTCGTCGATTAAAAATTGAACTTTACAAATTAGGGTTAACGCTCTTTACGCTCTTATAAACAACCACCTTTTGTATAATAAGAAGCTGCTTTAATTATCTTGTTTTACCATTGATCCACATTGAAAATAATCAATATGAAATGAACACGTGATGAACAGTCATGGGGCAGAAAGGTTGACACATCTAATTCGTATTATAGCAAAAAAATAGTCTTACTGACGATCATGCCCCAGGTTCGAATCTTCGCAGGAGAAAAGAATTATACACGTCATTATTTTAGTCAAAAAGTACTGGCATCGAAACCAGTCGGTGGTTGCACTTTGGGAGATGCATTTAACGCCTTTTACTGGACAGCGACCTTATTAATTATAAAAACAAATAAAGCTTGGGCATTCTTTCCTTTTGATAATTTACTCGCTAGAACAATATAAACATAACTTTTTTTGTATGTTGAATGACGGAGAATTGAATAACTTACGAATTGCCCTTTCTCAGATGTACAGACATCCTATTAAATATTTAACGTAAACAAATATTATAACAATATGCATACCTTTTGTTGTTGAAACAAAAATAACGAGAATTGCCACGAGATGTTTCATTTTCTTACAAATCTTTTCTAAAATGATTCAAATTGGTAAGTGATACCGTTTCACAGGTACCTACCTTTACACGGAGCAATTTGCAATCTAGAATAACTGAAATTACTAAGGTAGGGTTTTATATACCGAGAAGGGTGCAAATGCCAATCAATCTGTCAAATTGGTTTGAACCACTGACCCTCGAACGGGACAATAATTCTGTTAGAAAACGACAAAAACAGATTACACGTCTTATTGTTTTAAGGGTTATGCCCGACAGCCATGCTTCACAATAAAAATACGTGGATTTTCTACCACGCTCTTGACGTGTGTGCAAGACACAAGTTTAAATTATGGTGACAGCCCAATAAATTTTGACACTTTGGTTAATTAAAAAGTGGAGCGTTCTTAATTGTTACAAAACAGATAATGTGTTTCTTAGAATTGAAATGAAGCACTAATAGAATGTGGTAAACGGGCACGGTTGAGTAATACACAAATTTTTAAAAGTTTATTATGGTTGTATGTATCCACACGTAAACGGAAAATTGAAAATAAACAAACAGAATAGAATGATCATTTTTTTCTTGAAAAAAACTACCCGTAAAGCATGGGTTGCTATCAAATTATCTCGCGACCTCATTGCCTATGAAATTAAACTTCGAGGTTAACTACAATTAACAAGCGCAATATTTAGTATGTGGTAAATTACTTTGAACAAACAAAATAAAACAATTTAAAAACAGGCAAGTAAATGGAGTGGATAAAAATCTCTTTACTTTACCAGGTCTAGTTTTAAATGCCTTAATATATACATATATAGGTCGGGGTCAGGTATTTAACCCGGTAACGGTTCATTAATGCATGCTGTGTAATGTATTTTCCCGATAACCGGTAGGTGTTTCATAATCTGGATGTTCTATTTCTATAGCATATATTGCGTCTATGTGTGCTCGAAGTCAGTCATTGTACGGCCGGTTAGTCTGGCGGTTAAGTGCATCGCCTTTCAAGCGAAAGGTTGCAGGTGCGAAACTGGTCGCTAGCTGGTCGGATTGCCTAGACCCAGCGAATTAATGGATTAAAGGATTATTGGACTCTATACTAAATTTTTCTATCTCATACAACACACTGCAATAGCTCCGGTAACCCGACGGTGGACGCGAGATGATCTAACGATTGCCCATGTGTTAACCTCCTATCCCATTCACGGGGATAAACATAAATATCCTATTTTATCCTATCCATTGTCTTGTTGTTTTTTGGACGAATTCCTTACCAGACATCATCGCCCAAGCAAAGTGAATTAAAGGGTTCAACTAATATTAAAAGAATGACGCAAGCACATACAATATATATTTTATAGCTCCAATGAATCAGAGGTAATCTGCCGATATGTTTGCTTGATAATGCTTATTTGAGTATTTACGCGTTAATCTAATGATTGACCCCCCAACGCCCCTTGCGTTTTCCCAACCAACAATAGGAATATCTTTCTCCTAAATTATATTTCATCTCCTTTAAGGCCCACTCATAGAGATAACGTCGAAGATAAGGAACTGCAAAATTTTCAATTCTCGTTTAAACTGATGTTACAGTCTGTTTTATTGTTATAGCAATGGACTGTAAAAAACAATTATTTGTATAGCGATTGCCTGTGAAAAATATAATTTAACATGCGGACTATAGTGTTTGGTGCAAAAAATGCCTGCCACTAAGGGAGGGTGAAAATATACCGTATTTTCTATTTTTCTATTTTTACTGTTTAATCTCTAGGTTTATGGTTTATCCGTTTTAGTGCTGCACAAATTAAAAATTGTAGTTTAGCCGAGGTAAAACAATTTGGCAACACTAAGTCTAAAGACGGTTCTTCTGCATAATTTAATAATGGTGCAAAAATAAATTCCAAACCGAAAATGTTTTAAAATTAACCTAATTGCTTCGTAAATTATCCATGAAAATAGTATAAACAAACAAAATATCAAAGTTCTGAATTGCATCCGAAGCCAAAAAGCAGCACAGCAATCGTGTTTCACAGACTACAAATAGTCCAATTGGCTACTCAACAACCCAATTAGTGCTTTGCCTCGCTGTTTTACCTATTTTTTAATGAAAGCTGTTTCGTGGGTACTTGAAAGGAAAAAATGGGAAAATTTGCGTAAAGACCCTGTTGGACAGACATATGAAAGATTATGTGCACATTTTCAGACATCTTTTTTTAATTTATTGGGCTCAGTTTACCTTTAAAAAAAGGAAAATTGACTCATTTGTACCAATACAAATAAATCGTAGTCAAAATCTCACGATGAATACCCACGTTCGTAACTACTTGGGCCAAAAACATGATTTAAATTTTGTAACTTGATAAAAAAATTTAACGTAAATGGCGCTAATTAACCAACAGTGATTTAAATTTACAATCGTAAAGGCAAGAGCTAGGGGGTTGAAAACCAGGTAAAAAAACAGTGTATACAACTTTGATTTAGTCTGCTTTGTTCTGCTGAAAATGTGTGCTCCGTGACACAACTGCAGCTCATGTAACCAAAGCCACGGTCGGTGAATACAACACGCAGACGTTTAAGAGAAAAATAGAGGAAACTTAAAATATAAGCAGGATATGGCGGCGCCTGAACAGAACGTGACCTGTCATATTCCATACGCCGAGCAGACAATATAAGGACAGGGGCGGCGACGTTTCGCGCGTTTTATTGAAACTTGAACAGGCGTATTTCGGTTTTGCACTCTGAAATACGAGTACATCGTTTTCCCTTTCAGACATATCTATTCAATCCCAACTCTTGCTTTCAAGTAAAATTGTACAGTGACGATATACCATTCGAACTATCATCAACTACTTTAAGTTTAAACAAAGAAATATAATGGGTTTGGTTCATTCTATTTGGCGATAGGAAACTCTTGCGCAAAATGGTAAATCTGATTTGGTACAATAATAGTTTCTTTAAAAGTGTTCTGCGTGCATACTGCTTTTTAAGTTGTTTTTAAGCACCAGTACTTACGAACACTGTTTTTTACGTTTTTGTTCAAAAACACACATTGGTATATATGACAAATAGTAGGAAAAAATCAAACTGTTGTGTACATGCCTATAGCAGCAAAACAAGAAATACTTTCGGTTTGTTTTTTAGCAACTCCGGCTATAGACTTGTGAGCTAAAATGCAGCAGCTTGAAAAAATAGTGATAAAAGTAGCATTGTATGCTGAAAGCTGTAAAATTGTTTTCAAAAGGAAATCATACAAAAACACGAAAATAATGTTGTGTTTTACAAAAAGTTAATATAGTGCAAAAATTGCTATTCTCTTTGTCCACAGTTCAAAGGCTTTGATTATTAATTAGTTCATTATTGCTGAGATTATTTCCATATTTGGAATTAAGCGGCATGATAAAAAAGCAAATTGCAGTTCATATGTAACATACAAACCAGTATTATTTAGTACGACATTATTAAACTACAAGCAAAAAATGATGATTTAAACGAAAAACAGTGAAAATACATTTTTTTGTACTATTTTATCGCTAGGTTTAATGGTTCATCCATTTCAGTGCTGCACAAATCAGAAACTGTAGTTGAGCTTCGTGGAATTGAATTGGCAACACTCAGGTCCAAAGGCTGTTCTTCTGCATAAAAATCAATTTTTATTTCGTTAATTTGGGTCTGGATTCAATCAGATTTTCACCTTAATTCAATGTGACTTAAAATTGAATGAAAATGACACAAAATATGTAAAAATATATTCCGGCATTCATGTCTGATATTTTTACTTTTCGGGAACAACAACCACTAACGATCCTGTTACTTTAAAAAACCCAAAGTATTAAAAATTAAACAACCCTACTAAATAAATAATATTGTAAATAAATAGTGAAACGAACTAAATGAATATATATTTGTAAAATAGACTGAATAAATATATTCGAATAATAGGTCAATAATGTTACCAACAACTTAACCATATGCTGATATAAATATGATCAATAAAATTGAACAGAGATTTATATCATGGAACATAGTTTAAGTTATTCCCGCTAATTTTTCTTGTAAAATTTTGCTTTAAAATGAAAAGGTTACCAACAGAATTGACCTTTAGACTGAGAAAAACATACATATAAAAAACTAAATTGACCTTTACTGTAAATGTTATATTTGTTTTGTGCACAGTATTTAAATGTTTGAAAAAATGTCTTGGTAGGCCATTTAAATGCTTAAAAAAGGTCAATTTGTTTTTTTATTGTATGTTTTAAAAAAAATGTCTTGGTAGGCCATTTAAAACCAAAAGACTTAATCCCAAAGTTTCAAATCAGAAGGGATTCTAATACAAAACTTCCCATAGGAATACTTACAATCAAAATACCATTCGGTAACTAGCACCATTAGAATAAATTACAGG
>CH002817.1:388648-399334 GCA_000149265.1 Ciona savignyi | reverse complement strand
GAATTCCCAGTAAGCGCGAGTCATTAGCTCGCGTTGATTACGTCCCTGCCCTTTGTACACACCGCCCGTCGCTACTACCGATTGAATGGTTTAGTGAGGTCCTCCGATTGGACCCGGTCCGGGCGGCGACGTCCGAGCCGGCGTCCGAGAAGACGATCTAACTTGATCATTTAGAGGAAGTAAAAGTCGTAACAAGGTTTCCGTAGGTGAACCTGCGGAAGGATCATTAACGTTGGACGCGATTTCGGTCGTGGTCTTGCTGTGAGGCTCTTTTTGAGGCGACGGTCTTCCGACGAGAGTCGGAGGCCGGCCGCGCGTTTTGGAACCCGTAAAGTCGGTCGCCGAGTGCCGCGTGTCGGCTTGAAGGGGCCCTGGTGCTCGCTCGGCGACTTGTCCTTGTTGGCACGGCGACCCGGATCGAGGTCGGCGACGATCGAATCGAAAAAAGTTGAAGGCTCTTGGCGGTGGATCACTCGGCTCAGCATTTGGTCAGATTACCCCGCAGCCCAACATCGGGTTACCGGAGCTATAGCAGTGCATTGTATATGACAGACATGCTCCTTCAATTTAGTAAAACCCATTAATCCGCTGGGTTCAGGCAATGCCCGAAAAGTGTCTTGCCCAAGGACACAGCCGACTAGCTAGCGACCAGTTTCGCAATTGCAACCTTTCGATTGAAACGCGACGCACTTAATCGTTTAGACCAACCGGCCGGATAAATAAGAAAAAAACCAATTATGTTTTGTGCAAAAGTTAGTATATACGCTGTTGTATACAAATCACCCTTATATTCCGCCCGACGGATTTGTGTAATAAAAATGGACATCTCAAATGTAATCGTCACAGCATGTTTATTTCATTCTAAATGTGCGAAACGTTTCAAGGCGATTGCAACCGCCTGCGGTAGTAATGGGGAACCAGACATTAACTGTATTGGTAACTCTACACTCTACAGCATGAGCTAACAAGAGCCACGTAAAAACTGTTCTAATGTGTTTTTTTCCATGAAAAATCCAGCGACAATGCTGGAAAAATAGCCAATACTGGTTTCAGTAACGTCAAGTGTCCAATGTTCATTCCATCTATACAAATTCGCACGGATGGTCGTCAAAGAAGAAAATGTATTTTCCTTATCAAACAAACAGTTTACATTCGGTGGTCAAATAAACCCAATCTCTGCACACCAACCGCCCATCCGATGACACAGTGCACGAAACGTTGCTGTACGCCGCTGAATTCGCCTGAACTGGCGTCAGGTAAAAGAACGCCAAGTGCTTCGTTCTCATTGTTTGACAGGTCGGGTGTGGGTGCGCCGGTACCTTCAGACTCAAGATCGGGGAGCTATTCGTGCATTGCCCGGTCTGGAACTGTTGGGAGAATTCGGACGACATATTTCTGTACAGGAAGAGTGTGTCACGTGACAGCCAGTGCTCGGCGGTGATTGGTGGAACGAGATGAACTTCGGTCGGGCAGATTTCGACGTTATCGCTTCTCTCTGCACTACGAAGAACAGGCCGCATGTGATCTCTGTTATTAAAAACCAGGAATTATTTCAAGATTTAAGATATCTTACATGCCCAATAATAACAATTTTATTTGGAGTAAATTTAAAAGTAATAAATCTCAAAACGAGCATAAACAGGAATTACAGTAAACAAGATATATAAATTTATTTAAGCTGGGAAAATTTACAAAACATTTTTATTGAGTTAAGTTAACTTCTGAGCTTACTTTTGAAATTGGTTCTAAAATTCTGTCGGTCGTGCTAAACGTTTGGGCATACTACAACTTCTTTCGTTTCTCAGGTTTTTTATTTTGACCAAATAAGCAATACTTTTCGAACCGAATTACCCGGCTAAATTTTACATTCCTTTTATGGAAACGACACCATCAACGTTTTCACATAAAAATGTATGTATTTTGATCGGGCTAAAAATATGTGTATTTTGATGGGGCTAAAAAATCCCTCGGCCGTACAATTACAGTCAACCGTTCCGAACATACCCAGAATGAGTTGTTCTTTTATTCCTATTGCTCTTTTGGCCTCTGGAGATGTCTGTTTCAGAAACAGCGTCAGCGAAACAGTTTTCAACACACTGGGTGTTAAAGTGCCCTGTAGATCTTTTTCTTTTACAAATTTCAATCGCGTCTTTGCAGATTGGGTCAAGACCCAACTTCGAGGTTATTTTCTCTTTCTGCGGGGTTTGAACGTCTCCCAACCCGCCGAGTCTCGCGCTTCGTAGCAGAACGGCGTAGTTCATTTGGTGATGCCTCGGGACTCTAATACGCCCACTGCATGTCGCACATAATCCGACCAAAACGAAGAACAAAAATGATGCAACTTGACTGGACATTTTGAAGGACAAAAAATTCACACGCTTACAATCAAATGACATGTAATCCTACAACGCTGCGGGACAAAGATAACTTGTAATTAAATCGCCAAAATGGGCAATTAACAAATCATAACGACACCCAATTAAAAGCTTAGAAAACATGAATAAAATTGAAAAGGATCAGACGGCAAAGAATTTTCCACAAAGAGATGTTTTGAAAAATACATTTTTACTATAACACATAACAATGTAGAAGGTTTGAGTCACAACCATAAATCCTGGGTATTTTTAGGCTATGACGGACAATATACAAAAACAAAACATGGTGTAATTTATTCAGCAAAACCAAATCGATGGCCAAACCGTCCTAACGTGGACCCTATAAAGTTATCGATTTATGCCTATTAAAACTTCGTTTACAGTTTTCCCAACTGTTTCAATTTGAATGTCGATAAAATGGCTTTGTATTACAACCGTTGTTACTATAGGCTTTGAATTCCAACTGTCGATTTGTATTCAAAGTGTCGAAACAACACATTGTTTTTAAAAAATGTAGACCTTTCTATACCATTCGGTTAGTTACTAATCGTTAGTAAGAACCATCACAGCTCAAATGCTTCATTACACTTGAAATAATTGTAACGTCAAAACCCTATGTATAGATTGAGGTATATAAAACATTATTTTACAAAATTAACAAAATAGTGAAATGTTTTTTTAGAAATATAAGATGACATGCTCTAAATACAAAGAATAAAAAACATGACCTTTAAGTCAGCCATTTTTGGAAATCCACAACTATTTTTATAGATATTCACTTAACTTGAAGACACGGAAAGTAAGTTTTATTTTCCTTAAGCGTTTGCGGATAAAGAATTTGAAATACCTGCCTGTATCATTAGCGTTCGTTTAAAGCAAGTTGGTTGTGTATTTGCAGAAATATTGACCTTTTCATTTGTATTTTTTAAGTTAAACTAATGCTATGTATGCGTTCGTAGTGAAAATCTGATCTGTCTTTTTTTGTAACTAGTTGTTTGGCAATACTAAGTTTAATGTTTCGCATAAAAAATCGGTTCAAGATACTCGCACCATTTTGCTCTGCACGTGCGTCGTGTCCCTTACCCTTGAGTCATTAACTCTATAAATCCATATATCCGCAAAAACAAAATGTTGCGTTTTCAATACATTTTAATTTTACACAATTTATTTTGTAAGATCTTTAGAAAAAGTCTTTAATATCTTTAACAATTTCACACAACAGACCTTACCGCACATTAACAATTTTCCAAGTCACAAAAATATAAATGAATATTCGGATCGTTTAACTTGGTTTTATCAAAATCGTCCTCACTTCGCCTCGTTTCCAATTAATGTAGTCGTATATGACATAACTCTCTTACGAAATATTTACATTTGATCAACTCCGCCAAATCACGCCTGACCTCTATATTTGAGCTTGCCCTGAATATGCCAAGAAAAAGTGTACATCATCAATCAACAGCTGATCCTGATTGGCGTAAACACATACAGAGTCGACGGCACATACACCTGTACCTACAGCGATCTATGTTCGGTTAATTTTAGTCTTCCGACCACATTCGAGATATGTAAACAGATGAACAGCAAAACCAAGCACGTTTAACACTCGCCGAGAAATCCTGGTCACGACTACTGCGAAAATAACAGTTAGAAAGCAGATATCTTCTTTTTTTACCTTGAGGCCGAGTATCTTGATGTTGTGATGAATTTTGATTGCTGCGGTGTTCAGTAGCGGTGACAATACATTACTCCGAAAACACCGCACGGCTTCAATAAAAACACCCCTGATGATGAACGGATATAGCTAGCACTCAAGATTAACGCTCCCGATACATATTCCGAATTATGTATACGTCTTAACTACAAGCCGAGCATGAGTTCGAAACTTGGACTGGCACTAAAATAGCCGGTACTTAAAATATTTCGTACGACTACAAATCTTTTTCAATTTTGTTTTAACCGCATTTTAAAGTACATGGGCAGTTAAAATAAAATGCAAATTACCTACATATCGCTTTTTAAGGAGTGCCCTGCTTTGAATTACGTTTATATTCTTCAACGCCAAGCATCGAAACAGTCATACAGAACGCCTTAAAAGAACCAGGTCCACGTCCAAAGGTGAGACACTCCTTAAAAAGCAAACACTGACAGGTAATGATGACTTCAAAGTATAGAGAAACTAAATTCACTCGCTCGAGAAAATTCGACGCAATAATTAGTTGTATTTTTGGAAATAAACGTGATGATTCCAATCTACAAGCTTGGTTTCATAACTTTGACTTTAAGTGTGAAATATCTTTCATTCATCTCCAATAAACACACGAAAGCAATATATTTAGATATATTGAACGAAAGGATGTATAGGCTCCACCTGTTTTTTTAACCAAAATCTTCAGTACTTTTCTAAAATCAAAACTGGTCGCTAGCTATTCGTTGTGTCTTTGGTCATAGCACTTTATCGCAAACATTACCTGAACAAATGGATTTTCGGACTGTATTTAATCATAAAGAGCGTCTTAAACATACAAAACGTACTGCTATAGCTAACGTAACTTGGCAATAGGGTATGTATTCTAGTGAGTGCCTCATTTTTTAAGGTCCCTTTGCGTTTTCCCATTAACAAGACATGTCATGTTATCCTTTGTTGTTGAGAACGGGGCGTGTGCATAGTTTGACTGACTGGGCTCGCTTGGAAAACTTAATTTGGTTGATGAAATTAAAGACAGGCACACGTAAACACTAAAGTATATCATTCAAGTACTTGAACATATCACACAACACTTTCTATGTGTCTGCAATTTTGTTGAGTGGGCATGTATGTACTGACGTCATATAATAGGATAACCCAAGAGTTACTGCAAGTGTGCTCAAAAATATACTTCAAGAACTGCTTCACGGTAACGTCCGAAACACATTGAAATGCATTATTTATAAATATTCATGTCAAATCCGCAAGTACACTGACGTGAAAAATTTTAGATTAACTATATCGGCAGGCCTAAAGCATCTATAAGCACGTCCCTAACCTGATATTAAACTCGCCAACTCGTATATTCTAATTCAAACTTAGACAGTTGACAAATCTTCTACTGTTGTTATTTTAATTACAACGATTTAAACCATATTTTTGGACACGAAATATACCGACTTTAATATAGCTGACAACGCCATTTTTACTTTTATTAATACGAGACAAAACAGAATTGGTTTCGGCAAAAAGATATGATTTAATGAATATAATTAAAGGGTCTTATAACACACATTTAGACACGAATTTTGATGAGAAAACGCCGACGGTAGCCAGAAAACGGCCACGAAGAAATATGTTCCCGCAAAAACCTCAACTAAGACTTTGGGTTTGGTCAAGCCAGAAACACGGTTTAATCATAAATCCTTAGTAATCCGCTTACTTTTACAAGTTTCTGGCCGAAATATCCTTCAATTTTAACACATCGGATTACACGACATAAATGGAACGTGTTAGTTTATTGTAACCAATCGTATTTTTTTCGTGTTTCGTAATAAAATGCGAATGTTTCCTCGAACAAAACCTTTTTCTGTTCGACTGTCCCATTTTGTTCCTCGCACATTCTGATTAAAGTTTTCAGGTACATTAAACGGGATAGGATCCGTAAACCTGGAAGGTTCTAATCTTCTTTCCGCCACACTTACGACCGATTAACTTGGGGTTCAGTGCGCCGCTTTTTAGCCGAAGGTTTGCAGACTCGAAGCTGACCGCAAGCTAGTTAGTTGTGTGGCACTTAACGGAAATTACCAGAACTTAGCGAGACGATAGGTTCTCCCAAATTAAAGAACCATCTGAATCTTGCACAACACACCGCTATAGCTCCGGTAACACGACAGTGGGCGCAAGGTGATCTGACGATTGCCCCTTTGGCTTTTCTTTTCAAGGGGATATACAGAAATATCCTATCCTATACGCCTTGGAGTATATGCTAGCTATCCAATTCCGTGATGTGGCGCAATGATGGAGAAGTTTTGTAACCCGTGTGGCTTGGCAGAAATAATGGGAGGGAAAGAGGGAAACCGCTCACTGAAAGCATAGGAATTCAAAACCTGCACAATATACACCAAAATAAGGAGTAGTTTTTCGCTTTTCTTTTTTCCTCTTTTTAGCGTTTCCCTCATTTGGGCACAAGCCCAATATCATGACGTCATTGAAAAACAAGCCTAGTCATGACGTAATCCAAACATAAGCGATCAGTCATTACAATCATCATTGACAGTTTATTTATTCTAGTGGATATAAGGTACAGGTCATCTGATACACACATTATTACGTCACAATTGTGATTCATACGACATAACAACATAGCGTGAAGAAAAGTCGGAACTGAAATTTACGTGCAAAATAACGAATACTTTTGAAACACTTTGAGATTTAACGTTATTTTTTCATGTTTCAGGTCAAAATTTGATCGAATAGAACTGAAAAAATATGCGAGATCCATTTGATTATTTAGAAAGTAATCACAAAAAATAATTAAATGTTGATTATTTTACTGATTTTGAAATAATTGATTCAATTAAAAAATTAGCAAAAGAAAGAAAGATGCAATCTGCTTGAGTGACAAAATGATTTTGGAGCTAAATGGTTAAAAAATTGATTCATTTCCAGAAAAATAACATCTACACAAAAAGTGGACTATTTACAGCAAATCAAAAACCATATACTATTTCTATGGTACATAGTTGCCCGCACGTGTCAGTAGAGAGCACACCTGTACTGAGCATGACAGGAGCCACCAAAACAAACCTCAGCAAAAGTGTTTCAAGAGGTGGTTTCGAGGGAAAAAATTTCTAATTTCACCGGGGTAGAAGGGATCTGGTTTTGTGTTGAAAGTTTCCGCCGTTCGTGGCAGCGCTATGTACAGTGGGAGGGTGGCGGGTTGGGTTCACACCGAGAGCGAAACGTAACTGTTGTACTGCTGGATGTTGCGCTTCAGGATCTCGGAGCATTCGCCGAGGACACGCTCGAATCGTGGCCGGTCAAGCTTGACGCACTTCAGCAAGGAGCGAGCGACAACAGTGGCCGCACGAGGGCGATCAAGAAGCAAAGCGATTTCACCTGTGAGGGTGGTCGATTAGAAAAATTGTGAAAGATTCTGGTAAAAGTGATGGGATATTCTAAAGATTGTCTAGTAATAACAATAATACAACATAATATTATCACAATAACACTTATACCACCAATACCATAATAACACTAATACCACCAATACCATACCATAATAACACTAATGCCACATAACTATATTGGTGTCCACTACATTCTAGCCTAGGTTTTTTTTTAAACTAGTCAGGGTTAAAACACATATTGGTTAAATACCCTGTAGTATAATAATGTTTTAAAATATGAGATGGATACAACAGCCATTGCAGCAATTACAGTGGTATCACAGGGATATATAAGGAAGTCTACTTAAGAGGCAGAGATCATTTCAATTAAAGATCATGTGGAGCATATTTTGTTCAGGATCATCTGAGAAAGATCATGAGCTATGGATGACCGAATAACGCATGTTAAATATAAATTAGTCGAGTGCAGCACTGGAATGAATTTAGGTCGCCATTGCATAAATGGGAAGAGGGAGAACTAAGATTCACAGGAGTGTCCAGTCTGAGGCAATTTGAAATATACTAAACTGTTGGAGTGTAATTTGTATGTATCAGGCTGATGCTCCAAAAGACTGAAATTACCCTTTGTTTATGTTGGTTTATAGCAGGGGTTCTTAAACTGGGGGGCGCGCCCCCCTTGGGGGGCTTGAAAGCTTCTCAAGGGGGGCGCGAGCATGACAGTGACATATTGATGAAAGTGGATTTTCGGCACTTCTGAGTATAAAGACAAATTGTCGTAATAAACTGGAATGCGAAGCAGATCTTCGATGTTCGTTGTCTTCAAAAAAGTCTCGAATTAAACGACTAGTTTTCCCAAAACAGTTGCATCCTTCACACTAAGCAGGGTAATGGCAAATAAATTATTGTTCTATTTTTCATAAATTTGATTTTAAGTAGGTGAGGTGTGAGCATGAATCACAAATCTCAAGGGGGGGCTGAAAAACTGAAAAAGTTTAAGAATCACTGTTTTATAGCATTGTGACACCTTCTCGCACCACAGATAAAAGCCATTATAACAAACTTTGATTTTGTGTCATCCAAACTAATATTGGATGGTTTATTTATTTTGATTTTTAAATATGGGTGATGTTAGAGTCATCATTACTGTAAATCCCCACCTCTATGTTTTTAACATTGGAACCCTGTTCCACCCAAGCACAGGTCAAAATATACAAGTAAATCGGTTTGAAATATACATGTGAATCACAAAGAAAAGTTATGTAAAAGCAATAACATGGCCCATGGTGCTCAGTCAACACAATGCTAAACTTACTCCAGCAATAAACTTACTCTAGCGTATACCAAGTTATTTTTATAAATAATTCAAGACATTTGTGAGATGAACTCTCCACTCTTGGGGCAATTGTGAAAGTAAATATCCTGTTATTACTTATTGCATTGTAATCTAATTTTGCTATTATTTGTAACTTAATCGAATTGAATTGCGAAGTGCAGGTCATTTCCTGAAGAACTTGTTGATTTATTATCACTATCGGTATAGGAGACTGATTGTAAACATAAATGATTTGTTACATGTATATTTTATGCATATACCATAACATATATATATTGTTTTAAAAATATCTTTAGAAGTCTTTAGAATTATTAACATGGTGGTTTAGTTACATATGTGCATGTTTATACCCTAACGTACATGTTATTATAGAAAGATTTTTTTTTCAAGGCTTTTTAATTGTAAATTTAGTTGTATTAATTTTTTTTTATATCATTTCACAAGATTTATCCTAATTTATTGCCTACATGGTATTACAGTGTTAGTTATATTTTGTGTTTTCTATGCTGTTTTCTTGCTTTGTTCCATTGATGATTTGCCTATCTGTAAGTGAGCATATCGTTAATTAAGTTATACCACCAATTGTTTCCACATAATGGGTCATATTATGTTGTCATGATTAGTGTAAACAAATAAAGCATCAATGTACACTTAGTGTTATGCTATGAAGCTAAATTGTTTCATTTATATGAGCAGAAAATATAAATTGAAGTTTTACATTGGGGGAGCGTGAAAGCAATGTATAAATGATGCCATTTTGTATTTTGTCTTTAAAAACAAATCCATACTATTCAGTTATTAAACACAAGATGCTTAAAGCTAAAAGTTAAAAAAAATCAATTTCTTTTTAACAAAAATAAAAAACACAGTGCAGTGGTTTAGTGAACAGTTGGTTAACGGTGGCTGTAATCAAACAACAGCACATTGTGGCTGAAGCTTTCTGAGAAAGTCTCGCCGCTGACGCACGTCGCTCACAGGATGTACTCGCTTGTCGGCCACTTGTTATACTATTTTTATGGGCCGTTAAGTAACTCATGTTCTAATATTAAAAGGTATTATAAATAAAAATAGCTGTTAAGTGTTTATACTTGGCGCTATTTGTGTACAATTCATGGTAATACTACACAAGGGCATGTGATCTTTAAAGAAAAGGTGTTATATTTAAAGCAAATCAGTTTCTATTTGTGAAAAAACATTATATTTAAACAGATTACATCATTAATAGACATGAAAGCAAATGAAACAATTTAACTTTTTTCCATCCATTAAACATTTGGCCTGACAAAGAAATTTTTTACTGGTGTTTATTACCCAACCCACCAAAATATATCCGAGTCCTAAATAAGTGGATGTATGTGCTACCCATGGCTAACGGGCAACCGGTTTAGAATCAATATTCATAATTAAATGTTTGCATTGGAGCAAACGTATTTTTATGCATATGTTTATGATGCATAAGTATTTATTGAGGTGTAACTCTTATTAAGTTGTTTGGTCAAGTATACAAATTTGCACTTAATGTTTTATAATTAGATATTTTGTTTTTAGGTATGGTTTCTTTTGCATGATTAGCCGTGTCCCTGTATTCCCTAATCTTGCCTAAATGAGGTTTCTAACAGCAAGTCGATACAATTACAAAGATTGTGGAAATCTGAGCTCTAAAACAAAAATTTTCACCACAGATAAAAAACGGTTCTAAATTTTAAATTTTTTCATACTTTCACATAAAGTGATATAAGTTGATTTTAAGATTGAAAGCTATAGTTTAATAGATATAAGTTTATTTGACGCTTGAAAGCTAAAGTTTAATAGATATTAGTTGATTTTAAGTTTGGTAAATTTCTCACCAAAGTAATCGGAAGCCCCCAGAGTGCCAGC
>CH002817.1:336895-368053 GCA_000149265.1 Ciona savignyi | reverse complement strand
GTTAAATAACGGTTGTTAACAATGGAACTATTACCCATGTGTCTCCATAATACTTGAATTAAAATATGGAACACTTAAATACAAAGTGTCAGGTTTCAAATGGCATCCTTGTATTGATAAATGCAGCCCAAGCAGCCATAGTGTAAACTAAAATTTAGGTAAAACATGTCGACTTAAAACGAAACTAACAAGCCTTAAGTATAGTTTACCGAGGTGGTGCGTTTTGCACCCCTGTATATACGCCTATGATAGAACACTTATACATTTATCCTTGTTGGTGGCCAGTTACCAGATATTCAAACTCGCATCCTATAGAAACCAACGATCCGCAATGTTTAAACCAAATAAAAAAATCGACAAAATGTAAACCAACATGTAACTACAAACAAAACGGTTGTAGGTTTAATAAAGTCTCACCTGATTGGGTGTAATAGCAGTTGACGGCGCCTGCGGTATGGTAAACCTCGGAGATCGGTCTCCCGCTTTGGTACCGCACACACCAGCATCTTCTGAACACATCGCACTGTTCCATCTGGTAGTACTGGCCCGAACATCTCGGATACCATGTTGGTTGGAATATAAAGGCGCGACGCAATGATTCCCAGTAACAATTTGTATTGGCGGGTATTGAACCTGGGAGAGTTGCAATTCTTACACCTCATTTTAGATAATTTTTAATTAATACATCACTTTCAGTAGTTTTTAAAATGTGCAAACTAAGTCTATATATAACCCTATGCAATTATTATGAAAGGGTTGCTTTCATTTTCTTGAACATTTAATTCACAAATGATATTTCTTTCAGAGTAAAAAAGGAACATCAGTAAAATGTAATCTCTACTAGACCCCATTTCAATAACGGGAAATAAAACATATTTACTGAACAGATGCATGTAAACAAATTATAAAAATATGTTTAAATTTTATATATATTTTTATTTTAAAAATCATTTAACGTTTAACCAATGATAGGCACTAATTTGTTGTTTTGCGTTTAATGTGAAAAATACTGCATTTTTGTGTGGTACGGTTATCAAGTATAAAACAGAATTTTATTTCACATTGTAGATGCCAAGGAATCAAGTAGTGCAATTTGGAACACAAGTGGAACACGCCTAGGTTTACTGCTATGGTCATAATGTGAATTCGTCATTTGGGAAAACAAGGTGTTCACAAGACACCATTTCGGATACAGTTGTCCTTAAATGCAGGAAGGCTATCAATAAGAAAACTTTTTGTTCTTTTTGCCATTTCACTCCCAGACCACCTTGGGCTGTAGGGGTAGTGGGTGAACGTTTTCTGCATCAAATCCTCTTGTTTAGTCAGGTGGTAGGCAGATTGGAGGGTAATGACCGGCTGACTTTGAGGAAAGAATTTAGACAGTTTAATATGCACGAAAACATAGAAAGTCTGGTAGCTGAAAACCAAGGAAAGGCTTCGGAAGTTTTCTGCATCATATTCTAAAATGTCGGAGGGGAACTGTCGCAAATACGCAGCGACGTACTCGCACCGCTTTCCGTGGCTTGTTGAGAGAATGCTTACCGCGTCTGACAATTTTTTATGAACTTTTTTCACATAGTGGAGAATGGTGGAGGAAACTGAGTAAGGTGGAATAGCCACATGATCTTTCCCTCCAATCAGTTGCTCCACGTGGGAGGGAAGAAAGAGAGTCGGAACAGCTTTCCGAGCTTCCAAGTCAAATTTAACCAACAACAAAGGACTTCTGATTATTTTATCAACAGCAGAAAATTCTGCTGGTGACTTTTTTAACAGCTCACTGAAATCCACAGGCAGTTTTAGCAAAACATTTAAGCTCTTTGGCATAAGAGTTTTGATGTTTCTTTTTAAGTAAATTTCTGCATTTGCGAAATCAGGTTCTTCCAACAGTTCAAGGATTTCGTTGCTTAGATTTTTGTCGACGGCACAGCAAACCTTCCTCTGGTGCTCTTTAAACAACTCAACAATTTCCTGCACAGCAGTTAGCAAACTACCGAAGTCCCTACTTTCCCAATCTGACAAACTTTTGATGTCGTCAAATTCCGGATCGAAATCGTCAAAGCCGAAACCAGGGAATAAAACATCCGGAAGATTCCGCTCATTTTGACCATCAAATATAAATTGCCATCGGATGACCTCACCACCAAAAGGGACGGCAACCGTAAAAATGTCGTTTCGGGGTATGTCTGAGTCAGAAGGAGGGCTGCTTGAAAACGGGCTCTCAATTTTCACCCCCCCAACACAGAACCCCGTGTCACCATCACACAGTTGCTTTACGTATGGCACAACCCATTCACACAGACCCAGTTCATTTAAATTAGTCATTGTACTAACAAGCTGTATTTAATGTTTGATCTTGTTTCTGATAAGCTTATTCATTGAAACGAAAAAAAAACTAAAAAATACTTAATTGAAAAATAGATTTAATTTAGTATATTTAAAAATCCAATTAATGACCATATTTGCTTAGCCTGAGGTGTATGTAAATATAGCTTGGTCTAAAAACATGTGACTATAGGACGGGAATTTGCGCGTGTAGCAAGCAGCCTCACCATTGACACCAGCGTGCAAGGTATATTGCGCTATGTTTAACTTGTGAGAAATTCAAGTAACGCCTGGTATGACGCCTAAGCTAACAGAAATCTGTATTTATAAAACAATAATCCGCCGACAACCGTACTATGCTCTCAATGAAACAAAGATATAAAATTTACCAAGGGAATTCCCCACATAAACATTTCTTTTACCCATAACGCCCAACAAGATCATATAAAATTTCGTCGTTTCTAGCGAAAAACTAGAGTATATAAGCACAAAACAACTAACTGCACATTAACGGACGCTCTAGATATATACGGATGCTGATAAAACAAGCCTAGGGCGTTTGTCGTCTAGAAATCCGTAATTTTTCTGTTCATTTTATAATCCTAAAATTTTGTTTTAATAGTTATTTTTGTTATTTTAAATTATTGAAATAATAGTTTTGAACTACTAATGGTCTATATTTATACAAAATAAAACATACCGACAAGTCCATACGATCCAGCGGCAAAGCAGCAGAGCAAGAGACAGATAACTTGAGTTTTCATCTTGAATATTTCAAATTCAGCTCTCAAAATCACTAAAACTGTTCAATGAGTTAAACTTCATATAAATTGCTTGTAGTGTGCGAGTAAGTCGTATTTATAATCCCTCAAATGACCGCGGAAATGGCGTAAAAGTCCAGATACCCAGAGGGCATAAGGAGCAGGAACTAATCACCAGAAATGGTGCGCAAAGCGTCAAAGTCCCTCGGGCCATGCATTGAAATATTCGCAGCTTGTGCAATTAAAGAGCACTTGCAAATAAAGCGCATTAAACTGGATCAAAACAACAATTAAACGGCACCCAAAGTGGATAATGAAACATCTTTCTCTACTGATATATATCGGCTTATAAAGTTGTTTTTGAGTTTGACTCATTATACCCAAATCACCTCATTTGGCTACATACTACCATAATAGCTTCGATTGAATCTGGTAGATTTATTTTTATTTCAAAGATTATTTTCTAGTCATTATGACATTTAACGAAACAGGAAAAGAGCAATTACCAACACGCTGAGAACATAACATACACCAAATTCATCAGTTCAAACCACACACCAAAACTTAGCATAATACTGAATTGCTTCAACGGCGTGTGTTTATATAGACAAATTCTGTTTACAGAATTACGCCCGACGAAACTTATACTAAGTGTTGTGTTTTCTAATATAAGCGGTTTCGAGGGTTAGTTCTAACTATCTGCGGCTTGTACGTGATTTAGGTACTTCGCGTAAGTTTCTCCCTACTTGAAAAGCGCTCACGACTTTATACGTCACAAGTTGGCATTGTAAAATTCGGTACGCCTTCGAATTCGAGCTCCCGGCACCTGAGCACCTCTCCCTCGACGATTTTAAATTGCCTCTTTAGAAACTTGATTCGAAGATTTAGATGTCCCCGCCCGGGTTAGCGGAATTTAGGTCAGCGCTCTTATTTGTTGCGAAATACGGGAAATGGATGACGTCTTAAATGTTCAAAAACAGGAAGGGCAAAAGATATGTTAATGGTAACACGACATTGGTTATATCCGGCCTGTTGGCGTAATTGTTGCGCGTTGGATCTTCAGCCAAAGATAACCTTGTTGTAACCCCATGTTTTCACACCCACAAGGATATAATTATCCATAGATATCCTACAACTGCATTAACTGCCACATTTCTTACAACGTCAGTCGAGTACTATTTCGGTGTATAAGTTTCGTGTTTGTTACGCTATACTTTAAACGACATATATTCGATCCTCGTCTAGGACAACATAGCATAGAATGCTCATGTTTATCCATGGGCGCAAGAAAACGCAAAGGAAGTTATCAAGGTCGAATGTAGGTTACCCTGTGCCCATCGTCGGGTGATATAACGACGCAAAGTCAATGCTAAGTATCTCCGATAAACGGTTGTGTTACCGAATAGTTAACGCGTCCAATTCGTATACACAATTCTACACACAAACAAGAGTTTCCCTCACGGTTTCGAACCTTATCCCGGTTCGAAAACCTTACTTAACGACACGAAGATTGTTACACATCACATTGCTTCAACCAGTTGTATCCTAAACCTACCTGTACTTAACCATCAAATTGATAGCCATGCTTATATTTGCGTGGGAACCTTGGTATAACCATCCAAGGCCGTTGCGCTAAATTACTTTGTATATTGTCATGTATTATAGGTTGTCAAATGATGTTCGCATTAAAGCCGTTAATACACCTGTTTAGCATCCTTGCAATAGTATAGAGCATACAGTCAAAATTGTGCTCACTTTTAACGTTAGGACGATATGCATACCGGTTAATAATGGTATTAAAAAAATGAAATATACAGTACATCGCCAGTCATATGGACGTCACTATAATATTAAAGTTAAAAATAATATCGCTAGGCCCAAATATCAGACGCGCGGCTGCAAAACACAAATGCCGAAACGTTTTGAAATGTTAAAGTTGTCAGGCATCGTAAGTACAATTGATAACCTGGACTTCCCAAAGGACTTTTCTATTTCTCCTTCTTTTAAAATTTACCACGAAAGAGCTGTAGGGCAACTATCTTTATTAATAAATATAGTCATAATACGAGTAACATCCCAATGTCATTACTCACTTGACCTTTGAAACAGCGCCAAAAGTTAATTTTAGCATCATAACCTCTGCATTCGTATAATTTCCCTGAACACGAAGTTCCGCAACATAATCGAAAACAAATGTTTTTAAGATCTTCGAATTCCTGGAAACGTAATTATTCCATCAATTACTCGATTTTTTAATCCTAGATAATCCTCAAATGAGTAAAGCGATTTAAGGCGTATACTTTGTCTTAATTAAGCCTTACATTTTCTCGACCAACCTACGCATTTCGTATGATGACGCACCCACGCATGTGAATATGTCATTACATATCCCACGATTTCCATGTTTACCGGTATACACTTGGTTTTGTCGGGGTAATTCCCCAAATAAGTACCAAATAAGCGCATTATCGTACTTGAGCTATGAAAGATGTGGCAGAGGTCTCATTGCCGCATGCCGTATGCGTTTTGTGTAGTGCGGATGTATAGTAACTGGTGGGACGCTATAATTCTTACGATGTAGAAATAGAAAAAAACATATTCATCAGAATGTTGGTTTACAGATTATATCCGCAACCATTCGACCTAATTGAAATGTTATGAAATTGCGAACTTCAAAACCTAACCGCAACCCATTATAACAGGCCATACCGAAAGCCTAAAATCTGAAACCTGATTCCTGTGCAAAATTGGCGTGATTCTCACACTATTAAACACTTAGATTTACGCATTACGGAATTGTGTTTCTACTTTAACGGGCCTTTTCCCCTAAAATGAGTTGGAAGAACGACCATTTTGTAAAGCATAATGAAACATTAAGGAGATAGTGGGCTTCGCATTCACATAATCCAACTAGGCATTGGCTGGGTTGTGTATCCGCAACAATTAGGCGGGCATACTTTTTTATCGTTGCACATTTTATCGTTTCTCACTAATACATTTTGCATATAATGCCGATGTTTCGCAACTTTTAACTTAAACTTATAATCTCAAAGTAATCGCGAATTTTTTGGAACGGATACACAAACAAAGGATTGTCCTTCGCCTCTTCTAACTCGAAATGAATTTGGTTAAAATTTGACTGCAGATAAAATTTAAATTTTAGAGCGCGTTGTCAAAACATGCTTAAAAGTGCAGGGTATTTTGCTGGCGCATAGTTTAAGTATTTCGAGAATCAGTAATAAACAAATTTAAAAAATAACACAAGCGACTGGCCACAGCGAAATTCTTACCGCTTAGCCCTATAGATAAAGGTGATATTTACTGACAATATACTCAGTATTTTCATATATAATCTGAACATCGTTGTTACATCGGAACAATTTTTCCGATGACTGTCAATGAATCGTACATGAGAGCTTTTAACTGTCCAATAAAATTGTTTAATTAATTGCCCGTGAAAAAAATCACGCGGAAAACCTATATAGTCAATAACTTGTAGCATATTAAATATTTCTATTATTAGACCGAAAATGACGTCATTTTATTTTAATTTTCTCCGGAAATTGTGTCTAGTTATGATGTGACAATCAGCGATTGTTTTAAAAATCTTTAGCACGCGATTGGTTGATGGATTTGCATTTTGCCGAATTAAGTGTGACGTCATAAAACACATTACACAGCGACAATGACTCCTTGTTGGGAAGTTTGTAAACTACAGACTCACAACATGACTTGTGGTCTAAACTACACACCCTGCTCTGCGGAATGTTGGTTTAAAATTCAAATGATTAACAGCGAAATATGGAAATTACTGGTAAACTGAAAGTCCCTTTTAACAATGCATCCAATGCTTTTACCATGACCTTGGTCGTACATAGCCCGACAATGATTACTACTATGCATAGTTTAAACCACTGTTGAATGGAATTTTGCTGGTAAAAGCAGTATTTTTTATGAACCTATAACAATAAAAGTTTTCTTAAATCTCCTTGTTTATATTAAAATGTGTAGCATCTTACAACAAACGTTCTCGTAAACTGTTGAAACCGATAACAAAATATTTAACCAAAATTGATAACGTCAACTAAAAAAGAATAAAAAAACAGATTTTGTTTTTCTTTAAAACTTAACTGTACTTGGGTGTGGTGTGATGGACAAATGGAAAACTCGTTCGCCTTTTCATTATCTTCTATTTGATGTATATTTCTCGAAGTGACGTAAAGGAGGCGTTCAACTAATTATTTTCCCTATCTCTCCAATGCAAACTGACCTCACAAAAACGACTGTCACTCAAAATCCTGACATAGGAAGTCTTAGATTTTTTCACAATTTAAAATTGAAGCTTGGATCTGCAACCTAAACTCAAAACCCTACACAATTTTGTTTAAAAATTTTGAGCCCATACCCCTTCGTACATCGGCAACTTTTTTCCAACAAAACAGCTAGCAGATACACATTCAACACCTTTATTTTACAAAGCACTGCTCCACGATTACAAAACTTTACAGCTAAACGAGAACACCGGCGCGCAGCCTAGCACATGCTGCTTTCAACAAAACAAACATTGGGGAATCACCACCATTGTTACTCAGCAAAACACTCGTTTAAAAACAATGACTCATGGAGGGTACCACTCGTCACATCCTGCCGTTCATAGAGGTCTTAATTGGTTATACGCCATCTAAAGGCCTTCGAGCACTTAATCGACGTTCGCACAATGCGTTGTATATAATGGATCGCACATGCAATTTTGTTTAATAATGGACTTAATGCAATTAGCGAAACGATTAACACGACGGATATATCTACTGAGACTGTATGTGAAAACGAAATCGTCGAAGGACCCAGCGGTCCTTTACTTGGTCACGAAAAAATGTTTGGTAACCCGACCATATGTGCCAATACACTGATGTTACAGAGTCTATAATCCTCAATAGCATTTTTCTTTAACTGCTAAATGTTTCTATAACGTTTATAACATTTTTTGGTTAAATAAAAATTCCAATTGGTATTTTACAATGTGAAAATATGGATATATCATATACGACAATTGAGAGGATATTAATCCACAGGGGTAGGAAACACAAGTTGCAGTATTAACATTGGATATTATCAATTAACCTTCTGGTTACCGTTGGGTGACCAAAGTTTTTGTTGTGTTAATAAAAATGGGTAACCGCTCCAGCTTTTGTTCAGCCTATGAAACAACTGGGTCCAGGCAGCGTCCGCTAAGTGGCCCAAGCCCACAACTGACTAAGGAGCATCGTTTTTAATATTTGGTTTAGTGCCGTCGTGTGACCGAAATGTTTAACACGACAGATGAATATAGAGAATTTTATTGAAAAAAAACAGTCTTCATGACGGGCACATAATGGGTTCGAAACTTAAGCCAGTTAAAAATATATTTGGTATTAATATTTGCACACGCATGTTCCTACATTGATTCCAGTGGGCCGGTCAAGGTCTGTAACATACCTTTAGAAAACAACAAATATCGTAATTTAATTACGTCAGGTACAATGCAGAATTTGCACCCGAGGGTAGGCTGAGCATATGCCTGCCACCGCCGCTCGCCCGCGAGGATATAAATAACAGCTTCCACTTTAATTTTACTGCTGCAACGCTCGTGTCATGCACGGTACTCGAATTCCGCAAGTAAAAATATCAATAATGGGGTACGTGCGTGAATGTCTTGATTTGTAAAAATAATAAATAAGACTCGTTGATATTTTAGACTACGGTGACGTAATTTATGTACACGCTTTTATGGATGGGCATTTCCGCTATTTATACATTAACCGCCATTTGAGGTTGCGTCATAATTAATGTCGTCATAGGGCAGCTTGAATTGGGTGCAATATTAAGGTAAACTTATTTTTCACACACTTGTTTCTCGCTGTTGGCGGTAGATTAATTGGGAATGGTCGTGTGGCTGAATGGATAACTGCTAGTCGGTTGTGTCCTTGGGCACTTTACGGACATTGCCTGAACCCAGCGGATTAATGGGTTCTACCAAATTGAAGGAACGTGTCTATCATATACAACACACTGCAATTGCTCTGGTAACCCGACGATGGGCGCGAGGTGATCTGACGATTGCCCGTGTGTTAACCCCCTTGGTTTTCCCATTCACGTGGATAAAGATGAATATCCTATTGTATCCTCCTAAAACTCTACCAATTCATATACCAATTCGAAATATAAAAAAAACGGACTGAGTGACGAGCCCAGCATCATGGGATCGAAACTAAGCCCAATAAAAATTTGGTAATTGGTTAGCGCGACAATTAATAAACATAACGATTCTTTTCAAAATTAGTCTTAAAAAGGAGAACATTATGAGTTTAACCTCACCCGGTAAAAAAAATTAAAAAAAAAAAAAAAAACAAATAGATAAGAGGTTTTTACATTAAAGGGTTTATCTCCTGTTATCGTTAGCAAACTCACATAACTCTGTGGAAAATCCGTTTTTATTAATTAACTCTCGGATATGCTGATAAAACGTGAGGGGAATATGTGTTAAATGATTCATTCACAGCTATTATCAGATAAGTCGCACGAAAATTTCTCGCTGTTCGTTTGCTGTAGATTATTATTGGATATCTCGTGACGGAAAACTATATTTAATGATTTATCTACCGCACTGTTCTGATAACTTGGGAAAATTCGTACGTTGTAAAAATTGAATGTTTAATCAGATAACCAACTGAAGTCCATAGCGCAATTCAAAAATAACACAAGTAATAATTTTTATTTTGTTAAAGTGGAACAAACACAAAATTAAATAAATTAAACTCTCTAGATGCACAAATACAGTGACATCGCGTGGTAAAATAATAATAAAAACATCGGCACTAGGAGTCGCAGCACGCTTTTGTGGTTTGGACGATCCAGCTGTGGTAGAAAGCCACATCGGTGTACACGCTAGGCACTAGAGGTCGCCGAGTGTTGCAATGGTGAGCTCCGTAACTGGTGACGCCGTAAATCACGTGACGGCGGGCGGCGCCAGAAAGAATCTCGGACGCCGGCGCCGCCTCGGGTTTCTTTACCAACGAACCGCCGGAATCTCCGTAACACGTGTCGTTTCCGAGTTCCGCCTTTCCGCAAAACGTTCCGCTTCCTAACCCCCACACCTTCGTTCGACAGACATTATTCGGGACATATTTTAAATCCACCTCTTTCAGAAAATTCGGATTTGGGCCATGGCCTAACGTTGCTCCCCATCCAAAGGCGGTCAGAGATTCATTCTCAATCAGATCGTTAGCCTCAGGCAAACAAACCGGGCTCACGAACTCGTTGAATCGAACTGCAGTTTTAAGTTGAATTAATGCAATGTCGTTCACATACCTTGGATTTGAGCCAAAACGAGGATGTACTAAAATCGCCTTAATATCAAATTTATCGAAGAACTGAACGGTGTTTGACAACAACCCGTACATTCCGCGGTACCGTCCGAGATATATGCTGATGCTAACCGCTCTGTTTCTTAAACCATCCGCAACCTCATGCACACAGTGACCGGCGGTAACCAACCACTTAGAACAGATGACACTTAGACCGCAGTATCGGAAACGTTCCTTTGATCTGATCAAGAGCAATCCATGCCACGGGGAATCCCCTTTCCTCGACCTCCGACCACCTACTATTTTCTTAGCCCCACGGGTTTCCGATGCCATGCTGCTTCTATTAAGTAATCCACAATTCGTAGGAAAGCAAGTGGGACGTGTTGTCTCATCATTTATTCCCATGGCTTTTTGTGATCTCCCAACATCCGATAATATTTGAGCGGATTTTGATCGGCCAAAATTTCTTGCTCTTAGCGTTGTCGTGGTTGAAGTTTCCGTTGTCGTTATTACAGTTGTTGACTGGGCATTTGTAGATATATCGGTGGTTGTCGACTCGGTTGTTTGGTTTTCGGTTGGCAAAATAATTGCAAAGGTTGTAGCTACCTGTGCTGTTCTTACTCTTTGTGCTTTTGTCGAGTTATTTGAAGCCGAAAATGTGTTGATTTCTGTGGCAAGAGAATTTGTAGAACTTATGGCTTCTGTAGTATCCATCATTGAAGAAGTCGCCATTGTTAGAGTTACTGAGCCGGTTTCAGAATAGTTTGTTGCTGTCATTTCTGTTGTTGTCATTCTAGGAAGTTGAGATGTACTTTCTGTTGTCGCAGTTTCAGTGACTGTTGTTTCTCTTTGTATTTCAACCCTTGGTGCTTCTGTTGCGTTTAACTTTAAATGTGGCGTAGCTTTTTCCGGTACTGCGGTTGTATGTGCAGTTGTAGTCCTTCTGGATGCCGTTGTTCTTACAATTGCCGGTGCATTTGTTTGTGAGGGTGTAGTTTCCGTTGTTCTAACAGTTGTGGTTGCATTATTTTTTGCAGTTGTCGTTCTGGCTGTTATTGCAGTTGTTGTTGCAGTTGACGTTGTAACTGTTATTGCAGTTGTCGTTGGGGTTGTTCCTACAGTTGTTGTTGTGTGTGTCCTTGCAGTTGTCGTTGGGGTTGTTCCTACAGTTGTTGTTGTGTGTGTCCTTGCAGTTGTCGTTGGGGTTGTTTCTGCAGTTGTCGTTGTGGCGGTTCTTACAGTTCTCGTTGTTGTTGCAGTTGTGGTTGTCCTTGCCGTTGTTCTTACAGCTGTCGATGCTATTGTTCTTGTAGATTCAAGCCGACAATAGCCACAACTTCGAAAGCAATGCCTTTTCATCCACGACGAATAGCGCTGAATAAGATGCGTGCAATAACCAAGCTCAGCCCACTCAGGACAGTCAATAGAATTCGAATCAACACATCTGCTAGCCATTCTTTTTACCCGAGTGTAAGACCTGATGTTTCGACTTATTCCACTAACTTCTTGGATTTTTACCACATAAAATAGAAAAGTGATTGCGGCAAAACTAAGAGCAACTCCTTTCATTTTGTCGTCTCTCTGTATAATCTTAAAAATCACCAATGTCAAATTTGTTTCTAAATTGACGTTCTAAAAATATGAACGTTAGTAAACAGCCCAAAAACCCGCGTTCGTTCTAAGGGACCGATGATTTGAAACACGTTCGGAGAAGTA
This sequence comes from Ciona savignyi, assembly GCA_000149265.1. Lineage (NCBI taxonomy): Eukaryota > Metazoa > Chordata > Ascidiacea > Phlebobranchia > Cionidae > Ciona > Ciona savignyi. The sequence continues at coordinate 355,911 of CH002817.1, read as the reverse complement.
GTGACCTGTGGGCAAAAATAACCCGCCGTTTAAAGCTCATCAATGTCAAGGCCATTACTTAGAAGGCTACAATCACGTAACATACGGTTATTTGCGCCTTCGTAAATGGAGTCTTAAACATCCATGACCATGTTATATGGCACTCACGGTAAAACACTCAACGCTCTATATAGCTATTACCAATATGTGTTTTAACAGTAAAACACTGTAAAGTCTACGCAGTGTGTTTGTAGCACCGTTATAAATGTAAATTATCCAAATACTCGTGTATATTATCCAACACATATAATCTATTGAAAATGAGTCTTAAATATCTATACAGGCGATGTATTAATTACATGGTACAATGAAAGTACTATTCTATACAACTCGGCCAAGTAACGCTTTCCTAATATATATAAAGTTATTGTATGTTGCCCAGGTTAGGAAGAAACAATACTTCAAATAACAAAAATTTAAGCTACCGAACGAAAGCTGCTTTTCCAATATATATTTGAATACATAATATAAACATAACAATTATGGTAAAAGTAATATTAAAACTAATTTTAATTAATAAGCACTGAACAACTAATTGTTAGATACTTTTACGTGAGTTCACATTATTGAGGATGGTATAGCAAATATATCAAACTCCCGATAATTAACACAAACGCCAGCTTTTTTATGTATCAGGTATGCTTATTTTAAACATATACAGAATTATAAAACAAACACGCTCTTGGTGATGAACCGATCAAGAATTATGTCCGGTAAAAATGTTTGCTTATCGTAAAATTAATATACTTAAGGCTTTCGAATACCTGAACTGGTGATACGGTTAATCTAAACATGGTTTACATAAAAAACAATTCGAGTACGATAACATTGCCATTTCTAATTTCCTTAAACCCTTATTAATATAGAGGGATGTCCATTTTCTCATATAAAGTTACTATAGGCTATAATTATAGTTTAGACCATTGCGCTGATAAAACCTACAATAATTTTGTTGCAAAGTTATTAAACGATAACGACGTGTATTAGATACTCTAATACGGATTCCCACGATACAGGATACAAACAATTTATCCATCCATCAATCGTATTAATGGCAAATTACACTTAATATTTAAAATAAAGCTGACTCGTGATTAAACTAATTTTTAAATCAAGGCGTCCACTCACGTTTATATAGTACGCCATTGCTATAATAAAATTTCCTTCTAATTTTAGCCCAAAAACTACTATTCAATCCGTTGTGCGTTAACTGAAATAATTGCCTGTAATAATTGGTCACGGCGTGGACAGTATTTGGAGTCTCGTCTTTTTTCTTGTCATAATTCGACGAAAATTAGTTCAAAAATGTCGGTACGAAAAAAATTATACCATGTGCGCCAGGGGTTGGGGAATCCCGAAATGACGCAAATGAGAAATCCCCGGTTAGTTAAAAAATCCAGAATATCACCATTGTACAGAGGTATAAGGTGCATTGGCAAGTTTAACTCAGGTCCATACCATGTACGGACCACACTTATTAAGCCCGGAACCCACTCAGTTTCGGTCACGCTTTCCCGCGCACTCATTTTCAGGACTTCATATCAGTAATTTCTGATAATTTGTTTGCAACGTATTGTATTATCGATTGGGGGTTATATAATGTTTATATATTACACATCAGTTTGCCGTTTTTTTCAGTTTTAGTTTTAAGTTGTTTTTTTCATATTTCCTACTATTTGTTGAAGTTTAATATTCACTTTAATTTAAAGCTTGTTTCGTTTTCACATTAAAACCACACAAAAAATGTATAAAAAATAGAAACTAATACAGAGATAGTAAAACGACAAAAGGTTAAAACACTTTTATATTTATCAAATTAATTCAATATATTTATAGTAGACGTAAGCGCCAAACCTGGCCAATCTAAACATACAAATTAAAAAATATTTTCTGTAGGTTATATTTATATTATGACATTGTGTGTAACCAGCTTTCCACTTACAAGGCGACCAGAATTATAAAATACAGATGGAAACAGCGTTTCTCCCTTAAAATTTCTTTGAAAAAATGCAAGATATTATAATTGCCCGCAAGGGCTATTTTTACAAGATTTTAGTCAGTTGCAAATAATCCATTAACCACATACCACATGTTTCATAAAACCCTTTATTATAGGTTTTATACACGTTTTCTCGATTTACTTATTTCCAAATGTTATAATTAAACTTGCATTACTACTCCACAAGCGATACTGCGCTCTGGTGAGTTGCATGATGCAATAATTGGTATAGCGACCAAACAGATATGGACTATTGGCTTCCTTAAACCTAAACGTTGTAGTTACAATCGAACGCTGATATTCGCGTTTCCCATATTCTTGTGCAATAATAGTTGATAACTATGCAGTTAATTCCCCACAACGTATTTTCCGCTAGCAATAAATGGTAAAAAAATAACAGGTATTTACATTTCCTACGGGCTACAGGGGGTACGTGGTCTTTGATGCAATGGATTTTCACATATTTCCGTATTAAAATTTGAGTTACCAGGCCAAAATGTCAGTATATAGATGTACGGGCAACACTAAAGTGGGAGAAAGATAGGATAGAATATTCATGCTTATCCCCGTAAATGGCAAAACCATGGCGGTTAACATACGGATAATCGCCAGATCACCTCGCGCCCACCGTCGGGTTAACGGAGCTATTGCAGTGTGTTCTGTCTGATTCACACGTTCCTTTAATTCGGTAGAACCCATTAATCCGGTGGGTTCAGGCAATGTGTGCAAATTTCCCTGCCCAATGACACAACCGACGAGTTAGCGACCAGTTTCGTACCTACAACCTTTCGGTTGGAGGGTGTCGCACTAAAACACCAGACCAACCGGTCGGAAAGTAGGAAAAGTGCTCACTAAAACTATAGAAACTAATTTTAACCCTACAAATCCTAATTCCACGTTTAAAACTAACTATATTGCCCTAATCTTCATTTTAATGTGTAGGGCCGACACACTACACTGTAGGTCTACCCCTCATTCAATTTTCTGGACCGCAACAGTAATTTTACCGTAACAACTTCAACACAGAAAGCAATTGGCGTTTTTCTCGACAGCGAACAAATAATGAAAATTTATATATGATCACATTTTGGCAATTACATCGCACCCCCCAAATTCTGTAAAGTTGCTTGCGTAAATCCGTTTTTGCCGCCAAACGCGACATTTTACCGCCAACGGTGTTCTCTGCCGAAGCGACTTTAACAGGGTTGCCATTTGGCCTTTTTCACGGCCAAATTTCAGAAATTTGGCCTTACCTAAATCGTCCCGGACGCAAAAAAAATAGTTTGGCCGTGCGGAAAAATCTGGCCGAATTTGGCCGTATAAGCATATTGCCAAGTTTTTGGCCGAAGCGTCATGTTATTTTTACGCTACAGTAGAAATAAAGGAAAAAAGGTTACCGTATAAAATTATGGAAATAAATTAATATCAACTGTCTCATTCCCAAATCACAAAGCTGATTATGACGTTTTAAAATAAAATAATAACGGTAGGCATTCCTGTATAGTATTTGAACGGGTTCGACAAATCTGGAGGGAATTAAAATTATACAATTTTTCAACAAATTAAGAGAGAAATAGCCCAATTGGCTAAATTAAATAGTTTATTTTGCACTTGATACAAATTGGCCGAATTTTGGCCGTAAAGCAAAAACAGTTTGGCCGCAGGGTTGCCATTTGGCCTTTTTCACGGCCAAATTTCAGAAATTTGGCCGTACCAAAATCGCCACAGACGCGAAAAAATAGTTTGGCCGTGCGGAAAAATCTGGCCGAATTTGGCCGTATAAGCATATTGTCAAATTTTTAGCCAAAACGTCATATTATTTTTACGCTACAGTAGAAAAAAGGCAAAAAGAGAGACAGAAAATGGAAATAAATTAATATCAATTGTCTCATTCACAAATCACAAAGCTGATTATGACGTTTTAAAATAAAATAATAACGGTAGGCATTCCTATATAGTAGTTGAACGGGTTTAACAAATCTGGAGGGAATTAAAATTATACAATTTTTCAACAAATAAAGAGATAAATAGCCCAATTGGCTAAATTAAATAGTTTATTTTGCACTTGATACGAATTGGCCGAATTTTGGCCGTAAAGCAAAAACAGTTTGGCCGTAAAGCGTACTTTGCGTCTGGCAACCCTGTTTGGCCGTGAAGCGTACTTTGCGTCTGGCAACCCTGGACTTTAACCGTACGGTAACAGGCTGAGAAAATGTAAACAAAAGTAAAATTCGTTAATCAAACAGGTTTATTTAAGGCGACTAGCATTTGTTGTGACGTATATTAAAATCCTTTTAGTTATGGAAAAAATATCAAAGAGCGACCAAAATGTCCTTCAGATGATCTTGAATCCAAATCTACCAGTTGTCGAAGACGAAGTCACCAATATAGGTTAGAAAAGTAAAATATTTTTGAACCTACACATGTCTATCTGCTTTTATTTAGTGTAAAACAATAATTTGAAGCAATACTTTTGTTACCAGTAGGCTTTACCTTGGTCTGAACGCTAAACTTAACCCCAGAACTAAAGCTCTCTAACCCCATGTTTAAATTCTAATGCCCTAATCTTTATTTAAATGTTCAGATTCCCTCCTTTCCTCTTTCCATTCTTTTAGTATTTCCAACCAGTCAGATAGATCTTGACAGATAACTTCATGACTGGTATGCTAGGTAATAAAATAGCACACCCAAGAACTTATAGGGGTTGGCGACCTTTTTTCTGTAAATACATATGTATTAATGGATGGTACTAAAATTAAAGAGTAGTTTATTCATATACAACACATTTTTACAACCTAAGTTATTTTACCTAGAAATATAAAACGCGGAACAAAGGAAAACTTTGGTATTTTAATAGCTCCAGTACTGACCTAGTTTAAACAAGCTAATTTTAAACATCACATTGTAGATGACAGTGATTCCAAATTTGACAAAGAAACACTTTCTGTCGTTAAAAATTTGGAGAAAAACGGTGTGAAATTAGCAGAAGAAAAGAAATTTGGTGACGCGATGAAATTATTCGACGAAGCGATTAATACCCTCCCACTGAGAGCATCTGGGTTTAATAATAGAGCACAAGTGAAGAGGCTTATGGGAAATGTGGATGGTGAGTATTGCTGTTGATGAAGTCTTGAGTTTGACAGTTTAAATGCATGTTAATCAATCTCGGCATTGTCAGCACCCATTACTTGGGCCTAACGGGAACTAAACTGTATTGTGATTATTATGGCATTGGGCCTAACGGGAACCAAACTGTATTGTAATTATTATGGCATTGGGCCTAACGGGAACCAAACTGTATTGTGATTATTATGGCATTGGGCCTGACGGGAACTAAACTGTATTGTGATTGTGATTATTATGGCATTGGGCCTAACGGGAACTATACTGTATCGTAATTATCTATATGCCTATTTTATCCCACATTAAATAAAATAATGATTTTTTTTCTGGTTATGTGTCTTTTCCTCAGTAAATTTTGTGTTTTACTTTTACCAGTTGTTGTTTTGTTTTTTTGGGTTGTAGGATCAAATTCAAAACCTGCCACTATCTATCATGTTGTGTCCTTGATCAAAGGACTTTGATGATTCTGCTTTAATTGTTTAAATAGCTTGGTGGTTAAATGCATCATCTCTCAGTTGGGAGCAGATTCAAAATTGGTCACTCGCTATTCGGCGTCCTTGGCCAAGGCTATTAGTGAAATCCCCTAAACCAAGTGGATTGATTGGGTCTACATGTATAAAAACTAATCAAATGTCTGAATTATGTAAAACACTGTATTATCTTAAGTGACCTGACAGTGGACATAGTGATTGCTTGTGTGATAACACCCTTTCTGTTATCCTGTTTATTGAAATAAAACATTAACTGACAAAAAGTGGTTAACCATTTTACCGTTAACTGATGCCCAACACCATCAGACGTATCCATTAAAACCCCTAAACCTTGCCAGGTGCTTTGGACGATTTAAACAAAGCCATCGAGTTGAGTAAGGGGCGAGGGAAAGCGGGTGAGTTGGCTCTTGTGCAACGTGGGATGATAAAGAAGCTCAAAGGAGAAAAGGAGTCAGCTTTTGATGACTTTAAGCAGGCAGCCGACCTTGGAAATTTGTTCGCCAAAAAAGAGGTTAAACTTTTGAAGATCACCGCTAATTATTTTTATGTATTTTTTCCCTTTGACTAGCCTATTGTGTGATTAAGTTTGTTAAAATACGAGTTTCAGTTAGCTTTCATCTGTCATAATACGGACTGGATAATTCCTGTTTATGACTGTTATTCGAAGTAAGGTCCATTCCAGTTTAAAATAAATTGTTCACAGTGAAACAAAATGAGTTTAATATATTACTTAATGATTGCAAATTTTCTTTTTTCAAATTAGTGAGAAAACGTTTTGCTGTAAGTATATTTTCGATTAGTTCTAAAATCTAGATTGAAATTTGTAATTAATAATTGGACTGCTAGAATAGGCTTTCTTAATTTATTATTCTGGTGATTATAATGTTTTCACCAAAACGGCCATTATTTCAAACATCTTTACAGATAGTCGAGTCAAATCCATATGCTGCACTTTGCAACCAAATGCTGGGAAAAGTGATTGGGGAAATGCAAAAGGGAACAGTCTCCTCCTAACTTTTCAAGTAGCATTTTTGTTTTTAATCACCATTGCCTAAAAAATATGTTTTTAATTCCTGTGTTATATTTAATTTGTGTGGGATTTTTTTCATTTTAATCATTGTGTGTGTGATGTACTTTATCAATTTTTCGCACTGTGAATAAAATAAAATACACAATTCCTTTTAAATAAGTGCATTTATTTGATATAAAAAACGGCCAATTTCTTTACCTGAAAATTTCCTTAAAAATTAATATTTGAAATTATAGAATCAGCGACCGAATTTCAATGTAAAACAGTCGGCCTATATATTGGCGCTCTCATAAACACAGTGATCAGAGCTGATATGCAAGTGGAACCTCGGTTAACTATAATATAAGAAGCGAAAGGTAAAAGAAAGCACACACACACATGAAGTGAGCTCATGGGGGAAATTAAAAGGAGGCAAAGCGGGAAGGAGGGAAACTGATCACCAAAATGAATATTAGGGCATTAGAATTAGTTTTAAACATGGGGTTAGGGTTATTTCTGGTGTTTAGGGAAAGATTAAATTAATTTCCATAGTTTTAATGAACAGTTTTCCTCCTTCCCTTGTTCCCGCTTTCCCTCCCTTTAGCGTTGCCCTAGCTCATGCGACGTTATATAAACTTAATGCGATGCCTGGACTTTCTTCAACGGAGGTGGTCTCGGTGACGTTTTCCTGCACAACGGTCGATATTATGACATCACACACGATTATTTTGTAACAATCTAGCTTACCCAGCGCTGCCCACGCTGTATCCGGTAGGAACTCTCGGGAAACGAGGTGTGATCATCGTGGTATCCGTTGTTATCAACCGCGGCATTGCCGACTTCGTCCTGTGACGTAATAGAACAGGTGCGATAAACTTATGACGTCATAGTACATATAATGACGTCTACCGAGGATAATAAAAATGTTTTAAATAAAATTCGAGTAATACCCCGATGAAATGCGAAAATATACCATAAGCATAAACCATGACGTAAACGCGTTATGACGCAATATACCAACGTACGTCACTTACCTACGACGAGCATAGTGATGACGAAACAACTCGGGTCGAGACGGGGTGTAGGGGGTAAGGCAACTGCAAAAAAATAAAAATGTGGGTAAAATTTACTCCAAAAACACTAGTTTTCTCTAGTCCGATTAAGTTAATGCGTCGCCTTTCAGCCAAACGGTTGCAGATTCAAAACTAGTCGGCTGTGTCATTGGGCAAAGCACTTAACGGACATTGCCTGAACCCAGCAGATTAGTAGGCTCCACCAAATTAAAGGAATGGCTCAATCATACACATCGCCCTGCCCTGGTGTTAATGCTCCATGCGTTTTACTCTTCACGGGGATAAACCTAAATGTCCTATCTCTCGGTGTAAAACATCGCAACTTAAATCACATTGACATCTCTTTGAGAGTCGGTTGTTGGAATTTATAAACATTGGGCAATCAAAAATATGAACATATGGTCGAATGTACGTAGTTAAGCAACTCGGACAAGTTTTCCGCCAATTCGCGTGTGCGCATTATTTGCAGCGAACACTTGCGCCGTATTACGTCACGGAAACGTGATTCCCCTCGTCCAGGAATTAAACTTACTGGTCCATTTTCCATGAAACCTCCGGGTCCACCATACCAGACGCGGTCGCTCTGCTGTTGTAGCCTCTGCGTACGTTGACCGGCATTCGTATTATGTACCTCAGTGTGTCGGTGTTGTAGTACGGCGCCAAACTATTCCACGTGAACGGTTTGTACGGCTCGCTGCGGAAAACAGGGCAGGATAAACTTGCGATTTGAACACGTGTTAAATGATTTAACGCCATTATCGTAAAATAAGATAAAATCTATATTGAAGCATTCGTTCATGTTTATCGTCGGATAGAGGAAAACCTGTATCGCAGGATTCGTCCTTATTTATCGTTGAAACAATTGTGGAAAGCGGCAGTCAAGTTTTTAATTATTTTTATCATAATAAAAATTACAAAGGTAATATTTTGAGCTTGATGGACAAATTTAAGGACATATCGCATTAACTTCATGGAATAATGTTTACAGAGCCCAATTGCTGAAACTACATGACAACACTTGTTAACCTTCCATCTTAATTTAAGATTGCCTATACACTTTGTATATTTATATACATGCCCACCGTTGGGTGCTGGCCGCAATATTATATTTAGTGTTGTGAAACAATAAATATCTTCAACTGTATACGATGATGTGGCCGAATGGTTAAAACTACTGACAGTCGACACATATACTGAATCGTACATACCACAACGGTCTCAGCAACGAGCCCATCATGGTTTCAAAACTTACCCCTGCAAAAAATCCCTAACTGCCCGTTGCGCGCAGTCGACTTACATGGTTGGTTTCTTGACCAAGTTCGTGGCAACTGCTTTCCGCATTCTCCGTTCAATCCGGTCGCATTCCTTTTGTAAATATATCAAGTTGGAGCTTTGAGCGTAGAACCCACGTGACCGGGGTGGAGCGGATCTGGGAGCTCTGTGGATGAAAACTTGAAATGCTTTCTTTGTATAATATTTGCCAGCCTTTGTGTGCTTTGTTCGTATTATGTATATTCGCATCTATTAGTGTGTTTCTATCACAGGTTGGATAGTATACTCATGTTTATGTCAGAAAGTGTGAAAAAACAACAGGACATTCATCTGATTACTCTGTGTCCTTGGTCAAGTTACCAGAACTCTCCAGTGTATTAAAGACGCCAGACAAATTAGTTTACAGCCCAATAAAATAACACCAGGAAACGTCCGTTAGGTTTATAAAGACGACCAACTTTTTATCGGCCAATTTCAATCCGACCCACCCACCACCTTTAAGTTCGCAGTTACCGACAGAACAGCTCGACTGGACAAAGCACAAGACGCATCACCTGTGCTTGATGATGTGCAGCTCACTCTCGGTCGGCTCGCCAAGCATTTCTTCTGACTCCATTTTTCGGTTGAAGCGAGCACTTTTCGGGTTGGCCGCTCTCGGTCGCGTTGGTTTATCGTCTGTGGCGTTGGAATGGCATAAGTTTGGATACGTTAGGATAATTAAGGTGCAGTAACACACGTGTCATCGTTAGATACAAGTACTCAACCTTGTTGCTTAAACCGAGGTAGTTAAAGTTATATAGCGATGTCTACATCATATTTAGCCCACTATAATAGCTAGTTAAAATGTGTTTTTTCGAGATAAATTTAGCTACGTTATTAACGGTATTACTCGATCCTTTAGCGTCCCACAAATCGAGTAATTTAAAATTTACCAACCGCTTGTAAATGGACAACTGGATTGTCGTATACCTGACGACCGACATTTTTATGACTTAGATTTCGGTATAAGAGAAATGTACATAGAATAGTTATTTAGGCATACCTGTGATCGTGACTTTCTTTAGTGATTTTGTTTCTTCTGAGACTGCAACAGAATCAACCGAGGGCATGGGTTTGGGTGACGTTAAAATGGGCGTCAAAACTTTTTTTCCTCTTTTTTAATGACAACCGGTTCCGGTTCATCAGGTTTAGCTATTTCTATTTCTTCCTCTGATTCACTGCTAGACGATGACGATTCACTGCCACGTGATGTAGCACTAGCCTGATGGATAAAGGGTGATCAATGCGTTAAAAGACTTATCGTATATCATTTTTAAATATAAAATGCAAAGATGGTATACTGGACACTTATAACCTATTTAACGCTGTCATATTATGGGGCAGCGAATCAACTAAGACGGTCTTGGTACGGTCGTGTAGCAGAATGGTCGACCGATATGTATGTACCGACTTCCATACAAAAGCAGTCTTATCAACTAGCCCATTATGGGTTCAAAACTAAAACTGGTAAAAACACAAGGCGGTCTTTGAAAAAAATCTGACTTTCGTGGGCTTGTCAATGTATTGTGTAGGTAACTTTTTAGTATAACTATAATTTTTAAATAATTTGGCAGAAGGACATTTCCGAAAGAATTTAGCGCCTGGATAACACGAACAGCCACCCAATGGGATATTTATACTCGCATAACTTTTAGGATACTATACTCGCATATACCATTTAGTTTAATGGTTTCAGCAAAGTCTGTATAGTCTTATGATATTCATATTCTCTTATAATTATCATGGTATGACAAAAAATCAACATGAGTATTCCATTTTTGGCGTAATGGTTAACAATCTCATCATGCGTTTAAAAGTTAGCCAACTTAGAAAAAAGGATTTCATTTCAACATTTTCGTTTTTTTTTTATATTTTGGGCAACATTTTTTGCGTGTATACACTGCAGGAAACGGCCGTTGCCACCTTGGATCAAAGGCCATGAAAGGCTTGCTGGCTACTTGACAATAGTTAATCCAAGCGCATTCCATAACTCGTTCAGAATTCATAAGCAGAGTAACCAACAGTCAGTCCACATGAAAGGACGACACAATCGGCCACAGACAACTTCTTGCTATAGGTACCTTTAGTAATGGGTATAACTTCTGTCTGTCCAATGTCATTTATATCCACCATATCTAATGTAATTTTTGTAGTTCCACTAAATATATCCAGTTTACTTACCGGTCTTTTATCAACAACTGCTTCGGGAGTTTTCGGATTTTCGTCTTCGGATTCCGAAGTCGATGATTCCTTTGCAGTTGTAGTATCCTCTAATTCTGTGTCGCTCGCATGCGAATCGGTTACTTCTTTATTGGAACGCACTGAGCTGGCTTTCGATTTCTGTGACACTGGAAACGTACAGGGGTTGATAGTAACCGAGTAGGCTTATAGCGTTTGGGCGGTACTATACTTCGGGCTCGAATTCCAAAACTCGAAATCGTGGTTTATCACAACATCTACCATTGTACGTGTGATCAAAAGAATTTTAAGTTTGCCTTTATTAAACTTAACACCATATAGTTTGAACGGTATCGGTAAAATTGAACGAATTAAAAGCAAAATTGTCTTTACAAGATCAAACCTGCAAAAACGATTATATTTGGGTGTATTTTTTATATCATTACCTGTCGAGTTTGATGAACTACTGCTGGAAGAACTGGAAGAGCTGCTGTCCGACGAATAACCATTTTTTTCGCCATTTCCCTCATTATCGGACGAATCAACCGACCCTGCCATTTCAGCTATAATTACCCTAAATGCGCCAAGCGATTAGTTGACCTTTGTATGCTTGATACAATGTATCAATACAAGCGGATTAAGTTTCAAGTATTTGAGAGATGACAAGCAAACGCTATTACTCAAGGGCCATTTAATACAATTTAAAGCGCCCTTGCGTAGATTTTGTTACAAATCATATCTTGGTATACATATTATCACCACGCTAATTGTGACAAGTCTACACCCACACACGTTCTGCTATTGAATGGTGGAATTAATTATAAAATTTGATCAAATACATTCAAATGGTGTACATAATTATTGATCTAGTACATAATTATTAAATAAGGTTATATAATTATCCAATTGTGACCGACAGTGGACATTACGTAACCTGACGAATGCTTGTTTATAAACCCTTCGTTTTGTACGTCGAATAGTAGTATGGCCAAATGGTTGACGCGACCGTTACGTATATCAACTGTACAATACGGTTTTAGAGTCGAGCTCGTCATGGCTTTTGACCTGAGCCAAATAAACTTTTTTTATATGTAGATAACCATACCATATCTGCCATATCGTGTCTTCTGTACGATTATCAATAATTCAAAGCGCCTTCAATATGTTGTTTTCAAAAAACTTGCCATGTTTACGGGGTGGCGAAAAACCAAGTAGCACAAATATTTGGTTTATAAGAATGTATTTACTTCTGTTTATTTAAGGGTCGAGCCACGTTTAGCGAAAATACAGCATGTAGGGTTAGCAAAGCGCCCTATTTAGCAATGTACTAAGCATCATATATACAATAGCTAGGGCACGGTATTAGATCGGTGTTTACATGAAGTAACGCATTTGTTTGTTGGCTTTTTAAAGTTAGACAATTTTTTAAGATTTTTCAGATAAACACTAAACTTGTTGTGGGGCGTCCTGCTTGTTATAACTATCTTTTCCCTGTTTTTAACCCAAATTACCAACATACACAGGTGTTGCGACTGTGTTTTGACAATACTACCCCTTAATCGCAATCATAGTTCATTAACGCAACGACAACATCTTAAAAACAGCACTTTTGCCAAAGAAAATACATTTCTTATAAAATCTTGTTTACACTTCACTCAACACGATATAAACAACCAAAGCAAGAGTTTTTTACGACTTATAGTTTATGTCGAAAGTGACGATTTCACGTTAAAATAGACATTTTTTTGTAAAATATATCGGGGAATTGCAACCACCATTATTCACCTCGGTTTAAAATAGGACAATGTTTAAGTACAGCTTTAAAATTGGTATTTGTATCCGATAAAATATGTGTCCCAATTTACTCTTCTAACATAAATCCTGGTTGTATTAATATTCAGCAACACGAAAAGGGGTAAAAGTGTTAAGGCGTTATAACACCGGTTAATATCTAGTCACCACCAGTCAGATCACCAAACCTGTGGTATTATACTCAATGTTAAATGTGTTAGTATTGTTTTTGGTTAATCTTTTAATCCACTTTGTCCAACCAAAGTATGCGGAGTGACTTTCCCAAAGACACGCAAAAAAGAAAGAAATAAGCTGATGGTTTAACTCCTGAGCATATAAGCTATAACCAATCTAAAAAACATCTCTTCTTATCAAATTATGATGTACTCTTCCATATATCTCCGCTTACTATAGTTATTAATCTCCCTCGTACTATAGTTCATTAAAAATACGTGGACGTTTTTTTAATTTTTTAACATAAAGTGGTCTAATCTATCGTTATTACAGACACTTCAGTTCACAAGTCTTATCTTTAGCCTTTTAAATCACACAATGTGAATACGAAACTGCGCACAAAAGCCCAGAGGCTGTGTATCCAATGCGGGTTCACTGTGTACACATATTTCTTTGGTATAAGTCAATAAACGTCATAGCAACCGTTTAACGCGCGTTCCCGCCAAATTAAATAAGGCTAGGTCTGCCATTAGGTCCGGTTATGATCAAGCTCTGTTCTTAGACATATTTAAACATCGCCGACGCCAATATCATTACCCACATGTTGATTTTAATATTCATTAATGGTTTTGTTTAGTGTGTCGTTTCGGTTTGCACACCCAGGTATAGCGAACTTGGATCGGTCACGTGAAACATTCGGCCACGCCGCCACACGACCATTCAACTCTGTTTATATACAACAAGAATGCCACATAACATAAAGATTGACTACCAACGTGCCTGTATAGTTTGCATTTATGCCGCACATGAATAATACAACATGTACATAAATATAGGGAATAACAACGATGATAAAACTGCCTCAGTTGAGCTTTACGAACACCCACAAGTATACGTAATGACGTATATAGAATGCAAACGGAGAAGCTCTAACGATAACCACAAACGGTCAACGTTTTAAATCAAAATTGTAAAAAATAGAGCTGTAAGCATGCTATTTTTGCGGCGAAATTATAAAAAAAAAACATGGAAAAAATCTTGATCGAACTCTACTCTTTTTAATGGATTAAAAATGAAAGTAACGTCCACCTGGCATTGACACACTCCAATATCTCCACTAACCCGACGGTGGGTGCTAGGTGATCTGACAATTGCCCGCGTGTTAACGCCCCTTGCGTTTTCCCATTCACGACGATAAACATGAATATCCTATCGTATATTATCCTACGTATTCCCAAAAACGGAGATATCTTCTATTCTAGCTCACCACGAATCAAACCAACACATGTACAGTAAGAAAGTGCTTGTTGCAAACGAATATCAACATAAAAGCGGCATTGATATATAAAACAAGAGCTGTAATGGGGACGTTTATAAACATCGGTAGATGGCGCTGTGGAGAGCTCCGCAAAACAATCTTCAACACTTGGTGCGGTATAGAGCTACGTGGCAGTATGATGTCATCCCGGATGACGTAATGAGCATTGTGACGGAATGAACGATAATAATAATGGATGGAAATCAACACGAGAATTGTGAAACTGGAAGTGATTTGTAATGTACAGATCAAGGTGTGGGGGGGATTTCTACATCTTGATAGAATGTTTGTTCAAAGAAAACTTTTAAAAAATTAGCTTCGAAGAGAAAGGTATGGCAATTTCGTAGATGCTTCACTCATAGGGGTCCAGTTAAAAACCTAGTGTTTGTGAATCATCAAACCAAGAAAGAAAAATATATATTTTCAATGACGAAAAATGGACGGAGCAAGTCCCCTTAAAAAGCAGATTTTCACAATAAAACACACAATTCGGAATTGAATGAAAGGCACTTATCCGTGTGGATTGTGTTTAGTATACAGTTTTAACCTTAATCGATAGTATTGTATCGTGCCTGCATAGAATTACAATATGTACACAATGATTCATGAAACTAACGGGTGGTAAAATATTGAAACGTAACCTTGTTGCTGTGAAACAAAAGACAGAGTATTAAAGCGAGGGTTTTTGCTGTAATACCCCTAAATTTACCGTTAAAAACAAACCCCAAAATTTCACCCTAGTCAATCAGACAGACATCTTGAAATTGCCGTATTTAGGGGTTAATTTAGAGGAAGTTTAACAACCCAGTGATCTAGCGTTAATTTACAGTGTCCTTATGGATAAAACTGCAAAAATGAGCCGGATAAAATGAAAGAATTGATTAAAAATAGAATAACATAGAAAACCTAGGTAAAACAAAAACCCGAAAAGATTTAATGCTCTGTCTATTGCTGCACGCATTTAAAAGGTTACGCTTGAATCTGCAAAATGAAACCTTTAAGCCTCCACTACGCCACCGCATAAAAATAATATAAAACAAAAACATGGAAAGGTTATATGACCAGATCAACTGGTTTAACCTTCCCAGTCTGATGCTTGAGCACCCACAGTTCACGGTCTTTGTCTGCGTCTGTGAGCTCAAGATGTTGCTTTATGACATCATAAGCCTGCAAAGAAAGCAGGAATTAAGACGAAGGTTAATAATCAGCTGTGGAGTTTATATATTGATGTTGTTTATTGGACATAATAACTGCACAACTTCTGGCAGAGTAGTAGTAAATCAACCGAAAAGAACCATCAATCGAAAAATTAAGGGATCAAATCAAGTCTAACTGGTTATTCTGGTGATTTAGTGCAACGCCTTTTCCACGAAAGGTTGCAGATTCAAAACTGGTCTATAGCTAGTCAGTTGTGTCCTTAGGTAAGGCACTTAATGGACATTGCCGGAACGCAGC
Organism: Ciona savignyi; assembly: GCA_000149265.1. Taxonomy (NCBI): domain Eukaryota; kingdom Metazoa; phylum Chordata; class Ascidiacea; order Phlebobranchia; family Cionidae; genus Ciona; species Ciona savignyi. The sequence goes on along the minus strand of CH002817.1, from coordinate 339,950 downwards.
CGCATAACGGGTTCGACTAAACTAAAGAAACGTGTGTATCATATACAACATACTGCAATAGCTTCGGTAACCCGACTGTAGGCGCAAGGTGATCTGACGATTGCCCGTGTGTTAACTAACCCCCTTGTTTTTCCCATTCACAGAAATAAAACATGAATAGGCCTATTCTATTCCCTCATATCCTAAATCACTTAAATAAACATTAATCTAATAGATATTTGCATAATGAGTTAATAGAGTTATCCGATGATATTCATGGATAAATCCTTCGTTGTGGATTTTCCTTTTAAGTTTTTTTGTCCGGCCCGTTGGTCTAACGGTTAAAGGCGTCGCCTTTCAATCGAAAGGTTGAAGGTACGAAACTGGTCGCTAGCTAGTCGGTTGTGTCCTTGGGCAAGGCACTTTACGGACATTGCCTGAACCCAGCGGATTAATGGGTTCTACCAAATTGAAGAAACATGTCTATCATATACAACACACTGCAATAGCTCCGGTAACCCGACGATGGGCACGAGGTGATCTGACGATTGCCCGTGTGTTAACTCCCTTGGTTTTCCCATCCACAGGGATAAAGATGAATATCCTATCCTCCTACCCTATGATAATAACTATGGATAATTCCTCAATATGGATTTTTCGTCAAGTTATTCATCAATAACAATAAAGAAATCTTTCAATGCTGATTTCTTTCAATTATTATGTAATGATAACCATGGGTAAATACTTTCACAAGTATTTTCCACCCACCAGGATACAAAAAGGAAAGTAACCTTTACCTTATGGCATCTAGTGGACGTGTCTTGCAGCAACTTCATATATTTCGTGATGATTTCTTTCGTCTGGTTGATTCGCTTCGATTCATGGGTTTCCATGGTGACTGATGATGTCACCATCTCTTCGAACCACTGTTGACGAGCGTGGTTGTACTGCTCGATGGAGTGGGACAGCTCCTCACCTGGGTGGTGGTTGAAAAGGGGGCTCATAAATTGGGCATACAATACAATAGTATGGACGGGTAGCGTCAGAGCAGGAATGTAGGCCACAGAATGCTTGTTACTGTATACTTTGGTGGTCTAAATTAGTAATTTCATGGGATGTTTAAAATGATTGTGTTTGTCAGAACCAGTAGATTATGCAACGTGTTTTAAAATCCTCCAACAAAACTAGAGTGAAAATATTATAACCCATGGTTGATAATTCGTCATAATATCGTAAGAACCATGATTGGGGCTAGGGTTATACAGTTAAAGTTGACATTTCGACAAAACAACAATGCAGATGCTAAACTGCATGTTTAGGGTAATTTAAAGAAAAAAATATTTCTCGTTAACAAACACTTATGTGAAGCTGCTATTTTGCCTTAACAATGCACACAGGTATCAACCTAGCAAAATATTCTTTGGCAAGATTTTCTCCTCTGATTATGTTATATATTACAGCTATTTTTAAAATTTATTTATTGTTACTTTATTGGGGTGCTTGATAAACTCCTTAGTGTCCTTACCTAGTTTAATTCTTAAGTAGTTGTACAAACAGTCTACACAACAGAATGTATAATACTTAACCAAGCAAATATGGCCATGATAGTAAGTTTAAACGGTTTAAACGGCAAACATAGCCAAGTTGGCACAACTTATTATCGAAAACATGTTAAACAATTAATAAGTACGGCTTTATTGTAAGTATGAATTCAACCTTGAATTAGTAATGGAATATTAATGACACTGATGTAAACCATAGCGTGTCAACCAAATTTTAACTATAATTATTTTAAAAACAATTTTGTACCATTCGCTATATGTTTCTGCACTTAAAACGATAAGAATTTTCGAAAAAATGGAAGACATTCTACAATAATTAGCAAAGAACTGGGAGGCAGGCCTACTTTTTAAACATGTAATATATATTTTACCCAATCAAAGCTACAATCAATATTAGGTATTTTGGAAGGTTACAGAAACATCCATTTATTATAAAAATGTGGTAACTTTAGAATTTTATCATCTATGTTATATTAATAGACTATGTCTTCTTGGTTTTCCCCTAGGTACCATCATGCTTAAACTTTGTAGTTGAATAACTAAAGACACCCTAACCCCCTCTGGGTGAAATAGCCAAATAGGGTGATGTGTCTTATGAAATTAGTGCCTGTGGTGGTAAAATACCTGAATATGATCTTATTGGAAAATGTGTAGGCCTATTGTAGATGCCAAATAAATATTTATTCAAATGTATAATGCTTTGATGTTTCTGTTAGTGTATCAACAATAATATCACAAAAATATTGCAATAAATGTAAGCTATGTAGTGAATATGCATCACAATTCCACTTTGTTTTGGTTAATACTGGTTAGCATTAACAGTGAATACGTGGCTGTAAGTCCATGTACACCCGTGCACAAATATAATGCCTATTCACTTAGTGATATGTGGTTTTGGTGTAATAAAACGTATGAACACAAAACCATCCAAGCGGACAATCACGCCTGATTGCACATGTCAATCAAATTTAATGAGCTCACAAATGATATCTCTACTTGTGGGAGTTGTCTTGAACCAGTTTGTTTTTATAATATCATTGTAATATTTCATTGATGTTATCACAGTTATTTGAATATTTATATATGTTATGTATAACGGTATTAAAACTAATTAGTTTTCTGTATTAGATAACTTTATCTTTGCTTTAAAAATATTTCTTGGACATTTTTTGAGGTGTTTTTTTGGGGAATTTTTTCGGCTATGGAAAAATCATATTCTGAAAATTGCTCTTACTTGCAAAATTTTTGAGAAAAAAATAACTGTCAGATAAATAATATAAATGTCAAAAAATAAATCTGTCGAATCAGATTATCTCTGGGTCTAGACAGACGACTGTAAGCTAGAGCATGAACCCTACATTGTAGCGTCTATATATCCATGATGTTTAGTTTACTATAATATCAATGAATATTGGTGAAGTACCAGAGCAGTGGACTCTGGTTCAAACCCCTGACTAGTGTGATTATTATTTAAATGGAATTAAAATAATTATAACTAAAATAAAAAATGATAA
>CH002817.1:302565-313241 GCA_000149265.1 Ciona savignyi | reverse complement strand
CTTGCATAAAAATACGAAAACTAAAAAAGAGATTTTTGAATGTATAGTTATATTTTATATAGCAAATTTTTATTTCACTATATGTTTATGAATTTCAATATATCATAAGCCACATAACATATCAATATATGACCAGGAAAACATATGGTCATTGAAATAGCCTTAATTATTTTATTGATTGACTGCAATAATAAAAGGACTAATAATTTTGCCTAAAAATCAGTGTAGCAAACCTAACAATTTTTAAATATAGTTTTGTTGCATTTTTCATACAAAGAAACAATTTGTGACTGATTTTTTGCACAAAAAGACAGCCCGAATTAAATTTCGTCTATGGATTATACAGTTGCCAATGATAGAGAAGCATGGAAATCAATTTCGTAAACGACGTTGAAATTACCAGAAAATGTTTAAATAAAGGTCACTGCATGCAATACATGACAAAAACCATCCACGACATAATTAACTCGTGTACGTCCCACGCAATGAAATGTCTTTTTTGTTTCTTAATATAGAAAGGGACTGAAAAAGATTAATTTAAACATATCAAACTCAATACTTTTTTTAAGAATTTTAAGAATATGTCAATTTATTTCCATTTTTATTTATTTTAATATTTAACTAACTTCATAATACAATATTTTTTACCATCCTTGATAACCTCCAATGTTATAAATTGCTATATTTGTTAACCTGAACATATTAATACAACTGCAATGTTAGGTAAAGTTAGCTGTGTTTAATACATGAAAAAACTATTTCCTGTTGTGTGCGTCCTACTTATTAAAATGTCATTTTTGTTTCTTAATGTTTGAAAAAAAATTATTCAATATTAAAAAAAATTAAAAGTGGATTTAAATAATAAAAAAGAGCATGGATTTAAATGAAAGGGGATTTTTTAAGAAATTGGTTAACAGTGAACCAATGCAATTGACAGTGCAATATCACCCACCACACCCTGGGAAAACTCACCGCAATTCGCTGAATGTGTCTGCGTTCACCCGGCCCATATATACCAGCCGGCCTAAGGCAGCAAGTCTTCAGTTCTCTTCCATCTGCATGTTTGTAGTGACAACAAACTACGTATTATGCGCACTACGATACATGCCGGAATGATTTGTAACAATTCAAGTTATCATAACCAAACAATTTTGGCTGTCTCAATCTATTACAAAAAATGTCTTAATCTATTACAAAAAAGTTCTCAATCTATTACAAAATAATTTTAAACATAAATTTTCTCGTCCACCTACAGTATTTACATTGATCAATTATTAAACACTCTATTTAAAGTATGCAGACGGCCATAGATTTCAGGATAAGTATAGTGATTAAAATATGATTGTAGTGGACCAATATTGCCCACAGCCATGATTGTAAATGAATAGGAAGCATGGAGGCTATACTACGAAATGACGAGGATACCATTGAAAAGTATGTCCTTAAAGTTATTGGAGGAGTCTCATCTAATATAAACAAATGCATGCTAGTGTATGCTGCTTTATTTTTAACCTACATTTTATATTTAGAGGATAACTCGTAAAAGTCTTAAAACTCCCGCATGAATTAACACTGTGAGCAACTGTTTTCAAGAGTTTTGGTACCAGTTTTAAATATTAATATCACTCAGCAGTTTCAATTGTCATTATTTCAGGATAGATTACTTTTCTGTTATTAAAGAATCTGTATCTAATCTGTTTCAATAAGGCCATTCATGTTTTTCTAATATTTACAGCCGAGATTTATTAAAAAACTTAAATGAATAACATTATGGTATGTCACGAAACATATTGTGTTGACATATGCCTGGCTGGGTTACGGCAATCTGGCTGTTTTACGTCGTTCAAATATTCAGATTAATATTTCATGAAGGATGCAGACGCCTCACCGTCCAGCATTGTATTGTTGGCTTGTAGGATCAGCTTGTCGGCCGCTAGTTTTGACCTTGAGTAATAATCGACCATCTAAGACACAATGTAACACAGTGCAACGATTAATACATAGAATTACTTTGATTTTTTTCGCATAAAATTTTAAATTTATAAGTTAATAGATAAGTAGTGAATACTGATTTTGGACAACATTCTAATAAATTTCGATATTAAAAATTGTCTTTTTGCTTAATAATCCATATATGTGTTGAAAAAAAATGTTAGGTACAGTGACTTAAAATATAAAAGACTATGAATATGAACTACAGGTTATAAGTATTAAAATCGCTTATTTTTTGCTTAGACTAACAGATATTTTACAAAACATTGATTTAAGACTTTTTGACTGATATCCTACAAATCCATGCTTTATTTTGCATCAATCCTTGTTCACCTTATTAGGATCAGCGTAAGGCATCGACTCATCACCTGCGCAGATTGGCTTCCCCTCCAACACCACGTTGTAGGAGCTGGTGTATATCAACCTCTGTATGTTGTTAACCCTGCATGCTGAGAGAGGGGGTGGGTCATCAGTTGGTGGTAATCAACTAGTTTTAACAACAACTCCATTTTCGCCTTTCAGCCAAAGGTTGCAGGTTCAAGACTAGTTGGCTGGGTTCATGCCAAAGGCACTTCACGGACATTGCCTAAATCCAATGGATTAATGGGTTCTATCGAATTGAAGGAAAGTCTTAATCATACACAACACTCTGTTATAGCTCTGGTAGCCCAACGGTTGGCGTAGAGTATTTTGACAATTGCCGGTGTTGTAATAACCTTTGAGTTTTTCCATTCATGGGGATTAACATGAATATTCTATCCTAACTAAATAATAGTGCTTCCTAGATACAAGTACCCCTTGCTGAAATTTGTGCTCTTGACAGTGAATAAACCTTCATAAACTTATTATTGATATACGATTACGAAATGTTAGGGCAAAAATTAATCTGCATAGCCCACCATTACAGCACTGCAATATACAAAGGATTCTTTAATAGCAGCACCACATTTATAAAGTATGAACCAGTCTACAAAAATATTTTATTGCTTTAGCCTCAACTACAGTTTTAATTGACGACATCATTTACATAACCTAAATGCAACAATAAAGCCATGCATATCATTCAACTAGCCCCGCATGATATTTAATAAGCCTCCATATTCCAAGGACATTTTTCTGCCACACCCAATGCAAAGTGAGATAATATGAAGAATCATAGAGTTATTGATGCAACACCACAAAGTGAATCCCTAATGATGACAAACTTGTAAACATCACTTAAATTAAACGATGTTTATGATAACTTTAACAAAATGTTGCAACTGACACCTCTGGCAAAGGAAAAGAGCTACACTTAGGTATTTTTAAAGATACCAGAGTGGCTGACTGGTGACTTGGAATGCAGCTGATCAAAAAGAGTATGGCACCCAATAGACTTGTATTGATAAGATAAAAGCAATGTTACGTTTGATCCTACACTTATAGATCACAATGTCCCAGAGTGCTAATGTACTTCCAGTCCCCAGAGCGCCATTTAATTCCAGAAAACAGTGTTGACTAAAGGTTTTTAAGGATATTGGCACCATACATTTAAAAAAACTTGTTGTTTAAATGTCATCTGTGCAGATAGATGATAAGAATTCATGCAGCATTTACAGACACAATTGTGGCATGCAGTTAGATTAATTGAACGATCAAACCCACATTAAAAACATTCACATGCAAATTATGAAATCGATCAGCCTCCAAACAAATAAACATATGGGTTAAAAATTTGCATTAAAATAGGTGAATAAGCGAAAAAAGCTTGAATTTAAATAACCTTTTATAACATTCCTGGTTCCTTGGACATTGATTTCTTCTGTAAGGCTTTTACAGAGCTAAAAGTTTAAATAAATCAGTATAAAAATCATAAAAAATAATTACAGGTAGTTCCAACAAATTTAAAATTTTGTTAGTGTTTTATTTAAAAAATTACTTAAATTCTAATTAAAGACATGCAGATTAGGTTGCATGTATGATACCTGGTCTTTTCCTGTCAAACCAAATGAAGCAACGTGGTAGACACAATCCACACCCACAGAGCTATTAAGAACTGCTTCATAGTTCCTTATATCTCCCTGGGAAATAGTCAAAGTAATAAATTATGCATCATAATAGAAATTGCGACACTGCTTTTAAGTAGCAATATACCAATCATTTCGATCCAGATTAATAAGACCAAGGACGTATTCTTAACTAGTCAATATGGGCAGATTAAAGCTAATATGTGTAACATTTACTTGTTTAACCTTTATTTAAATCTTTACAAGAGAAAAATTAATAGAAATAGGTTAACAAAACGGGGATTGTGGGAAGGGGAAATCAGAAACCTTCAAAATTTCTACCCTGATAAAATGTAGATGGTCATCCAAAACTTCCTTGATTTTGGGAGGAAGTTGAATATCGAGCAAAGTGACGTCGGCTCCCAGGTGGTGAAGGACTTTTCCGAGCTCAAATCCAAAGTATCCACAACCTCCAGTTACCATGAATTTCAACCGCCGACTGTGCATAGAACATATTTTAATTAAAAAACACAGTTTGTTTTACTTTTAAAAGTTTTTATTCTTTAACATTACCCGTTTTAAACTTTTAAGGCAGCGGCATAACATCACAGTGGATAACTTTGTTATAGATTTGTTCAAACAATTAAGACTTATTTACATAGGCTTCTCTAATCTTAGGGACAGCAGGTTGGGATAAGGGGTATTTTTTCATTTACATGACCCAGGCTGGGTAAGGGTATATCATGAAGGTGACAGGTTAAATTATGATATACTCTTTCCTCATTCTGATCATGTTCCCGTATGGAAAGTACGTCACTTTTCGCCGAGATCTCGAGTGTGCACGCATCTAATATTTAAGTGTGCAGTGTGCAAACGTCCAAGAGTGCACACTTTAAGTGTGCACATTATCTCCTTTTTATTACTATTTTCTAAAAATCTTAAACAAACATATTATTCTATCCTAAATCTATCGTATCCATCAGCTAACATATCTGTCTACGTAACAAAAGACGTACTGACAGTAAATTACCCGAGGTCCAGACGTAGGTTTACAGGTTTGTTGGAAATTATACGATGTTTATGCTGCCAGCTCACGAGCGTGTGTGAAAGTACCCAAGTGTGCAAAGACGCAGGGAATTAAAAAACTCGAGTGTGCAGCTGCCGTACTTTCCATACTGGATCATGTTGGTGACGAAAATACTTTCTTCTACTCATGATATACCCCGTCCCGATTGTGTTATACCACGTCCCACTCATGATATAGTGTGTTGTCCCACCTTGCTCATATCGATCGCAGATAAGTGAAGCCCATTTACATTATATTTACTTATAATCAGAATAGCAAAACATCAAAAAAGCATACCTGTGTCCATTGGTCCCAGTTTTAAATTTGAAGTCGTGTGGTAAACCCAGACTTTCCACCACGTCACTTACACTCTCCATGTTTAAGGTTGGAAACTAAAATTCTAAACAAAATTAAGCAATCAAAGGTGATTAATCACAACTGAGCATCAGTTACCGATGTAAAAAAATTAATCGACCAAATTCAAGAATTTCTAACCACCGTAAGTTTATATTTGTACCCTTAACAGGACAAGAAATCAACAACTAACATACAGAATGCACTTAGTAACACACAATGCTTCTCCTTCGTTACTAACATACCAAAACATGCCTGGCATCAACTGCGAAAATACAGACAATTCCCCTGGTATTTAAATGCACGCTTCAGTGACTTTGAGAAGTCCTTTTTTTAAATCCTCATCACAGAATCCACTGCTAAGGGTATTGGACCAATATAACTTGCGAATGTGTATCGTTCATCGTTCTATGTTCGAAGTCTTGCCAATTAGTTTGGTGAATAAGCGCGACGTCTTTTAGCAAAAGGGTTTCAGATTCAAAACTGGTCGCCAGCTTAAACTTTTGTCATTGGCATGTCCCTTAACGGACATCGCATGAACCCATTGGATTAATGGTTATACTAAAATTGAAGATAAGTATTAATCATATACCACACTACAATAGCTACGGTCAGCCGACGGTAAGAGCGAAATATTCTGTCGGCGCGATCAGCCGATGGTAAGAGCGAAATAATCTGGTTGACGCGAACGATTTGTATACAATAAAATGTTATCAGTGACGAGCCCATTGCGGATGCGAAACTTATCACTGTTAAAACACGATAGTTCAACAAAAATATGCAAAAACAATTTAATTTTTTTTATCCAACGTTTTTTTAAATTATAACTAGTCTGTAAAATAATTTGAAGGAAATTTAAAAATATACCCCAAAGCAACTATAAAACACCATCTAGCGATTTAATAATCAGCATTTCTATCAACATTGCTTCGTCATAACGCATTTAAACTACGTTCTACCTTCTGTTGTTGTTGTAGTGTAACATATACATTGGTAAACCCTATCAAGGAAGGGCCATGGCTGTACGTTTTCAACGTACGCCGGAGCTTATTTGGTTGAACAGTTAGGCGTTTCAGCTTTATAATAGAATAGAATATTCATGTGTTAGGAAAACGCAGGGTTTAGGTTTATCTTTATAATAACACAGAAAATCGTTAGAGAACCTGGACCCATAGCTAGTTACCAGAGCTATTGCGGTATACTGAATACAGGAAATATATTAAAAACATACCACAGTATTGTTTTAAAAATATAAATTAAAGCATGTGTATATTTACCACTTCATTTCATTTCCCTCTGCATGTTTAGTTTGCCTATAAAATAAATATGATTATACGAGTGCAGTCCTCAGCTGGGACAAAGCGGATTGAAGTATCCAGCAGTGATACACTTATCTCTTTACACCAGCAAGTGGAGAAAACGTTTAGTCTCGAAAGCAACGATTGGGGACTGTACAAATCGAGAGATTACCAGAAAGAAATAAAGAAGACGAAAAGCAAATTAAAAACTGCAGGGTTAAACCACGGGGATATGCTGTATTTGAAGACAGCAGGTCCGGGTGCAAACGACCTGCGGCCGAACTCTAGTGGGGAGTCGGTTATCGTCATTGAGGATGAAATTGATGTTGAAATCGGTAAAATGGATGGAAGGATTCGTCGAGATCAGGAAAATAAAGGGATGTTCAAAATTGAGAACCTTCCAATCGAACCTTGGGATGAGGCTTATTTGAAGGAAAAAGAGATTAAATTCTTGTCGTTTCATGCCTACATGCGGCAACAGACTGCCGGCGTCGACAAAGGAAAATATTTCCGGCTTGAAAATTTCAAAGCAGCACGAAAACTGGATGCGAACAGCACTCAGCATTCTGTAGTTGATCTACCCTCGGCTGTTACGCTAAACCGACAGAAGTTTCGTCATGTTGACAATATCGTGTTCGAAAATCGCGAAATTGTAGATCGCTTCTTGAACTACTGGAGAAATTCTGGTAACCAACGAATGGGGTTTCTGTACGGACGCTACACCCCCCATTCTGAAGTCCCACTTGGTATAAAAGCGGAGGTATGTGCGATCTATGAACCGCCACAGGAAAGCACGAAAAACTCACTTCAATTCCACCCTGATCCCAATGAAGAGGCCGTCGAGTACATCGCTAGGAAGTTAAATTTACAAAAAATCGGTTGGATTTTGTCCGACCTTACTGCGGCCGACCCAGCGACAGGTACCGTCAAAAACACTCGGCACTCCGAAACGCATTTTCTGACCGCCGAAGAATGCATCACTGCTGCTACATTCCAAAACCGATATCCCAACCCTTGCAAACTGGCACCAAACGGAAAGTACGGCTCGAAGTTCACCACCGTTATTGTGTCCGGGGACAATGACTGTCAGATTTCATTTGAGGGTTATCAGGTATCGAATCAGGGGATGTCCCTGGTGGCGGACAATTGTTTGGTTCCTACCCTAGATGCTCCTGAACTTGGTTATATCATGGAAAGCTCACCGGAGCTATTTGTGTCCGATGTTTACTACAAGCAAAAGGACAAATACGGGAACGAGATTACGAAATTAGCTCGACCTTTACCACTGGAATACCTGCTTACTGATGTGAGTGTTATTAATAGTGATTAGAAGACGCCTGGCGTTAAATGGTTTGAAAAAGTTTTTAAGGAAAATATTTAATCACTAAATATCTTATATGTGATATATTAGAAATGCATTGCATTGCCTTTTATTACTTTATTGACCAAGCCATGTCAAATCGCCATTGCTTACTATAAATTTTAAATAAAATCTGATAACATTATACGATCTTTATACAAAAATACAATGTAATAGCTCTGGTAACCCAATTGTCTCAAGATATTCTAACAATTGCTTGGTTTTCAGGTTCAATTACATCAAACATTATTTTCTTATATTTCAGGTACCTACAGCCTTTTCTCTCAAGTCTCAGTTCACCTGTAGCAACTCCATTGATGGCTTCGCCGCGTCAAACCGTGATTCTATCGGAGAAATGCAATCTCTTTCCACTTTATCAAAGTATCTCAATAAATTTAAACCAGAGCAATTCGTGGACGCAGTCTCAGATTTTCACCTATTAGTTTACTTGTACTGCAATGACACCATATCCTTTAAGGTAAGTTGAGTTAAAGGGAACAATTCTTCTGTAATTGCTGCTGAGACAAAACATCTTTTGTCTCACCATAGTTATTTCTTATACAGATTGGGGAATGTTTTAATATTTTTTTGAAATTGCTATATTATACGAGTATGTATTTCTTTATTTGAAAAAGTACCGTTGACTAAATAAATATTAAACCTATAATTAATATTTAATGTTTCACGGCGTTACACAATGTATTGTCTGACCTTTCAATGTTCTCTAACCATAAAAGCAATTAAAAAAAAACTACCGCACAATATTCTTTTACATAAATGTTGAACAATTTTTCGAGCAAATAAAGTTGTGGAATTTTATTTATAGATTTAACGGCAATATAATACTATTTTGGATTGTTCGGATTGGCGCTTTATAATTAAGTGAACAGTGCACTTTTGAATAAGGTGTTCCTCTGTTGCTCAGTTACCTGATAATTATCAATCTCTAGAATGAGATGGATGTGCTGTTAGATGCAGTCCGTTCGCACGACAACATCCTTGCCTCGCACTGGAAGGATTGTGCCAGCTGGTCGACACTCGAGGAGCTAATGAGACACTCCGACATTCCCATGGACACAGCTTCGTCATCCCACCACACGATGGACGCCGAGATGCGAGAGGCAATTGAACGGAGCTTGCAAATGCAGTGACGTCCAATTTTACCCCAGAAACCGGAATTTGTAAGTTTCAAATAAACCAATTTGAACTGATAGACCTGTGCAATTTAGGTAATTTAAACAAAAATTGATATGTTTGCCATGTTTAACAACCGGAATTTAATCAATTTCGAAAATTTTTTGGAGCAAAGTATGACTGAAACTGGTTGTTGTATTTAATATTTTCCGCTGTGATTTGCGTTCAAAAGTTCTTTTTTGTGCTTCATCTGCTGTTATAATCGTCATATATAGTTCAATACAGTAAATACAATGAAATATTGTTGTCATTATTTCCATGGGCAACAACAGTAACATATTTAGAAAAACTGTTAAGTTTACAAAAAAATTGCAAACTGTAAAATGATGTGAAATGAATTTTTTTATAATGAACTGTACTAAGTTCTATTAAATTACAGCCTTAAAAAGTCAATTGCAACTTTAAAGACAATTTACAAATTGGCCATCAGAGAATATAACAATACGTTCTTCTTTGTGGGTCATTTTATGTAAATGGAATGTAAAGTGACTAACAGAAGCTTAAGGAAATCCTGTGCTTGTGTGTAGAATAGTTGGCAAGAACCATATAATTACATCATACAAATTCTAAAACATGTTGATAGGAGCACAGCCTTTAATCTAGGCATGGGCTACATGGGCCCATAGGCTGGGTTCGGTCCGCGAAGGGATTTTGACCGACTTGCAGACTGTATCTAACCATACCCTGTAATTAGGATATTCAGTACTGAACTATCTATGTAATGATCCGGCTCACCAAGAACTACATTTTCTCACATCTTTCTCGCTGACTAGAGAAGTTGACCACTATGCTTCAATCTAATAATCTAAAAAAAAGTTTCTATCCAAACCTTATTTCATTTTCATTTTCATGAATCTAGAGCTAAACAATAACACCAGTGAAATAGAAGTTAGTGTAATAACGTAGCAGCAATAAAAGTCGGATATTGATAAGAATGCAAGAGTAAAATATAAAACGATGTTCAAATTATTTTCGGGCTTTTCTAACTCTAGCGCTTCTAATGGTACTGGAAGTCGCTTTAGAAGATGTTGAATTATCTTGGAAAAGACGGAAATTATCCGGTTCCAATTTCTGTCGTAAAATTCCGGTTAAAATGAATTCACTGCTGACGATCTTTGCTCCCACCTGGTGGAAGGTTAAAAACTAATTAAAATTGTCGACATTTTTGGCATTTCATTTTCTTAATAACAAATAGCTGCAAGTAAAATATAATGGCACTGAAATAAGCGAAAATGGAAAAGATGGAAAACGAACAGTATTTATCAGTCGATATAACATAGGTAATTGTCACATTGGCTTTGCCCATGGTTGTGGGTGGTGCAGCTATTGCAGTGTGTAGTGTACTAGTGTATTCTATATATAATTAGCTTTTATTTGTTCCATTGTGTAGAGGCAACGTCCATTAAAAGTCTGATCCGTTAATGAAA
>CH002817.1:278285-302420 GCA_000149265.1 Ciona savignyi | reverse complement strand
CATTATTAAATTTAAAAAAAAACATTTTTAAGTAGCATCAAAGGGTTCATGACTTAGAAAAGGTTGAGAACCTGTGATCTAGTCAATTGGCTTATACCACAGCTGACAAGTAGCCAAAAAAGGTTGTGAGGTTGACAGCCCCAATAGCAAGTTGTAAAGTTGTGTGGGTAAGGCAAAGAAAACATGGTTTCATGTCCCGTCCGATCGAACTCCACCCACCTTCAATGCATTTGCGCAAATTTTACTGTCGGCTTCGGACGCAACTATTATGACATCATCATCGAAGGAGCGGGGCATCTTCTTTATCACCTGCCCGCCTCCACATCCGATGATCGAGTACATCTGCTCTGGAGGAGGGAGGACGGACTTCGTCGCGTGGATCCGCAGGTTGTGGAACAATGGGAGGGACTGGGAGCGGGATTTCTGGAGTAGAAGATGAGGAAGATTTAGTAAAAACAGAATACTTTGCATCGGTGGGTGGATAATCATCAAAACAGCACAAAAATTTGGTAAAAATATAAGAAGAACAATTTTGATAAAAAAAGGAGGAATATATGTAAAAAACGGAGGAATCTTTGTAAAAAAACAGGAGAAATCTATGTAAAACATATAGAGGTTTTGTTTAATAATTCATTATATCAACAGTACGTGATTTATTTATGTCAAATATACAAACAAAAAATGGTCACTGCAGTTTTTAGTTCTCAACCCTGATTTTCACAAAAATCTACCTGTAGACTTTGATGGAGGTTAAAGTTGAATTGATCCTCTAAAGAATGGTTGGACATTGATGAAATACTTGATATTGACGAATTTGTTGATGCATTGTTGTCATCGGTTAGTTCATAATCCTCTTCGGGCAGAAACCTATGGAAATATTAATAAAGATTAATTTTTTGTGATGAAATATTTTGCAATTTCAAGATGTAGGCTTTTTGCGCATTCACTTTATAGGCCACCGAATGCTTGCAGTTAAACAGACCTAATATACTGTTACCATCAATATATACTGCAATGCTGGGTCTTTATACAGGTATGGTAAGATAAACCCTCCATTTTCTTGATTAACCATTGAACAAATGTTACTGTACAGTTTTATATCATACAATTTATAATCGAATCGTTATCAAATAATAAAAAAATACAACTAAACTCTGTTGTGATCACGCTATATACAACATTGTCTGATTTAGCGTAACATTAGTAATTTAGAAAATATTTTCTAAACAGATATGATTTACCAACTTAGGATAAAGCATGTTTATCCTGTCTAATTAATACGTTATATAATATTAACAGGGTTGACCGCTGGACTGATGTATGGACAGTAAAACAAGCTCACCCCCCCCCCATACCAAATTAAGCTGTTAATAGATTGTACTGAATACTGATATACTACTTCAAAGCATGTAATAAACAGCTGCTGCCATCTTTTGCTTGTTTACCCACGATACCCACAAAGATACAAATCACCCACGAGACCCGCCTCTGTGCGCTGGAGTAATAGGCCTTCTGTGGCCCAAATTCCTGGTCCCGGGGCTACCACGGACCTGACAATACTAATGCAATACCCGCCAAGATAGGATAGGATAGAATATTCATTTTTATCCCCGTGAATGGGAAAACCAAGGGGGTTAACACACAGGCAATCGTCAGATTACCTCGCGCCCATTGTCGGGTTATCGGAGCTATTGCAGTGTGTTGTATGTGATAGACAACTTCCTTCAATTTGGTAGAACCCATTAATCCACTGGGTTCAGGCAATGTCCGTAAAGTGCCTTGCCCAAGGACACAACCGATTAGCTAGCCAGTTTCGTACCTGCAACCTTTCGACTGAAAGGCGACGCACTTAATCGTTAGACCAACGGGCCGGACCATACCCGCTAACCTCATTTGCATCTTCGATTCCCTCAGCCAATCCTGGTTGAGAATAAAAGCTCCACGCACGAGCGCACACAGGAACTTCACGGTTCGGCGAATTTTGTCTGTGATCAGGTGTGTGCACTCTTGCACGTCATCAGTCATGTGACCACCAAGATCCTTTACTATTTTCTCACCCAGCTCATCTACGACACCTGGTGGTGAGAATGACTTGATCGAGATAAAGCAGCCTTTACAAGAACACCCAAATTTAGAGAACAGTTTGTTTAGGTTGGAATAGTTTAATTTAAAATTTAGGATACTGTACATAACTTTGTAGGACAATATGCCATTATAGAAAGTGTAATCGTGATTTCTTTACCACAAATTGGATTACTTAAGCCACAATGCATTGTATATATGTTGGATAAATTTATATAGTTTTTATTCACCCAGTTAATGTACTGCGTTTTAGTAACATTGGACTACTTTCTTTCCCCTCGGTTGTTACTGCAAGCAAGCATCTGATATCGATCCCACAACCTTTTGGCTGATGTTTCACTCTGTTACCACATCAGTTAATCAGCTTTATATTCCCATATTCCGTGTCTACCATTTGTTAACTATAATTCTGCACACTGAACCCTTTATATTTGTGGCAACTAAGTACAAAATGCCACCACATTAGGTTTGTATCAGTCAGCAGCATTAGGATAGCTGGGTAGGTTCTTAAGTGATAAAGAATCATCTCGGTCATTGATTTTAATAGCACACCAGACACCACTTACCAGTAAACATGATTTTGGGTTTTACTCTCCGAGGTCGTAGTGCTAGCTGAGCACTTTTGATTTCGCTCTTGATCCGTTTTGCTGGAAAAAGAGTTTGAAGGACTAAGCAACGTAACCATAATGAAATTGTAGGATATTCTAGCAGTATAATACATGGAAATATTAGCCATTTTAAGAAAAGAAGACATGTATAAGAAAGGAGACTGATAGGTTACGAAATATTACTAAATTCCCATTGCACTGTGTTAAATTTAAAATAACTTTGATTGATCTGTTTGAATAGAGTATATGGAATTGAAGCAGTGCCTGTTGCTCGTTGACCAAGGATACAGCAACACATGTTGTCAGGATAGAGTTCAAACCAAGACCTTATCCAATCCATAATAAATAAATGTGACAGCAGGGTACTTAAAATTATTGAAATAAAAAAAGTCAAAAATAAAGCAAAACTCAACAACATAAAAATTCCATTGATAAAAAAGCCAAAAAGCAAAATTTTTGGACAATAAATGTTGTCTTTTGATTACAGATTTGTTTTTCTTTTCTTATGGTTGTGCAACATTCAGCAAGTATTATATGTCATGTACACACCCGGTGAATATACATGTGGTTCTCCAGGTGGAGCTGTTGGTTGTTTTCTTTTTTTTCGGGTCTCATATTTCAAGGATTGGTGGCTGGATGGTTTCCTGGGGTTAAAATCATGTTTGTTGAAACATAACAACAGGTTGTCCGCCCGGTTGGTCTAGCGGGTAAGTGCGTCGCCTTTCAATCGAAAGGTTGCAGGTGCGAAACTGATCGCTAGCTAATCGGTTGTGTCCTTGGGCAAGGCACTTTATGGACATTTCCTGCACGAAGCGAATTAATGGGTTCTACCAAATTGAAGGAACATGTCTATCATATACAACACACTGCAATAGCTCCGGTAACCCGGCGATGGGCGCGAAGTGATCTGACGATTGCCCGTGTGTTAACCCCCTTGGTTTTTCCATTCATGGGGATATACATGAATATCCTATCCTATCCTATCCTATTTATAAAATTGGGCCCATTTATAAAAATACTACAATATGGAAGAATCACATTATCGGATTCTCGGTTTCAACTGGATAAGATGATTAAACTCAGGTTGATTAACAGGGTGCAACAACCCTAAGTTAAAAACTATTAGTTTTTATCAAAATGCTTACAGTCAGGTTACAGACATATTGCTTTGTGTTGTACACGTTACAGACATGTTTTGGTTACTGTTTAAACTGTCAATTTAGTCACTAGGTTCAAGAAATCTCCAATAAACAGTTTGTCAAAGTAAATATACAGCACACCATACCCCTTTTGCCTAAAAATCTATGTTCCATCGCTATCACTAAGCCAATTGCTGGTGGATTTATCTTGCAATATAAACAGAATTACACCCGCATGGACATTTAATTATAAATGGCTGTTACCCACTCATATCTTACAACATAATCACAAAAATATTTTTAACATTAAATGTGTCTTACATTTCCAAATTTCTCTCTTTTTTAGTTTCAAAATCTTCGGAATTATTTGAAGCTGGTAACTCTGGTTGCGCAATGTTTATCACATCATCATTGGTTTGAACTTCTTGCTTCACTGAACTATATTTTTAATCACAGATTAGATACATAAATTAAATAATTTTTTGCATTTTTCACAACACCTCCATTTTAGTATACAGAAAGTCGTCTTTTACTGCGGATTTGAAGAAAAAATAGGATAAAAAGAAAAACCCCATGCCCTATAACCAGGTTTCCAAATTTATTAAGATATACTTAATGTTTACAAATTATTCAATAACTTATTCATGAACACAGTTTTGCAGATATAGCGATCAGGTTGAAGATGGCACCAAAGAACCTGGCTTTTTAAATATATTTCCAGTAATAGAATGTTAAGACTAACCTTAAACATTAAGTAAAAAAAAAAGTGAATTGAAAAAGTTTCCCTAAGATATATCCGATTTTATTTTCAGTGTACTAAAATGTACAAAAGATTTTTCAATAAACAAAAATATATTTAACATACTGATTTTATACAACTTACATTTGTTTTTTACGAGTTCTTCTGGTTTTCGTTTTTGGCTCAGAATTAGTTAAATCATTTAATCCTGTGTTGCCAATTTCCATTTGTTCCTTTTCCAATTTTATCTTTTTCCTTCGTGTTGTTTCTTTTCTTGCAACAGTACATGAATTTCCCACATCCTTGCTTCTAGTTGACATAGTTTTAGATTCGTTTGTTGAAATATTTAGTTCCGTTGATTTATTTTTTCGATTTCCAGATATATTTTTTGATTTTTGTTGTTTTGCATTTGATTCTGATGTTTTTCTGGGTTTTCTCCTTCGAGTTGATTTAGTTGATAATAGGTTTTCTGTTTCAGCAGTTGAAGTTGTTGATATGTTTGCTGTTGTCGGTTCCGTTGTTAAAGTTTGATTTTCTGTTTCCATGCTTTGTAAAGAAGTAAGAATTGCAGAAGATTCTTCATTTAAAGATGTTGATGTTGATGGGTTGATATCAGTTTTTGATGATTTAGTCGCAACAGTCTGTTTTACAGTTGATTCTAAAGTTTTTCTGGTGATTCTTTTTCGAGTTGATAGAGTTGATGAACTTGTTGGTTCCCTTTCCAGTGCAGTATTTGAAGTTGATGGTTCTGTTGTTGAAATTTGATTTTCTGATGTTGATGGTTGTAATGAAGATGACACAGGAGTTTCTGTATTTTGGGAAGTTGATATTAAAGGGATTGCAGAGGTCGTTGCTAATGTTGATGGGCTTGCAGAGGTAGTCATTACTGTCTTTCTTTTACGTTTAGTTGATGTTTTTCTCGGTTTTCTTTTCCGATTTTCTTTAGATCTAGTAGATGTTGATGCTTGCGGTCTTGATAAGTTCTCAGTACTTAAAAGAGTAGTTGCGTCATTGCTTGCAAGGTCACCTAAAATGTCATCTTCTTCAACTAGACTGTCTCTTTTTGCATCGGATTCAACAAAAGGTTGAGTCGAGCAGTTGGCGTAAATGTTCTCAGTGTTGGTGAAGTCGTATTCCTGAGTTTGAGGCTCATCTTCAGGAGAGGGTGGGGAGAAATCAACAAAACTGTCTTCTAGTATCGGCAGTTTGGGCACAGGAAAACCGCCTATGCTGTTTGGTAATTTTGTTGGCGATATTTGGGAATTGTTTAGTTTTAATGGGGAACTTACAGGTGAAGATGAGAATCTATGTGAAGTTTCCTGAATATTGATATTTTGAGGACTGTTTGTCGTAATTATTTCATTAGTCACTATTTCTTCAGCCATTATATCCTCATCTACATTATTTTCACAAGGCTTGGAGAACTCTGGAGCTTTTAAAGATGGTTTTTCCTCAACTGATGTGAGGTTAATATTATTTGTACTATCTATTGATGTAGATGATTTATCTGATGTTGGTGAATCATTTGAGATCGGTTCGGTTATTAAAGATGGCTCTTTATTGGATACACCATCTAATTCCAACAGTCCTGTGGAAAAACCTTCTATAGTTCCACTTGTATTTTTCATAGATGTTTCATTGCACTTTGGTATTGCAGTTTTAGAAGCATTAACAGAAGTTTTACCTTCAGGAATAGTTTCAGGTTTGGAAAATTTCAGAGAAGCATTTGATGTTAAAGATTCTTCAAAAGATTTATTTTCTAATTTTGACTGTGATTGGTCAACATCTTCAGGTTCTGATAATTTTCCTGCATCATCTAAACACTTATTTTCATCATGGGTATTACTCGCGATTTTTAAATCAAATTTTCCATTTGGTGAAGATAATTCAGACATTTTTATTGATGTATTGGACTCATCATTATGGGATCTCTTAAGACCTTCTTCAACAGATGATTTGAGACTTTCATAAGAAGAATTGGCTTCTTTATCGTATGATGTACAGACTTTATCGACGGATGACTTGATACTCTTTTCTTCAACATGAGAAGACTTAATATCTTTATCACGAGAGGACTTGACACTTGTATCAATAGATTTGGCAATTTCATCATTAACATCAAAAGACTTAACCTCTTCAACATGTGATGACATGACATCTTCATCAATAGGTACCTTGATGTCTTCATTATGTGAGGACTTTATATCTTCATTATGAGAAGTCATTTCATCTTCATTATTAATTGTGTTTTCAATAGGTTCATCAATAGACTCCTTGTCTTTATCAGAAATTGTCTTTGAATCTTTTTCAAGTTCATGTTCAACATCATTGATTTTATCTTGCACTGTTTCACATTTATTCATATTTTCCATATTATCCTTAGGACAAGACATTGAGAGAATGCCTCCAGACATTTGAGGCATGTGTTGGTGTTGTGTGTCAATCATGTTGGTATTTGGCAACAAAGAAACATCATTGTCACTTTCTAAATCTGAGTCCACCAAACCTTCAGCACATTTTTGAATCGATTCATCATCACCACAAGTAATATTAATATCATCCCTGGAGATGTCATCATCATCTTTTGTCCAGTCTTTTCCGGAATTATCAGTGATGCCAAGTATTTTTTCACCAGTGTTGCCAGGGCAGTTTTCTGCACCAATGGGGCTTATTACTTGGGTTTCTGCCAGATATGGGTCCTCAAAAACACATTGTTCCTACAGAGAAAAAGGAGCGTGTTGGTTTATTAACCAAAATAAAACAAAAACATTACTGGTAATAAATAAATTATTCCGAAATGGTTTATTAAGATGATAACAAATGTAATACTTTGACATTCATTTAACTAACAATATTTCCATTTAAAATGCACACATTTGCATTTGAAATGCACACATTTCCATTTGAAATGCACACATTTGCATTTAAAATGCACACATTTCCATTTGAAATGCACACATTTCCATTTGAAATGCACACATTTCCATTTGAAATGCACACATTTCCATTTGAAATGCACACATTTCCATTTGAAATGCACACATTTGTATTTGAAATGCACATGCATTTGTATTTGTACTTGGGATGAAATGTTAAAGATAGTCTTCAACATGCTAATTGGTATTGGTATCAAACTGGTTTTGAAATCTATGTACAGGACCGAAGGTGTTTAGGTAGAAACAGAAGTGTGTAGGGACTGGCCTTCACAATCCTAGAAATAAAAGTAATTTTGTCTTTAAAGTTAGATAGATACCTGGTTATTTACGAAGTCATCTTCAATATCTGTTTCATCATCATCATTATCATCTTTAAATATATCTTCTTGAGATTGCTTAAAACATTCTTCTTCTTCACTATTGTTTTCAACCAAAGTTTCAACAATTTCAACATCTTCATCAACCGTTTCAACATGTCCATCAATGTTTTTTACCGTACTTTCAGCTTTTTCATCAACATTTTCAGTTGATGTTTCAAATTGTTCGACTGATCTTTCAACTTCTGTATCAAGTTGATCAACATTCTTTTCAACAGTGTCCATAGAATGATTAAAATTTTCAGCAACTTTCTTGTCAAAATTTTTAGTTTTATCGTTTTTTACAGATGAATCATCAACTGTTGTTTCAACAGTTATATCAACAGGCCCATCAACAGTTGTATCAACTGTTGAATGACTAGTTTTATCAACAGTTGTATCAATTGTTGTATTAACAATTGAATCAACAGTTGTATCAACTGTTGTATTAAAAGTTTGATTAACAATTGAATCAACAATTGTATCAACAGTTTTATCAACAGTTTTATCAACATTTGGATCAACAAGTGTATCAACAATTGGATCAACAGTTGTATCAACATTTCCAATCAAATCAACATTTTTAAACTTGAGAAAAGAATCGCTAGTTGAGACAGATTCATCAAGTTTTAACGAAATTTGTGGAGAATCCGGAGAAGAAAGAATGGACTCCTCTATTTCTGCAGAGAATTAAATAAGTCAATCACTTTTATCCTACGGAAAAACTAAAACTAAGCATTAATAGAAAAACTAAGAATTTCATATACATTGTCATGAACCACTATAGCCAAAAAGCATTTCACAGCTGTTACATTGATAGAAGAACGAAAATATTACGACAAATATATGTAAAACTTGTTGAGAGTATATTTTCATTTGGCTCTATATTTTTATGTAGTTTTTAAAGATGATTGATTCATTATGATGTCATACCTGAATCAATAGCACAATGGATGGGTGATTGTTTGTTATTGTTGACCTCATAATTTATATTCTGTTCATCGGAATCAAACGTAACCTGGAAAAGAAACATATTACTCATATAAATATAATAATTCAAATGTACTTGTTTAGTTATGGTGGTACGTTCTACCCAACAGATCACAGAAAATGTGGTAATATAAATAAATTAGAAACACAACTTTACATAACACAAGCACAGATTAGCACGAGAAGTAATTCAAGTATTGGTTGTGTATGTTTCTTTACAAAAACCACCAATAAAGTTAAGCAATTGTTGCATCAAATTGGGAATTTAGTCTAAGATTTCTCTGCTATTTGAATGTGGTTTTCAGTGTTGTTATTTAGGAACTTATAGTCATGTGTTAATAAAGTCAGATTACCTTATGTGCATGGTCAGGTTACTGGAACAATTGCAATGCTCTATATATCATTGAGACATTACTTTAATATTGGTAAAACCTATTTAATACTCAGCTATGGGTTTAGGCAACGTTAGTTAAGTCCTTTGCACAAGGAAGCAACCTACTAGCTGGCGTCCAGTTTTGATCCGCAACCATTCTAATAAAAAAATATATTTAACCCACTTATTCGGTCAAACTTAATCCAATTCCTCACAGTTTTATTCATGCTTTTGTTAACCATTTTCATTCAGATAAATTAACATTAAATAAAA
Organism: Ciona savignyi; assembly: GCA_000149265.1. Taxonomy (NCBI): domain Eukaryota; kingdom Metazoa; phylum Chordata; class Ascidiacea; order Phlebobranchia; family Cionidae; genus Ciona; species Ciona savignyi. Next base: position 292,924 of record CH002817.1, on the reverse strand, counting down.
ACAAAAAATCATAATTATCAGATGAAGTTACCTTTTCTACCTCGGTTGAAAATGAACTTTCAGAGATAAAAGAATCATGAACTGGTTGTGAATCTGGAATGCACTGGAAATAAAAATTATAATTAAAAATATCGGCTACAACAAGCACAAAAAATCTATCACCATCATGTCACACCTCATTCTATTTACATGATAAGGTTTTAATTCAGCTATTAATACTTTGGACACCTGGCAAGATTCAACAGTAAATAAAAAGTTTCGGTATTGATTAATGCCTTTTGTAATGCATAAACTGGAATTCTAGGTTAACAAGGATTTAGCATTTACGGTGGCCAAGCTAAACTTTCAACTTTTTAAATTTACATTTTTGTCATGAAATAGATGCAAAATATTGTTATCCATTAATTTAGCCATCTACTCTTGTCAATATATTTATTAACAGAGAAACCCTACCTTAAGTTAGCGATAAAGCAATACATTTTAAAACATCATTGTAAACCTGGTGCAAAATCCTGATAATCGGTACTTTATATTTACATCAGTGATCATACTCAGCAGTATAAAAAAAATTACAACTCAAAAATAAAACACGAAAAGTGAACATAAAAAGGAATTTTGGTTTGTGTTTTTTTTTAACAAAAAATCCACCAGTAATACTCACATCAATATCGATTTGATTTTTTTTGTTGATCAATGTTGACGTTTCAGGCGTATCAACAGCGAGCAGTGTTGATTTCATACTCGGTGTTGCAATTGTTGCATCTATCAATGATGCCTGTAATTTATTTAATGGTTGTATTTAAAAACTAAAAGGCAGAGTTGAGTATTAAATATGGAATTGAACACAATTACACAACCCATGATGAGCTTATTGTAATTACCGATGCGTAATTACGTAATTTAGATTTGACTTCCGTAACGTAATTCCGACGTCCGTTAACTGAACGAAATTTCGTAATTACGCCCAGCTCTACACACTAATATTACTTTGATAGTTAAACCATAAACATGAGTCATCTGACAAGAAAATGAAAAAATATTTAACAACGATTTTTCCATATAACTACACAATGATAACCAAGTCAAATTGGGTTTTCTTAAAGCCAGAATACAAAGGAAACATCCTATTAAAATCCGACAAACGACAACACCAAAAAACTTGATAAATATCCACATACGAGCAGCCAAGACTATTTTTTGTTAAAAAATTCTGTTCGTCAAGAGCAATTGGAAATTGTTTGAGCAGTAAACCCAAATTAAGCAATTTCATTATCATTAAAAAATTTTAACTTACTATTGAAGATACAGAATCTGATTTCATCTTTTTCTCTGGCGTTTCTGGATTCTAAAATGGAAGTAATTTTGTTAATTTATGGGTTAGCGCTGTCTATCTAAATCAGATATTGTAAAATTAGTTACTTTGAATGTAGCAATTTAAACCGATATAAAATAGACTTGCCGAGCAAGCAAAAATAATTTTTTTAAATTAATTTTATAAGTAGAATTAGAATTGCATGTATGTTTGAAGAGTAGCAATGTAAAGTGTAGACTTCAAAAAAAGTAGGGACATTTTTATATTAAATACTCAAATAAAAAAAGGGATTTTTCAGCATGGGATAAGGGGTCATTGGCAGAAACCTTGGTTAGATTTTTTTTTTGTGTGTTTGTGTTTATACATAGTACAGCTAGTTCTGAATTCTTCCATTGAATTTAAATGGGTCGAAAACTAAAAACAGTGCGATAGCATTGACAACCTGTGTGCATAGCTTAATGTGGTGATTACCTTCTTTATAACTGCTTTCAATGTCCCACACACGGTGATAAAAATTAGTATCCTATTCTATCATGAAATAAAGGCTATTTGCCAAGAAGTAAACAATATCAGAGTAGTTCGCAGATTTTCAATAAAATTCTTTTAAACCTGTAAATATGTGCATTCTATGTTGGCGAACTTGATAATTTCCCGGTCTCTCACAGCATATCGGACGTCCGGTTTCAATTTCATTTTGCCGATCCGAGTTTTGTTGCGGCTTCCACAGTCAAACACAACAACCTGGCCTCCGATCACCTAAATGCAAATGTGTAGCTCTATAAAAAAAGTGTTACAAAACCAAGGCACTAATGTAAAACTGTAAATTGGCCCAACAAAAGACAGAACTCAAGCGGTAGTGTATAGTGGTGACATGCAAATTTTTCTGCAAGAAAACCTTAATAAATAAAATTAACTGCGATAAAACCTCACAATAAAATAAATTTGACTGCATTAAAACATCATAAAAAACTTTTATTTGTATGATTACGACATTTTATTTTACAGTACCGGTACTGGCAAAATCAAGATGTAAGAAGATTAAATTCTGTCTAAGTAGGCCTTTTTTAAATGCTTTTGTTGTGTTGACACATAAAAAATCGATAATGAATAGTTACACAAGAAAACGGGTTAAAGAATGCCACTGTTTATTGCAATGTGATATGTGACGCCTGTTTATTGCAATGACTAAAATTCCAGCAGTACGGTACTAGTCCAACCTTACCTCAATACAAGCATGCTTCTTGCTTAGTGCCACCCCGTGCTCTATATTGATGTCACAATCAGAATGGCGGCCTGAGAATTTAATTTTGGAGTTTTTTTAATTTCAGTCAATCGTAAATAATCTGTGAAAACATAGACTTTTATCCAAGTTTATTGTTCAAAAATGTACATTGTTGGGAACAGAACTTTGCCGAACATACGAAACTTACCGATAATATTTTCTCCTTCTAAAATCGGGAATTCTTGTACATTTCCTTCACTTTGGTTTTTGACCTGAATCAATAAATCAAAAGATCAAAGTATTTCATAAACATAAAAAGATGACATGACAATATAAAGGACTATAAATGTGTTCAGCTTACCACCATAAAAATGATTTATACATGTACAGAAAACTCACCACAAGTTTTCCCACTTGCTTTTTTTCTTGGTCATCATCTGACATAAAGGTCTCGTCCAAATCCGGGAGTTGCTGTGTGCATGGGAAATCCATAGAAACATTATATCAAGACTCCATCATTACGCTAAACTTACAGATACCTTGGATTCAAACACTTTATAAGAGATGTGTTTCTGGATTTTTCACAATAAATGCTATGCGATACTGTGTGGGTTTATGCAACAAGAAAATTAAGATGCTTAATAAATATACTAAACTTTGTGTTTTTGTTTGAATTGCTTTGCGGTCCAAAGAATCAGTGATGCATTTTTATCATTTTCGAGACCAATGCTATGCGATACTGCAAAAATTATTGCAACAAAGAAAATAAACATAATTATACACTAAAATTACTATTTGATTGTAGTACCACTACTTATTGTTGACTTTGTTGTAATAACTTCATGCCACACTGAATAATGGTAGCTCTATATTTTAATCTTTATAAAGTAAAAAAGAAAACTTATGAATAATATCAACCCAAATATGAAGAAAAAAAGTTTAAAATGTTAATTTTCTATTTGCAAATTAAAGTTTGCGATTATAATATAAAAATTATTTGTTATCACTTTTCGTCATAATATGAAACTGTTTAATTAAATCTGAACTTATTTTGCTTGGGGAATCAGTCATCAGATCTTCACCGTTAGAATTTTTCGGAAAAGCGATTACATCCCTTATTGTCTCTGTCCTGCAGAGAATGGATAAAATCCTGTCGATTCCGAACGCGATCCCTCCATGAGGTGGAGCCCCTGAGTCAAGTGCCTCCAATAAGTATTTTAGACTTGACGGGTCGATTTGTAAAGTTTCGAAAATTTTTCGTTGAAGTCTTGAATCGTGCACTCGCACGGAGCCTCCAGCTATTTCGTTACCATTTAAAACGAGGTCATAAGCCTGGCCCCGTGCTTTTAATGGGGGTCCGTGTCAACCAACCCAATATCATCTGGGTGAGGGGCTGTAAACGGATGATGCACTGAGCACAAGGACCCAGTTTCTGGGTCCAATTCAAATAATGGAAAATCATAAACCCATAAAAATTGGTCGGAATCAAAATTACGGTACGGGATTAATAATTCCTCAAACGTTTTAGAAACTAAAGTTCTCAACGTGCCTAAAGTAGTTTGAACCTTCTCCAAAGTCCCCCATGACACAAAAAGCAGTTCATTATCCTCCAAATGAAGGTAGTCGATCAAATTGTCAGTCATTATTGGGTTCAAGTTTTTGTTTCCTTGAACTGCGGACCAATTTTCACCAACTTTACTGAGTGCCGTGAACTGACAGGGATCACTGACAGCGGACTTTAGTGACTTTTTTAATGTGTCGCATACTTTTTTTGTGAAAATGTGGGCATTATTGACTTTGATAGCCTGTATTTTTATTGGCTTGTCCCTCTGAAGTAATTTTATCAAAGTATTTGGAATAAAAGTTGTGATATCATGAAGTTCCATCCCAAATCTAGTGTCCGGTTTGTCACTCCCATATTTTTCCATTGCGTCTGCAAACTTTAAAATTTTAAACGAGTCGTTGCTAAATTCTCTCGGCCAACACAACCTGATTACTTCCTCCGACAAAGCCATCACGTCGTTTGGGGTGACGAATGACATTTCTATGTCAAGTTGGGTGAATTCTGCTTGACGGTCGGTCTTAAACGGTTCATCTCTGTAGCAGCGAGCGAGCTGGTAATACCGATCGATCCCAGCCACCATTAAGAGTTGTTTCAACTGCTGTGGGCTTTGGGGCAGGGAGTAAAACTTTCCGGGGCTGTGAGAAGAAGGAACGATAAACTCCCTGGCTCCACCTGGCGTCGGACGAAAAAGCGTAGGCGTTTCAACTTCAATGAACGAGTTCGCCTCTAAAACTTTACGCATTTCGGACAGAACTTTGGATCGGAGTCGCAGATTCTTTTGCATATTTTCACCTCTGATATCCAAGTAGCGATATTTCTGGCGGATTCTCTCTCCCTTCCCAGCAAACTTTTGAACTCTGAACGGAAGAAAATTGCACTCGTTTAACATTTCTATAGTATCTGGTACAACTTCAATTTCTCCCGTTTTCATTTTCTGGTTATTTTGTCCGTCCGGCCGTCTTAGTACTTTCCCGGTGACCTTTAACACAGATTCAGGTGTAACTATTTCTAAAGTTTCGTCTTTATCCATAAAATCCGTCAACAGAATTTGGGTTGAACCAAATGAATCTCTGAGAACAAGAAATAGGTTGGACCTTTTAAACTCTACCCATCCACAAAGAGTAGTAAACTCTCCAGCATTTTCCCTCCTAAGTTCCCCGCATGTATGGGTTCGATATGAAAATCTGCTGCTTGGCAACTTTTTATCATTATGACTTTGATGAATTTTTTGAATTATCACATCGCTTGCAGGTTTCGCAACATTACGTGTTTGTGTCATAAGGGTCAATTGAGTTCGTAAACAGCATTTTGAAAAAACTGAGCTGATTATTCTTGAAGACCTTGATGAAATCATCTCATTTACACAATGCAGGAAGGCAAAATGCACAAACTTTACTGAAAATACCTATGTCGAAGTTAAAATTACCAAATAGACATGATTAAAACTTAAAACTGCAAAATTGTATGTAAAAGAATGGTAGATAGAAGATTACAAAAAACGTCTTTTATTTAGGTAACTATTGTTGTGCGTTAGTAACTAAATCCAAACTCGAATATCTATTTTTTCTGTCCAATTAAGCAAAAACGGCTTAATTCTCTTTCGCATTGTGTATTTATATTCTTTTGGAACTTATTGGCAAACTAGAATTACAGTAGAGATATTTTATTACACAAACGTGAATCATCAACAAGCGGAGTGTTGGGGAATTCCCTCCGCAATTCGCGCGCGTTCCGATTCATCAACCGCAGCAATTCTTTGCAATTTTGCAATGTCCATGTTTTATAGCAAAAATGGAAAGGCTTTATCACACGGCAAATTTATCAGACTAAGCCCAAGTTGCACCTGCGCATAAAACGCGGTTCATTCAGTTTTAGCCCAACCATTTAACTACTGGGTACAGGCGACCCGCTAAGTTGTCTGTACAAGGATACCGATTCATTAGTTTCGAATGCAATAACCTTTGCCTCTTGGTTAGTGTGAATCTGCAATGCTAAAATTCCTGGTAAAACCAAACGCATTTTATTAAACGTACGATATACATTTTACTATACATTGAGATATACATTGAGACGAATACTCAGAAATAGATTGACCAAAAAATATTATTACACCGGCCCCTATTTCAAAATTGGCGTTTTTAAATTTAAATAACAATGTATGTTTTTAAAGGTTTGTCGTACAGACAACACCCATTGTTAAACGTAATAATATTGTCGTGTTAAATCTAAATTGATCTTGAAAGGTCACTTTGTGCACATCAACACCTCCCAGTCTCTGACAGCTGTGTTTTCACCTATCTTCCTTATATATGGAGTAGTGGAGATAGGAATTTAGTTCGGTTGCTTTTGAATTGCCATTTACCAGTCTTACAAGTTCACCAGTTATAACACAGATAAAGAGTGACTAAGAAAGGAAATATACATATTATGTCTACAGTCGTTATATTGAGTTTAAAATTTATACGCGCAACAAGTTAGCTATGTGTATCTTATTGGACCGCCAGCCGAAATATTTAGGGATCGATATCAGCCGATAGCCAGTCAGTTGTTTTCTTTGGCAATGCACATATCAGTCATCAGACGTTGCCTGAATCCAATGGTTTACCAGGTTAAATAGAAACTGTGGTATTTGTTTACATCGTATTTAAGCTGTGGTTACGTTAAGGTAATCTGACTTTTGCCGTTGTTATAACCGCACTTAGGATAGGATAGGATATTTATGTGAATGGGAAAACCAAGGGGTTAACACACAGGCAATCGTCAGATCACTTTGCGCCCACCGTCGGGTTACCGGAGCTATTGCAGTATGTTGTATATGATACACACGTTTTTTCAATTTAGTAGAACCCATTAATCCGCTGGGTACAGGCAATGTCTGTTAGGTGTCTTGCCCAAGGACACAACCAGATAGATATTGATTAGGTTGAAAGGGATTGCACTGAACCACCAAATTAACCGGTCGGAATTATATGTTTTACCATCCGGGGGTTAACAAGATTATTCTATTTTATTTTTTGATATATATATAACATGGCGGTTTAAATAAAATTGGGTGAGTACAATCAGAATAGTTTACAGCTTTAGAAATATGGCTTAGCGAAAAATATTGGGCCTACCCATAGATATTGGGACCAGGTGTGACACCGCGTTCAGTCAACTTCCTTTTATAGCTCACCGGCTGGTCAACCAAGGACATCACGTAGACCGCCGGCCAACCAATCAGATCACGTAGACAATGTCTGCAGATCTAGGTTTTGTCACGTAGGTTACGGGAATTTCGTATATATACGTGGTTAGATTGATGTGTCTTTTCTATCCTGCTGGTTAGGGGAATTAGGTGAAAGACTTACCCACCGTTACCGTCGGATAACTATTCGTTTTTACGATCCAGTTTTTTTCGTAAATTAATCGATTAACTTATCATTGGGTTCAGGCGATGTCCTTTAAGTGCCTTGTCAACGACACACTTGACTTACAACCAAATAATTTGAATACAACAATCTAAGGACTGAATGGTGACAGAGTAAATCACTCGGCATTGCAGTCAGCTAATAATTTGTTGTTTTCTTATGCAGCTAACTTGTACCCTTGTTGATTTATTTCAAATTTAATTTAAAAGCAATATGGTTGTGAAAGTTGGAATTAACGGATTTGGACGAATCGGTCGTTTGGTCACCCGAGCAGCTGTCGAAAATGCCGGTGTTGAGATTGTAGCGATCAATGATCCCTTTATCGATCTCACCTACATGGTGTACATGTTCCAATACGACTCTACTCACGGGCGCTTCAAGGGTACAGTCGGGCAAGATAATGGAAAACTGGTCATCAACGGAAAGGCGATCTCCGTACATGGAGAACGAGACCCATCAAAGATCCCGTGGGGCTCAGATGGTGCCGACTACGTTGTGGAATCCACTGGTGTTTTTACCACTATTGAAAAGGCATCAGCCCATTTGCAAGGTGGAGCAAAGCATGTCGTTATCTCTGCCCCATCTGCAGATGCCCCGATGTTCGTGATGGGAGTGAACGAGGATAAATACTGCAGCTCCATGAAGGTGGTCAGTAACGCCTCTTGCACCACCAACTGCCTTGCTCCCATTGCCAAAGTTGTGAACGACAATTTCGGCATCGTTGAGGGCCTGATGACCACCGTGCACTCGTACACCGCAACACAGAAGACTGTGGATGGACCCAGTGGAAAGTCATGGCGCGATGGAAGAGGTGCATCGCAGAACATCATCCCAGCATCCACTGGAGCAGCCAAGGCAGTCGGAAAAGTGATCCCGGAATTAAACGGCAAGCTGACAGGAATGGCTTTCAGAGTCCCAACACCCAACGTCTCCGTGGTTGATCTCACTGTCCGCTTGAACAAGCCAGCAACTTACGACGAGATCAAGGCTGTGGTGAAGGCTTCCGCTGAAAGCCCGGCATTGTGCAAATTTTTGGGCTACACTGAGGACAAGGTGGTCTCGACTGATTTCAACGGCGACACTCGTAGCAGCATCTTTGACGCCGGCGCTGGAATAGCTCTCAACGAAAACTTCGTGAAGCTGGTATCATGGTACGACAACGAGTTCGGCTACAGCAACCGTGTCGTTGACCTTCTGCTTTACATGGCGTCCAAGAATTAAGAAATTGAGCCCGACAACAAAGTTCAAAATCCCCTGAGACTTAAAAAATTCACGTTTTTGCTGTAATTCTGTTAATATATAAAGTTGCATGTGCATTATTTACACAATACATAGTTCCAGCTGTAATAACACGGTAAAGTTGCATGTGCTGTAATTGTATTTGGAATAAACTGTTAGCTTGTTAAAACTTTTGTTTTGTGTTTAGGAAGAGAATACCTTTAGTTATTAAAGAAGAAATTTATCCTGTTAAAGTTATACAGGTAAAACAGCGGTTCCCAATCTTTCTTGTAAAGTGAATCTGTTTCAATACACAGTAATTCGCCAAATGGTGAAAAAAATTATTGTTTTTAATAAAACAGTTTATTTTCCAATGTAAAATAAGACGTCTGGACAAAGTTAATGTGGGTTTTTCAGGTTGCCAAAAACTAATTACCTTATCGTTGGGTGTTTAGAGTTTAAAGCACGAATTAGTTAAAACAATGGATGAGTTAGAATATAAAACCATGTGTGAATTACCCAATCTCCATGTCCTAATTCTAGCAAACAAGACAAATTCGGAGAATTAATTTTTAAAAAGGTAAGGCTGTTATGTTAACTTTAAATGTTTTTCTCCTTAGTTACAGTAAAAAAAGAAAATAGCAAGTATAAATTAAAATGGCAATAACTCTAGGGTAGTTTGATAAGGGAAATAAAATCTTGGGTGAAGTCGTATTTAAGAATAGGATAGGATATTCATGTTTATACCCGTAAATAAGTGCCTTGCCCAAGGACACAACCGACTAGCTCGTGACCAGTTCAGAACCTGCAACCTTACGGCTGAAAGGCTTTGCATTAAACCGCCAGACTAACTAGTAGGGTACTTACATTCTTGTCTTGTTTGCAGAATTAGTCGTTATAACATGATCGATGAACAAGTTACCTCGTATTAAGTTGTGTAACTGAAGCTATTACATATGTTTAAAACAAGATTGGGTTTGATAAATCGAATGGATTTAAGAAATATTTGCTTAGTATCTTGCTTTAGGACATGGATTTGCTCGTTTCTGGTTTTAATCCCACCACCTTGCCACTACACAGCCATACTATTAAACTACCCTATGCTTACACATAGAAATGGACAAAATCCAGTTACTTAATTATTTAAGGTTACAAATATTATAAGAAAATGATAGCATAGACTAGTTTTTTTTATTTGGAAAAACGCAGGGGAGATTATAACACCAGTACTTGTAAGAACCAAACAGTTGCCACCAAGTTTTGTGTAAATAAGATAGCACAAGAGGTTCGACTTTTTTAATATTTTTCTACCACCATTCTTCAGTGTTTGCTTTTCATCTAACCGTACTGGATGAAAGACTTCTATTTTTTTAACCAGGGTAAGCTACTAACCCATATAAAACTTGTTAAAAGGTTGGTGTTTAGGTAGAATCAGTCGCATCATTCCGTCACACGATCATTCTATTGGATTAATTCAACAACTTTCATTTTGCAACTGCTTTTATTTTTGTAATACCCCGACTAATATTGTTTTAAGGTGGAAAGGTGCAAAACTACAGCGCTAGAAGTTAGTCCATACGACACCATACCATCAACCAGGAGATAAAGTAGGATTTAAGTTAAAGGGCGCAGTCAATTAACACATATTTACATTTTGCCTGAAATAGTAAAAAAGGAAAAATCAGCCCCGACAGAGTAATTCATAAGACAAGTTGGAGTTCCGTTACTAAAATACGAATGAAAAGTAAAAATAGATAGTGCGAAGTTTATACTACATAAATAAAAAAGATTTTGCTCGCGAAAAAAATCTATTTTAAATAATATAAAAATCTTAATTGAAATTGGCATGGGGAAGTCAATAAGATATATGTTGACAGCTAACCGATAATTGCAGTAATAACAGTGTAAACCATTGCTGTAAACTACACTAGTTGTTTTACCAGGGGTGCAAAACTTGCATCGCATATCCTCACCTATGCTCGACTTGGCAGAGTTAAGGTTTACACAATTAAACAACTATGCATTATAAGCAGCCTGTGTGCAGAGTGGTGTTACATAGAAACTGCACCTCCGTAAGTGCACCACTCTGCAGACTGGCTCATTTCGTGCCAAGACCCGTATTATCTTTTAAGCAAGGACATGATAAGAGCAAATAAATTGCAATAAATAAGAATGCTTGTAACTATCGACAGTGCAACATTTAACCAAAAAAACAGAAAACCTAGAGTTATGCAAACATAGAAACACCATAAACTAATGGCCAAAGCCATTCTGTGTGATTGCAATTTTTAAACTTTGTGTATATTTGTTATAGGTAACGACAGATATTTTGTGTATTTCCTAAGCAGTAAGCAGCACTATGGTAATTAAGGTAAAAAAGAGTTACCAAGAACACAACAATATACGGGCACGCTTTGTACACACAACTATAACAACGCAGTGGGTACAAGGGACTGGACCCGCCAGCGACTTTAGAAATGGAAACGGTTAGTCCGTTTTCGTGTCTTGTGGCATTGAGTAGCAGAGTTTTTGTACAAAACGTGTAGCCCCACCTGGAGATATAAAATGCTTGTTTTAGGGAAATACGCGGTTTGCCATGTCTATAGACCTCTTTTTTAGTTTAGTTGTTTTTGCTTTGAAAAAAACAATAAATAAAAGATCATGCACTTATAGTATAGAGCAAAAGGTGACAATTGCTTTAGCATGTCATTAGAAAAAAAAGTTAAAACAAAATATTAAAATATAAAGATGCTACCATAAAACCCAAATACTAATAAAATAAATTATCCAAAAATAGTTAAAGAAGACTAAAAGCTAGTAGTGCAAAGAAACTTTATCTGGGGGTGTAGAAGTTGTCTGACACCCCTATTTAGGTGACTAAAGCACTTGATTTTTATCTGGGGGTGTAGGCTATGCAGTATGCTACGTCTGCATAATTTATATTTTTAATTAACATCATAACAAATAAAACTAAATTTTACCACTTTTCTTATTCGAATCAAAATTATACAAAATAAAAATAATTTTGTTCCACAATGGGCCCTTCATCTCAAATAAAACTTTTTAAAAAAATATTTCCAAATAATTTTCAAAATGAACACTAATCTTGATTATTTTAGAAAGGACATACCTAAGTAACCCCTAATTCACCCATTTCACCCACAATTTACCCATTTCACCCACAATTCACCCATTTCACCCACAATTCACCCAAATCACCCACAATTCACCCATTTCACCCACAATTCACCCACAATTTACCCAATTCACCCATTTCACCCACTTACTTTTAATAGCGTTGAGCCACTCTGGGTGGCGAGGCTCCCAGTGCACGAAGAGGAGATATACGGGGATTCCGGTGAGGGTGATCCCGGTCCCGATGAGGTTCTCCATGGGGGAGGAGACGAAGGAGAATATGAGGATGGCGCAGCAGAACACGCAGAAGAAGATCGGGAGCAAGATGTTCAGCTGCGGGGATACACGGGGTCAGTTGTGGTCCCAATGTGTGGGGCTGGGTTTATGTGTTTGCCCGGGGCTATGTGCCATTGGGGCTGCTATCCGGGAGTTATTCGCTAGGTGGCGGCATCAAGCATCATATGACAAAACCATTAGTTCTGATAATGCCTGTATTGTCGCATTGCTTTTTTTAATATGCCAGCCAGATCGTTTAATCAGTAATGGCATGAAGCGTTCCAAGGTTGTGAAACTAGCCATACCTAGTTAATGGTGTCCTTGGGCAAGGCACTTGGAGGACATCACCTGAACCAAATCTTACACTTATAAGCTGATCACTTAATAATTATGGAACATGTTTCAAGACGGTCTTAGAAATTTTACTTTGCGATATTTGCATAAGAACTGTATTCAATATTTATGCAATGTCTTGCGAATTTACAACACACTGCAATAGCTCTGGTAATCAAACAATGGGCGATGTTGAACCAACAATTTGACATCAAGAAGGCTTTAAATAATAAAATAGATATACCGGATTATATACAAAAAATTGGTCTTAGCCATGGGACCATAACGGGTTTAAGATTGAATCAACCAGTGGTTAGCAATTATCATTGTTTAGTATTTAACCTGAAGCTATTGTATAACATTCCAAGGTGGTATTCAATGTAGTGAAAATCATAATTATTGTGGTCATACTTAGAAAACTCTCTGTAAATTTTAGCAAATTACATCGCAATCACTTTCCAATTCACTTGTGAGGGCTGTGGGACAATTTTTGGAGAGTTTTTCCCATTTGACCCTTCAGTACCACATTCCCCGGTTAGTCTGGCAGTTCAGTACCTCGCCTTTCAATCGAAAGGTTGCAGATGCGAAACTGGTAGCTAGGTAGTCGGTTGTGTCCTTGGGCAAGGCACTTTTCAGACATTGCCTGAGCCCTGAACCCAGCGGATTATTGGGTTCTACCAAATTAAGGGAACATGTCTATTATACACAACACACTACAATAGCTCCGGTAACCCAACGGTGGACACGAGGTGATATGACGATTGCCTGCGTGTAACCCCCTTATCCTATCCTATTCATAACGCAAAGTTCAAAAACTTAGAATTGCTCGAAAGGGCATGTAGGGGCTTTAGCTAAACTTACCTTGATTGGCCGTTTAAGATCCGGGTACTTAAACCTCCAGTACACCTGCCCCGCGATGGCAACTCCGTACCAGACCCAGTTGGCAAACCCCACATAGTTGATCAATGAGTACATGTCGCTTGTCACCAACATCAGTAGACTCAAACCAGCCTGTAAAAGATCAGAAGCAATAATGAGTTTATTTCAATGAAGCTTATACAGTTTTTAGCATAGTTTTTTTTTTCATTAAGCACAGAGTTCAAGAAAGTTCAGCACACTTAACACCTTTAAATGCATTTGCACCCAACTATGGGCATATGATTGATATTTCAATGTTTTTAACCCTCTGTGTTTTCTCAAAGAAAAATCAGTTTGTTAAGCAAGGTCAGAATGGGCATTGTGAAGCAAAATCATTAGCTCGTTGCTTTGAAAATGTCATTAGTCAGAGGCTCAGAGGTTAAGTCATATGGGGCCAAAGTTGAGAAATTAAAAACTTTTCATGACTTTTGTCTTTTAGACCTCAGCAGAGCAAACAAGGTCATTTTCATTGTAGTTTTTAAACTGAGATATTAGGTGACAATTGCTTGAAAAGATCATTGTAGTAAGCTTATTTTATCTCCCGGGAAGTTTTAACTTGATCTGTTTGATATTAACCAACCAAATGTGCTGTGCCATCAACACTGTGCACATTGAGTGTTGAACGACTGCTCTGGGACCATACTGCCTTATTTTTTCTTGGAATTTATCAAACGGGATGGAAATTCAGGTTTCTCATTGATTTTCACTATAAAGAGAGTGGCTTAGTATGTTATAGTAGTTTAACTTGACAATACTACTGTGTTTAAGGTGAGATTAATGAAATGGGGTCCATGAGAATTTTTAAATTTTTTTAAAAATAAAAATAAGCGAGCATATGTTAAGCCGGAAGGCTCTATTTCAGGGCATATCACTGCACATTGCTTGTAAGGCAATTTTGACATAACGGGTTGGATTAAAAACATACAAAGTTGGTTAACTAAAGTTTTGTGGTGAAGCAAGTTTCCGGAGTGGGGAAGCAGACTGGGCCTTGTTGAGGAAACTGCTCCAATTACGTTGCTGATAGCGGTTTAGTTGGAACTGTGTTAACACTTCATCGTTTCAGCTTTTTAATACGAACCAATTTTAGGATAAATCAAAATCTAAAGTATGGTATATTTTTACGCTGGGAAATTGATTGAAAATAATAAGTTTTCGACAAAAAAATAACCCAAGCCTAGTTGTGTGTAGTTATTACCTAAAGCTAACTTAAAATTATAGACACACTGCATAATAGATCCAGTTACTTAGTAC
>CH002817.1:218838-276130 GCA_000149265.1 Ciona savignyi | reverse complement strand
TGTGCAGATTGTCATTTGAAGACGACAACAGCGCGTCTGAACATTTGCGTGATGTTAGTTCATTGTGTATATCAACTGATACTAACTTGATAAGAATTATAGCCACACTGTATAATAGATCCAATAACTTAGTATCTCAGGAGAAATAAATATCACCCGCGCAAACTAGTTTAATAGTGGTCCCCTAAGGCGATGGCAAAAGGTCACATGTTTTCGCACAATGTTAGTTCGGTCGTATTTAAAACAGTTTTCATGATCGGTGCGTAGTAAGCGTAAATACGAGGACACAACCAACATCTTGAACTGCATGATTGACATCACGCAGATGTTCAGCAAACTGCTGTCACTGACTTCGGTAGGCGCGTGATTGCCCATGATCCATATAAGTTATCAGGAATTGGGTGGTACGTTTAAAAGCTTACGTTAAACAGAATTCTTTAAATTTAGGCTTTCAGGTTTGGGAATCTATTTTTTCTTTCATGCTTCTAAAAAAATTTGGTTTTAAATTTAAATACAGTAATGAGAAAAATAAAAAACAGTCATTACAGTAAGAATTCTGTAACATGATGACAATTGCTCATAATAATACAGAGCTCTTATTAATCCGTATTAGTTTTGGTTACAATTTTAATGTTTAAAACATTAAGTTTGGTTTAGTTTTTTTGCTCCTTCGTTACATCATAGAAGAATGGCATTACTATTTTAAGTTAAGGAGGCAGGATAAAACGGCAAAACTACAGTAGTTAAAACACTTCAATAAATATACACTGTATTACAGAGACAAAAAGACATTGCAGTTAAACTTTACATTTACCGAATTTAAAAGAAATTGCGACAGAAAACTTGAAATCAAAATTAAAATCTTGAAAAATAAGTTTTTTATACTAGCAACAACCAAATAAATATGAACAAACCTGTATGGGTTAATCATCTCTTCAGTGACAAAGTTGAGGTAATTCCTTAAAAAAACCAAATTTTACTCCATTTTATGACGTTTGTTTACATTTCAGTAACAAATCTGTGCGAATTAGGAGTGTTTAGGTGTCAATGCATTGAATCTAATGGTTTATATTCTTGGCTCAATGAGTTGAATTGTGAACTACCATTTTTCTGTATAATTTTCATCTACATAAAGTATGTATCCCATATGTACCATCCCACATTTTTACCTATCACACCAATTAAAAAATATGGAGGTCAATCTTACATGCCCCTCCACATGTACTAGCTCACATTTCTACCCATCACACCAATTTAAAAATGTGGGGTGGCGCTTCGAAAACAACTCTTGTGTACCACACTACATTCTACCCACCACGCCAATTTAAAAACGTGGGGTACCATCTTACATTATAAACTACACGTACCACTCCAAATTTTTCATCAATTACACTAATCTAAACAAAAAAAATAGCAGCATCTTACAAAATAAACTATATATACCACCCCATATTTTACACATCACGCCAATATAAAATCACGAGGTAACGTCTTACATAATAATCAAAACATACAACCCCACACCTTTTCACAAAACTCTACATCACACCCATTTAAAAACGTAAGGTAGCATCTTACATAATAAACTATACATACAAGATACAACCCGCCCCACACTTTCCCACCACACACCCACAAACTCTCCAATCCACCTACCAGCCAGCATAGGCGAAGAAACCTTGGTATGCGGCAACAGCAAAATCCGATTTTGCTTCCCCACCCACCGGTAGCATCGACTTTGAGGGCAACAAGCTTGTAGCATCACCTGGTGGTAGGTATATATTATGTTTATGTAAAATTATATGCAGAAAGTGGATGAAAGTTTTCAAAGTCTTTTCAAAATTCAAGTCTTGGGAAGTGTTTAAAAAATGAATGTTTAATAACCTTTATTTAGTCCACGTCTTTTCAAAAGCAAAATCCCCTAAAAATGTCATTTTAAAAATGTTTATTTTAAAAACTCATTTAATTTTTTTTTAAATATATTTTTAAATGTAATTTTTTCGCATTATTGTTTTCTTTTGGATTGTAAATGTCTGTTTGTCATGCACTGCTCATAAGCTATGTTGTCGCATGTATTTTTCCGATACTTGGTGCCTGGTTTCAAAATGCTGCCAACAACGGTAAGCTGAAGAAATCCCATATATAAAACACACAGCAAAAAACTCACACAACCCGACTAGGTGCACAAGTTACTCTCACCCCTTACAATTTCCAACTAGAAATATTCAAATAACGACAACAGAACAATAACAAAAATATGTATGTTTTTAAATGGTTCGAAACACCGTTCAAGGTTTGAGTTGCGACTTGGGACATTGCAGCTTGCTGCATTATTCCAGGTAATGTAACTACAACAATCGCAATTTAATCCAGCGACAAGCGTTAACTAGATGAAGTACCACTTCACCATGTTGTGACAAGCGTGCCTGTGTCGCTGGATCTTAGATCGGACGCTTTGCACTGAACTAAGAGTAACAACTATTTGATCTATTGTACATCTTGCGTCTCTGGATGGGTTAATAGCAGCACCCTGATACGCATCTTTACTTTTTCTCTATTTTATAGTAATGGAAATTGCACATTTTTGTGGGTAAGTCAAAACAGGGAAATGCAATGTTTGATTATGTTTAATATGTCATTGATTTCTTATAGGATAGTTGTGAATAATCATATATTTATCCTAAAAAATAAGAAACGTAAACTTCCATACATTTTAGACACCATTTTTATGTTCGCATTGTCTCTGTGGATTATTGGGAAATAGGCAAACTACCTTGCAGCTAGCATGAACTTACCGGAAATATTTCAGTGTGTTATAGAATAGGATATTTATGTTTTCGAACCTTCAACCCTTCGGCTGAAAGGCAACGCACTAAGCAAATCGGTCGGACCAGTTGTATATGTGGAGACGTCCCTTTTAGTTTTGGTTTAATCCGTTAATCCTCTGAGACATAGCAGAGAAGGAAAATGATGAATTCATAGTTTCCCATTTGCCGCACGATTTATCAGGAAACAATGGAAGTTAGTGACAGCACGTTTGTAAACTGTCGGTGTCAAGTGGCGGCACAATTAACGATGTGCTAATCATATTCAGTTTTTTTTAGAATTATTTTAGAAACACACATTTTAAAATTTAGAATTTTAGACAAATGGGACAAATGGACAATCATCCAAATGTTTAGTATCAACACTTTGTATTACCCAGGTATCACAAATGTATTTACATACTACAAACAGATTTAACTAAATAAGAAAGAGCTAAGTATTTGTTCACAATTCACATACATCGAAATATTTATTAGCGTCCTTTTTTACAGGAATAAGGGAATAAAAAAATTCAGCAGTACTAAATATGGAACTACGGATCCAACCCAAATGGGTGTTGAGTTTTAAACTAAAAGAATTACTAATCACTAACCCATTATTTTGTAATGTGGTCTACAGAGAATTTTTAACTTGTTTTACATTTGCATTTCGGCTTTACCGAAATATCTATGTAAAATTGGATGAATAGTGTTATTAAGAGCAACCACAATATAAGTATCTTACTCAATATTGATAATTTAACTTTCAATGTCACAATTTAATTAAATTTTGTACATTGTATGCTCATTATTTAACACTTAGTCTCAATATTTAACATCTATTATCATTGTGTTAACAATTCACTTTTATTGGAAATTGAATGGATCGACTGTTTAACCCAGATAATTAATATTTAACATTAAGCACTATTTATACGAACTGTAACTATTATAGTTTTTAATTTTAACTTGTGTTTTTTCGGGGTTTTGCTCTTGGCTAATTCAATTATCTTCAAACCTCAGTAAAAAAAACAAACTAGTAAAAAGGAAAAAAATTAATAAAATGGAAAAAACTAATAAAAATGGAAAAACAAATAATGAAAAAGAAAAAACTAATTAAAAGAAAAAAACAAATTAATAAAAAATAAAAAAATAAAATAAAAAGGGATAAACAAAATACATAAAACGGGGATATATTTTCATACCTTTGAATATCTGGACAAAGCCGGCAACAATAATGACGGCCAGCGCAAGAAGTTTTGCTGCTGTGAAGAAATCCTGGACTGTGGTGGCCCATCTGACACTGCGGCAGTTTACCCACGTCAGTATAACTGTGGGGAGGGGGGGTGGTAGTTGAGGGGACTTGCTGTAATTTGTGGGGGGTTCCACATTAGGGATGCACAAACTAGAATATCGAATTCTTCCGGATTCGAATCCTACGGGATTCGAATCCAAATATTACGTTTAATTCGAATATTTGGATTCGAAATAATATACATTGCACATTAAGAAACAATAATTGCATGGAGTTCCTTTTTATTTCCATTGTACATATTGCAGCAGCGTTGATTACAACGGATATTATAAGCATGTGCGCCGACTTCCGCCGTTGCGGCACAACGTTGTAAATTTGCCGCAATGTCTGTTTTATAATTACACAAAAAATTCCCTGCGCAATAATTATCACATTAAATCGTCTAGCCGCAGCGCCGCTTTTCCAGCGGTGTTTATTGCTTTGATCGGCGGTTTGACCTAGGGTTACGTTGACCTAGATTTAATACAGGACCACTGACGCACTCCCGTTTTTCCCCATGTTTTTCCCATTACTAAGTATTAGCTAGAGAGAACAGTAGGCAAACATCGGTTAACGGTTTTTTTCTTTGATTAGTTAACCGTTATAAGAATCTGGGTTCTTGCACAGCCCTCGCAGACACATAAATATTTGGTATATTCTTTCCGTATTGTTGACGCTGAGCTGCGTATTAACGACCATGCAATATTTCAGCGGGGGGAAGTAGTTAGATTAAAACACTTAAACTCCTGGCTTAATCTTTTAGCATTGTAAATCGTTAGTATCATAGTTCTATCCCAGTTAGTTCGAGGCATAGGGCCGATTGTGACGTCATAAAATTTCGCGCAACGGTAACATTTTTACTGAAGTCGCCGCCTATGATTATAAGTATGTAATCACACTGGCCATAGAGGTAGTCAGCCCCAGCAGGAATTTTTGACGATCTTGCCACTTTAACTCGAGTTTGCTTTTTAATATAGAATAGGATTCGATATTCTGGATTCGAAATAACTATTCTAGAATACCAAGATATTCTAGTTTGTGCATCCCTAGTTCACATACTGACTATTTGCATCCTGGCATGGTAATGTTCATATTCTAGGATTTGTCCACTCTTATTGTCATATTACTTGCAAGGGAAATTTATATTAAGGAATTTGTGCAGGTTTATTGTCAATAGTTGTTGCATCGACTGGCGGAACGCTGACACATTTTTTACAGTAAAAAACCATTTTTGCACCAAATTGGTCAAAAAATGATTTTGCTCCATTATAAACTCTAAAATTACGCAATGACATGTTCAAAAATCCGAAAACTTTCAGTTCAAAATCGAAGCTTAATTCTAGAATGGACATCCTTACTTATGCACACAGCTGCCAGCAATCGCACAGCTGAGTCGGGTGAGTCGCACGTCTCAAAGAACGGAAAAGTGACATAATTCGCAAAAGTCAGCGCAATGATAGCTTGGTTGGTTGGGTAAATGATGAGCACTGCGATCCATAACCTGAAATAAATTGATTGTTAAAGTCCAACACTATATTTAATATATATTCCCTTGTTTTAATGATATGTTTTAACGACTTTTCGAGTTGTCGTCTTTTCTTGTTTCTGTGCCGTGATTTGTTTAAGTTATTGACATTAAAAAAAACGCAATATCTTACCAGGATTGGATTTCCACTTAAACATGTACTGTCATAGAAGATTTACATTTGTTTTGCCAGGAGTTTAAAAAGTGCACCATTATATGAAGAAGTGTTTACAGTTATATTAAGAAGGTCGGCATGGTTATAACGAGTGTTGGATGAAAGACGCTAGCATGGTAGAAGTGTTTTTTTGCGAATGACGGTCAAATGCGCACATATACGCAAAAATAGAAAAATCATCTATTAAAGTGGTGTTCTAAAAACCGATTGTAATGTAAGCGAAAATAGCCAGCCGACCCAATGCATTAGAGAAAATAATAATTATCGAATTACTGCATTGCAGATCTACTAAAATTGGCATTAAAACGCAGCCGAAACAGCTCTAAAATGCATTTTTATTAAAGCAGTGTAAGCTTTATTTTATAAAGTTAAATGAATAAATAATGATTCCTTTGCTTCTTATGAATTTTAAATTATTTATTTTTCTTACAATCATGCCTTATACATTATGGATGTATGGAAACAAAAATATGCTGTTAAAAACAGAATCTATAAAAAAATTTAATCTAAAAAGTGCGATTTGTACTCTCACAGTTTGCTTGGACTGTCAGTATCCTACAATTCCATTGTAATTAAATTCTTTATGCAAACTTGAACACCTTTTTTGTATAATTTAACTTTCCTTTTATATTCAGCGGCACAGATCCTACGTTTTCAAAACCTTTAACATTACCTTAAAAACGCCAACAGCGATCCAAACATCTGCAGGATATAAGCGTAATCCCCACCAGATTCTAATATAGTGGTTCCAAGCTCGGCATAGCAGAGAGCGCCTATAGTGGAGATGATGCCACACAACGCCCACACTATCAATGCCATGCCTGCTGATCCGGTATTTACCAACACTCCTTTGGGTGACACGAATATTCCGGATCCAATGATGTTTCCTGAAAAGGATTTTGGATAGATTCATTTTTTCTCTGATTTCTTTATGTCAACTTAATTTAATAAGCATCATAAGTCAGTTTATAGAATAATAAACTGTCCAGGAATGAGTTGTTTGCAACAGCTATTACAATTGTCCCCAATTCAATAAGGATTCCTATACACAATGTTTTTTTGGATTCATTCATTTTTTCTTTGCTTCTATCTTTCAATTTATTTTAATTAGCATTAAAAATTTTTTTAAAAACGTAGCGAAAACAGTTATAGAACACACCAAGAACCAGACAAAAGAAAAAAATTCAAGACACACCAAAACTATTATTAATTTGTTAAGTCAAATAGTTTGGTTAGTTCGTTGCCTTTTATTTAAACATGTGAAGCATCGAAACTTGCGGTACTAAACGAACATTGTTCAAACCTAGTGGATTCATTGGTTCTACCAAAATTAAAGGATCTTACCCGTCACGTAATCACAGGGTAATCTGATGTTTGTCCATGTGATAACAACCATTAAATTTTCCCATTCAGAAGGATAAACATGAAAATTCTATCGTAAAACAACCGAAAAATGATGGACAGGGCAATACAACAATACAATTTTTACAATACAATTTTTATTTTTGTTTCTTTAGCTGCAGCGTTTATAACCAACAATTTAAAAATACATGTCATCATATATATATATATATATACCAAAACAAAGATGGCGTTAACTGAAATTCCAATAATTAACCAAAGAAATAAAAAATACTACAGCAAAAACAGGAAGGCACCAAAAAAAACTAAAAGTTATCTAGTTTGGCGCCTCCCTGTGAAAAAAAAAATAGATAAATAAAAAATGTACCGGTATATATAATTATATAATTAAAAAAGGGTTAACTTGTAACATAGCTGTAACAGTTGGGATTAGCAATTCAGAAGGATTTATATTAAAAGATTAAAACTGTTACATATTATATAAAATGAATTACACGCTTTCATAGGCTATAGAAGCATTAAAATAGTTTAACTTTGCTTTTTTAAACAGTACTACAGTTATATAGAACGGAAGTCAATTTCATACAGATGCTTAAGCAATAAAATAGTTTAACTTTGTTATGAACAATACTCCAGTTATATAGAACGGAAGTCAAACAATAGCCTACACTCTCACGCAATACAATACAATATAACTTGTGACATAACTGCAACAGTAGGGGCTAACAATTCAGAGATTTATATTAAATGATTAATAAACTGGCAAAATTACAATTAACAATAGGAAAAATCAGTCTAGTGAGCCATAAATTGTGGACACGGGCCGACTTGACCGCTATATTTTGGATTTATGATAGCTCAGGGCGCTGGAGTAATGGACCCTCTTTGACCTAAATTCCTAGTCCCGGGGCTACCGTGGACCCGCATGTACTAATGTAAAAATGTAGTTTAAAAATAAATTGTGACTGGGTACTCACCCACAATGATCCCAACCCCATTCATGACGGTGATCGTTCGTTTCAGCTTAAAACTCTCACTGCTGTTCTCAACTCCCTGTAGTAGAATCAAATATGTAATTAGAAGTTGCTTCTTAAATGAAATTAACCATAAAATTTCAAATTTCTAATCCACCATATAATTTCTAATCATTTACACACTTTAGGCTGTTTTTAATATACCTTTCATTTTTATTGTACACAGTGTCGTAATTTATCAATAAAACATATTTTATACCTTTTCCTGGTCCGATTTGTTGTTAACTTTTGCGTCTCCATTTCCCTGCGCTAGCTTCTGCTTGTCGACCATTTCCATTTTGCCGTCTGTACCGTACCTCAACCCGCCGTAAACAATAATACAAACTAGATCGCCGCCTCCGGGTTTAAAAAATCGTGATGTTAAATTTCATCAGACAGCATGTGGCAACTTTATGACGTCACAGCCAGTTGGATGGAACGTTTTATTTGATTTTTAGCTTCGTTGTTTGAGCGAAATTAGATTCCTTTTTGCCGTACATTTTAAGTTTAAAAAATTAAATTTTGTTTTTATTAAATAACATGCGTTTATTGTGGTTAATTGAAAGTGTTTTGATTTGTTTTGATTGAATCGTTGTTACCAACGTTTACTACGGTCCACAGCATATGCGTTGTACAGTTGTGCGGACATAAAACAGCAAATGTAGTATACCCACTTGACTTCGCTAGCTCCAACGTCAATATATAAACATTAAATATTTATTGAGTTGTGAGGTTTAAAGCAAAAAACGCATTACAAAAAAGGTTTAAAATTAAAGAACTTTGTCAAGTTCAACGTTACATTTATATCGGTGGAGGGGTAGGTAATGTGACAGTACCACCATTGACTGAAAGAAAATTCTTAATGTCATAACGTCAATGGCTTTTGGTTCGTTAGTGAAAACCTGACCACCACAAAAGCACTAAAGAATGATTTCACAAATTGTCAGAGATCACAAAATGACGCAAAGTTAAGCCATGCGCAATCCCAGTGGAATTTCAGTTTATTCTCTGTTTTAACTGTGAGTCAAGAATATCGGGCAAATCATTATCCTTAAGACGCTACCGAGCTATCGTGTTGTAATTTTGTTATTTTATATATACTTGTTGGCATAATCTCGACGTTTTTAACTATAGGCCTAGGCCTACTTACAATTTTTTTTATAGTCGCCGTGTTTAAAACTAATATAAATACAGTACTTTCATTTTATGCCGCTTTCAGTTCCATAACTAATGTAAAAAATGTTTCAAAGAGTTAAAAAAACAAATCAACTAAAGAAAAAAAGACAAACATTTTAGATGTTGCGTAAAGGTTCCATAAGCTTTGGATTGAATTGAATTGCAAAATCAGTTTTATTATTTAAATAAAGCTCTACAGCGGAAACCACATAAACTAAGCAAATATATTCACAATATAGGCGTATTTGTATCCTGTATTGTCAGGCGAATACTCCCAAAATATAAGACACGCAGTTTATTAGTGGGTTCTACTAAAGAAAATTCCAGCGTTTACAGCATACTGTAATAGCCCGTTAACCCCACAGTGGACCCGAGATAATCTGATGATTGCGCTTATTTTACGGCCCTCGCGTTTTCCCATTCACGGGGATAAATCACGAACATCTAACCTATCGGGTCAAGCTACATTACACTCGTTTTTGGACCACATACATTACAATACCATTGTAGATTTTTTAAATTCGGACAAAGTGGGTATGAAAGTCCATTTCACAGATAATAGTCAGGTTACCTCTCTCTCATTGTTTTGGTCGATAAGTTACAGAATCTACGCGATATAAGCAATTTTCGTTAAGTGTCTTGCTTTACGGACATATCAACACCGAAAGTGATTAGAGTGGGAATCGAACTTACGAGGAAATTACCTCATTTCTTATTTCTAAACTACGCAACCTCTTATAGGAAAATAGGACTTATTCCTGTTTATCCTCGAATGAAAAAAACGCAAGTGGCGTTAGTACACAGCGGGTAATCGTCAGATTACCTCGCGCCTACCGTCGGGTTACAGGAACTGTTACAATGTGCTATGCATGATTCAAACGTTCTTTCAAATTGAGAAAAACCAATCATTTCATAGGTTTCAAGCACAATGTAGGCTAACTGTCTTTTTCGAGGACACAACCCATCAGCTATCGACCAATTTCGAACCTGCAACCCTTCGGCAGATAGGCTCTAACCAACCAAGCTAATGGAGAAGACCAATCCTCTTATCTAAGGAAAACGCGACTATTGCGATAAAACGGTTGAATCTGAACAAGCGATTGTTTTGAAACCGTTTTGTTTTTAAATGTTTTAGCCAATTGTCTTGGATTGGATTTTCTTTCCACTTCACCACCTAGACAATCTGGAACTGTTAAGGCGCAACACTTCAAATATCAAGCCATGACACCTGGTACAGAGGTAATAACAGCATCACCGATGACAACAGTTTCAAATCTCGTCCGAAGAGTTTAAATTTTAGCAAATTTACATAACAAACAGTGCAAAATCCTCAGCGATTTTTTTATTTTACCAGGCTAGTTTTCGAACACCTTATGGGCTCGTCACCAATACCATTTGGTTGTGTAGAATTTATATGTTGGTGGCGTTAAACCAATCCGCCACACGACGTTCGTGTTATACGGCAGAACAAATGACTTGCGCAGATGAGCAATTGTGTCTAACCCTAACCCTTTCGGTTTCCACTCGCAAGGATAAACCTGAATATTCGGTCCTATTTAAAAGCACAGTGATAAAATAATCAATTTTTCTGTCGGTTAGTTTATAGTGCAACCACCACCACATAGACACATCAAGCAAACGTATACGATTTCTATAGCGCTGTAAATACACAAGGCACAATATCAGAATGGGCCATGTGATTTTTAATTTGATAACAAGGCAAAAAAGGTTTCTGAAATTTAGATAATATTCGTTTAGTAATGGGGGATGGGAGACGTTATTAAAAGAAAAAAAATACAATTTGCAAAACAACAATCTGTATCACGTTCATTCATGCATACGTTCGACCAAGGGTAAAATATATTTATGTTTTTGTTCCATAGTACAGAATGTTGATCAATAGATCGTAACCATGGTTATTCGTCCACCCAAACTCTGAGAAAAATTTGACGTATAAAGCACACCCAGACCATAGCTATAATCGCAGCTTACGTAAGATTGGCAACGGATACAACCTGCAAATCGACATTCCTAGGTATTGCATGGCAAAGCATAAATATACTATTAAACAAATATTTTACAAATTTGTTCAGTGAAGGATAATTCCAATAAATCGTAAAACAATACAAACGATGCATAAAATAATAAAAAGTCAATTAATACATGGTCATTTGTCTAAATGGCATTGTGTTACAAAAATTTCGTTTAATTACGAAAATACATAATTAAATAAACTAAAATTTCATAAACCTTTAAAGCTTTAACACATTTCCAAAAAAACCATAAAAACAAACTGAGTTTGTATGGTCATGGGTAAGTCCATATTAAAGCACTCCTGCACAGTTACTTATTACTGGATCAAATTAACAGGTAAATCGACAGATATAGATACTGACTTCTATAAAAAAAACGATCCTAGTGACGAGCCTATAATGGGTTCGAAACTTGGCTCAGTAAAAAAAAACAGGTCAATCATTTATATAAACCTTGTTTATTTAAATGTGCTAAAAGTATCTAATAAAAAAGAATACATTAATTTATTTATGTGAATTTTGTTCTAGTCCTTTTGAGTGGAATACAATGCACATTAGATGCATGGGTATGCTGGATTCACGCTTAAGTCCATTTATCTAGGTAGCAATGTGGAAAAGCATGATAACAATTCACAGTGCAATGATGAAGCTTGTATCTAAGCTACACCATTGAAAAAAATGTAAAACTAATATCCCAATTTCTTGTTTGAGCATGTTTAAATGAACCGCTGGTATCCACAAGGATCTCTCCCAAGCTATCACTAATCGTCAGCGTTTTTGGCAAAGTAAGCATGCATTTGAGTCTTATAATAGAACTGCCACAGAACCATCCACTATAATGTACCAGTGCAATAATTCTTGTCTTTGCGCCAACGATCGTCTTTTATGACCAAGGAACTTCTCCAATTCATTGGGTCAACTCACTGCTGTCATCTTGTGACTCAACTCCATTGATCAGACTTTCCACTTGGTGGCGTAGAAGCGCACACATTGAAGCAATGATCGTCGAATTGAAGGGTTTTTCGAAACGACACAACAATCTCGAATCTCTGACATTAGTTCGCTCATGCGCGACGGGCTTTCCACTTCAAGTGCCGGACCACATCGGAAAAACTGTAAATTGTATCGTACTATTATAACATCTTTGAAAAACTTAACAAACTACATGTTTTTTGTGACCTTTTTGAGAGAAGTGTTTTGATTTTAAACATATGGTCAGGATTTTTCAATTCACAGGGAATAAAACAATTCACACGGATAAAACAATTCACAAGGGATAAAACATGAATTTTCTAGACAGTATTTAGTGTTGGATAGAACTATTCTCCAAACATGAATATTTACACTTGACACAGGGCACCACTAAAGGTAAAGGAAAAATACAGATTTTTTTTACTAAACCCCAAGCCCTTTAAATATCTAGAGACAAAGTTATGTTCTGAGAGTTGGCAAAAACAATGTTTAAATTTTCATATTTTTTTCCATTTCCGCTTTTAGTGCTAAACTTCTAACGGCCAATCGGATCTTAAAATAAATACAAATCAACCAATGAAAACTCACCAAATCCCGAAAGCAATCAACGTGTTGTGCTGTAGTTTTTTCACCCGTCAGTACCTGGGGTGGCATGAAGATAAAAACGTGTTTTCAATCTCACTTATCTGCAGATCCATGCAACCCATTCTCTAGGCATAGCTTTTCCCAACATTTTTAAAATATATTTTTATTTATTTTGTGGGACAATGAAATTTCTTATAACCTGGTAAATTGTCAGATTACCCATGTATATAGCCGGGTTGACAGAGCTATTATTGTGTATTCAGTATTCACCATTTCGGGCTACATCTGATTTTTGAATGATCAATTTGAATTCACCAGATCATGCTAAGGACTACAAAATACCATGCTTAGATACACTACTTGGCTCAGAATACAGGTGATTAAATGGTAGAAATCGAACCCGAAACCCTTTCTGGTCAAGACCTAAAACTTTTAACCATTACACCAACTCGGTTTGAATTTAGAAAACATAAATACAAATCAGTTGCACAAGAAGTCTTGTTGGATTGTTGCAATAGTTCCACTTTATCACCTAATAACAGCATAAATCCCAATTTGCGTACCTGAAGCAAAGTTGACACGACAGGTTCGACTAAGACGTTCAATCGCTCCTTCCCGGAGGTTCGGACGTGCATGAATAATTCGACGAGGAACGTGGCGAAACCATACCACCGGGTGTCACCACGGAGCGAGGTCAGGAACAATCGGTCCCTGTTCTTGTGGTGACCCTGTGTGGTGTTTCGACACTGGTTATTTGCAATTTTTACGAGATTGCAAGTGATCTATATGGCTTAGGTCAGGAATGTCCAACCTGTGGCCCACCTGAGATTTTTGTGCGGCCCGCTAGTCATTTTCACTCCAAAGTAGTATTTTGACATTTGAATCTTAGCCTAATTAAAATGTTTCACTCAGCTTAAGGGGCGTAATAGCAGGCTATAAGTATGGGAGCAACAGGAATATAGGATTATACATTAATGGTTTTTAATTGTTTCTTTATGTACCAATATTTCTTGAAATTTAATAGCTTTTGCGGCCCAATGAATTATTTTAAGTGACAATGCGGCCCACTGCAATAAAAGGTTGGACATCCCTGGCTTAGGTTGTCTAAAGTTAGTTAGCTAATCAAAAAAGTATGTCAACTCTCAGGAAACACCACTATGGCATTTACACAAAAAAATGTGAAAAATCTTTTTTTGAAATATACATTTTTTTGGTTTCTGTAGTTATATTTTCCCAAAACTCATTTCTAATTCATAAAAAGTTGTGTCAATTTAACTTGCTGTTTCTTTTCTAAATACAATTTAAAATGAATAGCCCACGTCAAAAAATACTTAACATGTTTTCTGGCCAGATTTCCCCTTAATTTGGCTTTCGTAACGAAGGCAAACATTTAATCATTAACAAAACAGATAAGCAAAGGATAGTCAATACCACATTTACATTCCAACAAGCTACTGTTGCTGCATTTAGTGAAAAGTGATGAGTAGCTTGATAACTATGTAATGTTTGTTATCTCAAGACTAAACCATAGGGTCCATAGGAAAAAACTAAATAGCTGTATTGAAATCCCATTAACCTAATGTTAGGTATTCAAAGTTAATTGTGACCCAATTTGCTTTGTTTACTACAGTTTATCTATTTATATGATGCCACAAACACTGCCCAATAAAACAATTGGTGTCAACAATCCTAACTATAAGCCATCGTGACAGCGCAGCTGTTAAAAGATGGTTTATGATGATGTAATAAACAGCTGCTGTGATGTCATAGAAATAAATAGAACAATGGCAAAGGGCTAATAGGACTACCATGACAGTGTGTCGTAAACTGGCAAACTGGTAACATTTTAAGCAACTGTGGGAATGACCTTACCCAAATAAGTTTTTATACTACAAGTATTTTAGAAACTCCAATTTCGAAACGAAATAAAATGTATATCACAAGCAAACAAAATTAAATTTCATGCTAATTCAATAATATAAAACTAATATAGCATACGTCGATATGTGTTGAATAATAAAAATTGACCTTTTTTAGTAATAATAATTCTGTCTATTAAAGATAAGGAAAGAAATCTGTGAAATTCTGTCACTCATTCAATATACAAAACACATTACCTGCATAACGCTCAGTACCACGCTACGAAATTTGGTCCCATGCACCATCAGATGTGACATTCGGGAGCATAGCAGTGCTGCGTTTGATCCAAACTTTGGGTTTTTCAACGCTTTGTTGCATAAGATTTCTAAAATAAATTAAAATGGTATAACCAAAGCAAAAACAATGGTAAGGTAGCAGTAATTACCGATCTTTATCATGGTTATATCATTAGTAACTAAAGAGGGCTCTTTTTATACTATGGAAAATGAATATTATCAAGACCTTAGACCATGTATATAGAGCATATGAAATTAAAGGGTTGTACAAAGCACTAAATTAATTTAACTGTGATGTTTTATGGAAAGAGTTGTTTTTTCGTATTGTAAAAAATGTCATTTCATAAACAATTCCCATTATGATATCACACATACCAGCAACTTCTCTCATTTTGGCTTCAGTTGTCGCGTAACTTTGCGTCATTTCTATGAACTTCAAGAGGTCATCCTCAGAACCGCTGATGCGTAACTTCTCTATTTCCTTGCTCGCCGAGTTGTCATGTGACTGAGGAAGATATTGTTTCTATGCCAAAACAATTATGTTGGAAAAATATTTTTTATTTACGTATTGTAAGTCTCACATATTTTTTGTTATGACTTCACAAAGTGTAATTGGTATCTATAATATCACAGACCATCGACCCATATACGTGCTGAGACTGGGACAGATGGACACCAAGGGTTTGCTCAAATCTGTCGGTAAAGAACAAAACTCAGACATGTAAGCTACGGTTACCCCAGTAATGGAATGTGTACCAACTAAATCTAATAACCCGAAGGTGGCCATAGGAGATTTTCAATTCCTACTTCCTTCCAAATTCCATTAAGAACTTTTTAGAAAATTAAAACGAAGTACTTTTCGGACTAAGTAGTTCGTTAAGCTTATGAATTTCATAATCACCTAATGCTAAAAGGTCTAGCTATTATTTAAAACTGTTGTTTTATTTTCTGTTTACATTAACATTATATCAACGATTCAATTTTTGTGGGTATTTAGAAATAAAAGGACAATAACAAAAGTTGTGTACAGACTTACATTCTGATTACGATTGACACAGTCTGCATAAGGTTTTACAGGAATTGATTTTTTGTTTGATACCCACACAAATTTGTTATCCATTTCTTTGATTATTTTGATTGGTTAATTGACAACAAAGTGATTAACCAGTTAAACATTAACTTTCACACAGCCAGAATTATTATCCATTTTATATCGACTTAGACTGCAAATCAAATAAGAAAGTTGTTTCTGCATAAAAACTGACAATAATTGATGACTAAAATGAGGAAGAGGCATATTGGCCAAGACCACAAATTGGGCGCTGAGGGCGGCCATTGTTCTATTCCCGATCTAATGTAGTTTTAACAGATAAGTAATGCATGAAGTGTGATATAGTAACACCATTTACCTTTACTCCTTCGATCCAAGATTGGACATTGATTTTGCTCTGTGCTGCCACCACCTGCCTGGAATTATGGTCACCCACCTGCAAAGTTTGGCGAACCGTTAACTATTGTGAAACAACAAACTCACTTGGTAAAAAAAGGTGGAAATGTTGGAAGTTCAAAAAATAAGTCAAAATTTTTCAAAGAAACCAGGAGTGAAAAACGTTTTGATGTGTCTAACTACTGTGAAAAAATCTGTGAAAAAGTAAAATCTGTAGATTCAAGTCATTAACGCTTAACCCTGATAAGATTAAACCCATAAAACGGGTTAAAACCACTGAAAATTGAACCAGTAATCATATAGTGAAAACGGAAACCCACCACTGATCGTGGAGTTACCTGTTCTGTTTGATATTTATCATCTCTGCTCGATTTTCGATTCGATTTGTTTGTTCTATCAGGTTGCTGAAAAATAGAAATGTTAATGAGACCTATATTTTTGTTTTGTTTTTTTTTGTATCTGAGTAAATTTTGGTTGTGTTCTGCTGTTACATGGCACCATGTTTTGTGTAGCCATTTAGCCAAGTTTAACATGTAATATGTATTGTTAGTTTTTTTTACTCACTAATTCCTTTATGTAATATTGGGAATGACTGGGAATGACTTTTTACAAGGTTCCTTCAATGCACAATAGAGTTTTACACTATGCACTCTTGGTGCTTATGATGAATATAATCCATCAAGGAAATGACTTTAATTTCCTCAACAGTACATAGTAATTATCGCACAGCATTGGGTTGGGTTACAATGACAAGCGAGTTTTAAAATATTTCTACCAAAATTAGTCCGTTACAGACTTTTTGCACCTCAAACCTGAAAATAAAGGGGCAGCAGGGCAGCCATGTTACACAGTGGTAGAAAACTGTAAAGACGCTGGTTTTACTATAATCAGGGTTAAAAACTTAAAATTAGTTTACAAAGATTGCAATGATACTTGTAATGGTTTCGAATTTTATTTTATAATTATAATGTTTACATCTTCATTTTCATAATATCATCGGACGTTATATTACATATTTGTATTTATTGCTGTTTTATCACTAAAATATTAGGAATAACTCAGTATTTCTGAAAAATAATTGGCAAAAAATACTCGCAGTACTTGTGCAGCACCTTGACAATGAATATCCCAGTTACCTTAGCCACTACCTCCATTACACTTAGAGGTATTAAAGAAACAATTACCTGTTCAACTTTAGTAACAAACCGATTGTTGCCTTCACTAGACGAGCTGGACTTGTTTCGATATGCCTAAAGATAACCAAGCATTACGGTAGTTGTTATTGTTATATGTAGATAATAATTAAATAAAAGAATATGTGGCCAGTGAAAGGGTCAAATCCCTATTTGATTAAGTATTTAATTGCCCGGATCAGTTTTAAGCTCCTCTTACCACAACACAGGTCCCGGGAGATACCAGATATAGAGTTTAATTCTTACATATAAAATTATTTAATTTGGCCACATCCCTGTTCATTTGGCATTTAAGCAACTCAACAGAATTAAAATGGATCAATTAAAATTGAATTAGTACATTTGTAAATTTAACACACTGGAATTTCATCAAATAACCATCATCAACCATAGGGCCTTTATGCAAAATCGCGTTATTATAGTTTTAATAATATGTCAGAGGCATTCTCAACTTTATACCATATACACCAACACAAGTAGTGATGTACAACTTAATGAACTAAACATATTTACACATATTAACCGGTCTACCAATTAGTACAGAATTTAACTTGTTTTTGATAAAAAAAAATCTGTTACAAATATTAAGCGGGTAATTGGTTAACACACCTGTTATAGAGCAAAGCGTTACCTTATCTGGGGAATCCCCATCCTTTCTCCTCCAATCACGATCATCGTCAGCAGCGCTCGATTTCCGCCGAATACCCGGCTGTGAGCATAAGGGGTTGTTTAAATATCATTTTTCCCGATCGATCCCATTGTTAATTTGAAATAAAAGTATATATCATTCTTATCATGCATTACTTGGCCTATGAAACTAGCTTAAATCGTAATTGTTTATTTAGATATTTTAGAAATATAATCAAGTAAAGTTTGCTAAAAAATGTTCTTACCAATTTGCACACTTTGCATGCAGTTTGGTTATTACGTACTTGCTCACATTTATTTACATTAAAACCTCATAAAAATAAAACACAAAAAGGACACAGCATTAGAAAATGCTAAATGTACAACTATTAACAAAATGCATTTTGTGTGTTTAAAATGTTATTCTTTGTGCGTTTTTTATGTGTCTATGTCCTTTTAAAGCATTTTACTTGGATTTATAATCAAGGGGTACAGTATTTAATAAGTCCATTCCAAAACATTTTCCAATTTATTTTGATATATACTTAATTATTATGTCTCATCTACAAACATTCTATCGCCACATAACCCACTTCAGTTTGAAACCATTGAGTAACCTATACTGCATCAAGCACAAAGATCATGAAATTCAAACCAGTTTGAAAACCACATGCGCAAACATCCCTAAAAGGCGGCAACCAATTCAAATAAAACCTGTTTCAAAAGCACATGGCGACCGGGAAGCTTTAAAAGAAAAGGAGAAAAGATGAAGATTCAAACATTGTGATGTGACATAAGGTCGTTCAATCAAAATGTGAAGGAAATATTGGGTTTATTAACATTTTATAAAACATTAAGATAGGAGTAACTCGGATTTTTACTCTTCAATGCTCAAACAAATAAATTAACCCTCATCCCTTACCCTGGGATAACTGTTATCTTGAACAATTTACTAATGAACTCTTTGTGTGGGTAACTGATCAAGGTTTGATTTCGATACATCCCCTTAACTATATGTTCAGTATGTATATAGGTTAGTTAGTACCATATAAAAGTTGTCAGTTTATGTTTTAAAATAGAAAATAGTAATGCTTAAAAAGTTTCATTTAGAAGCAATTTTTTAAACAAAGTTATTTATCATTTAAAAACTACTGGTAAAAAGTTGATTAGTTGTTCGCCTAAAATAAAAAACTGACATTAGATTATTAGCTTATACATCCTAAATCTAATGTCTTACCTTGTTGTGAATTTGGACTTGTATATTTTGTGTTTTCCACCCTTGGTCCTGTTCATTTTCGAACACTTCGTTGCTAAGTGACCGAGTGTGTTGCTGTCTTTTCCCGAAGTTCACCCCTTGGGTCTGCGCTGGGGGACCCTTGGGTTTCGGGGGAGTTTTTTCTGTGGATGTGTCGTTTGAATCGCTGCCTGCTGACATCCGCAGTCTGGAATTTGGGTATTTGTCGCTGGGTCTGCGAACTAGACCCGATTTTTGCATGGGGTCATGTTTTCCACTGTCTTTTGAAACAGCGCGGCTGTTTTGTTGCGATGATTGAGAATGGTGGGAACTGTTGGGCTCAATGTTCTTTTTTCCATTATCGACAAGTGGTCTGTCATCTGTCACACTATTTTGGGCATGTAAAGGGCTGCGGTTTGCTCCGTTATGCGTATGGTTGGTCTTAGGTTTTTGAGCGTGGTTTGCATGCTGCATGTATGACGAATGCTGCACGTGCTGTTCGTGCTGTGTGCTCTGAACGTGTGGTGATTGCCGTGCTCTCTGTGTATGTTCTACATTCCGTGGGCGTACATCGCTATTAGCAACTTGCTGAAAGTTCAATTCTTGAGGTTGACTCATTGGAATTGGTTGATCGGTCCTCAGGAAAGTCATCGAGTGTAATATCTCTTCCTGGTCATGGAAATTGTGTCCGTACATATTTGGATCCGGTTGATTGACGGGGTCAGTGTGATGTAAAGGGGGTGGGGGTCTTGACGTGTCAATCCACGAAGGGAGCTGTTGCTTGGGACGATTAATATTATTCTGACGAATCAAATCACTGACAATCGCTTGAATTTCATTTGGATTCTGCTGCTGATTTTCGTGATAATACTGTTGTTCATATTCCAATTGTTTGTAGTTCTGGTCATAATGATGTTGTTTTTCATATTGTTGTTGGTCAAAGTGTTGTTGTTGTTGGTCATAGGGGTGTTGATGTTGTTTCCCTAATTGTTGTTGTTGATCAAAGTGTTGTTGTTGTTGGTCAAAGTGTTGTTGTTGTGGTTTCCCAAATTGTTGCTGCTCATAATGCTGCTGTTGCTGTGATTCAAACTGATGAAAATCTGGAACCCTCTGCTGGTAGTTCTGGTAATCCTGTTGGTCCACCATCTGATGGAAAGTGGTGCCTGGTTGTTGCACCATATTATTCCATTGTGCGGCTCCACTGTACTGGTCTCTATGATCTTGCAATGGTGGTGGGCCGAATCTTTCCTAAGAAAAGGGTTTTAAAGTAAATTTGATTATAAATATTTAAGAAAAACTACAATTATAAATGTTTAATAGAGAAACAATAAAGCCCTAATGTATGCCGGATTAATGCCTGCTGTAAATGACATGGTTTACAAAAACTTAATTAAATCTTGAACATTTTGGGATTTATTATTTTTAAATTATTAAGGTGATCACTAAATGCCTAGTTAATACCAAAGGTGTAAAATATTACTTTAATGCCATGCCTTTGACAGATACTTACAATTCACCAGTGAGTAAAATACTGTTGAAAACAACGTTGTAAATAAGCAAACATTATCGGTGCAGACGGATTTACTTGTTATAAAAGAATTAATATTAAAATATAAACCATTTAGACATAGATACCTGCACTGTTGGTTTGTGATTGTTCCATTCGTTTTGTGGAATTCGAACCTGGGACCCTGCTGCTTGGCTCGACCACGGAACTCCACTACTGGTGGAAGTTTTAAAGCAATAAACATAAATTCTTAGTCAAAAGTCTTACATATAAAAGTAAATATTTCTCCTGTGAAACAGGTAATGATCATGTGTCATTTTATTAATAAAATAACAAATCACAACTTGTAAGAGATAAATTTATGTTGATAGCTACAAATGGAAAATTTTGGCACAAAAAAACAGATCAGCTAAAAATTTTAACCTTTGCCAGAGATGCAGTGTGCAGTATATCAAGTTATGCATGTTTCATTATTTTCAAGATTTTTAATTTGTTTAGACATTTAGCATTAACAATTTTTTGCCCATGGGCATAGTACCGGTACCAGAAAATTGATCTGCATACATAATTAGCCCATCCATAATTTTATGCGCATACACGTCAATAACTATTTAAATAAGTCAGAACTACAACTGACCCCGAACGTCTTCCCCATACTTCAGCCCCAGTATTCTGTGATGCCTGTAACTCATTGTTGCCGTAAGAACCTATTGAATCTGGGAAACATGGATTGTCAATGTTTTGCAAATTAGCTATTTATCTCGCTTACTTTCTTCAAAGGAATGCGTACGTGACCAGTTACCGTGGGACCCGGAATTCGATGATCCAGTTCTCTGAAAATTAATCGTAATTATTTAACTGTCTAATGAACTATATCTCTATTTAAGACAGAAACACTTAAATGGTTAGGGTTATGACTACGGTTGGAGTTAGAATTGGATTTCCAAGCGCTCCTGTAGTAATTCTAGGCACCATTTAATGAATGGTGCATATCAAAAATTCATAAACATCATACAAATAAAAACAAATATGCACCACAGAACTATAAGATCTTTTTGTTTTTAACTTTTTGGAGGTTCCTCTTAATTGCCAATATTCTTATTTTTGGTTAATGTTCTGTGTTGTGAGTAAAAATGTAAAGAAAATTATATAACAATCGTATTATTGAAACATTTCACTAAATTTGGCCAAGTTGACATGTAGAAATTTGCATGTAAGACTAATTCTGCTAAAGATAGGCCTTGTTTCAATCTAAAAACACACGAGATTTGTGCTTCTTACACATTTCAGCTAAATATATCAATAATATAAACTTACCCTGATATCTGGTCCAACATAACTGTCGATGAAGTTTTCCAAGTCGCAAATTTCGGACGAAAATATTTCAGGCTTCGCCATTTTTCGCCAACTTGGTAATGACATATGCATTACTGTCATCAATGAAGTTAGCAACGTTTGTTACCCGGATAATTTGGTCCCAGAATTTTGTTTTGACTACATGGTTCCATCTTAGTACTCTTTGGTTCTTAAAATTAGCTCAGGATTCGACATTTTATTAACTGGTAATTACAATGCAGGAATAAAATTATTACAAGGTTCATTTTCTGAAAGAAAAGTTTGTAGCCTTCGCCCGGCCGGTTAGAATGGCGGTTACGTACGTCGCCTTTCACTCGAAATGTTGTAGATGGGAAACTGGTCGCTAGCTAGTCGGCTGTGTCCTTGGCCAAGGCACTTTACGGACTTTGCCTAAACCTAGCGGGTAAATGGGTTCTACCAAATTGAAGGAACGTCGCTATCATACACAACACACTGCAATAGCTCCGGTAACCGGACGGTGGGCGCGAGGTGATCTGACGATTGCCCGTGTGTTAACCCCTTTGGCTTTTCCAGTCTCGGGAATAAACATAAATATCCTATTCTATCCTATCCTATTCTAAGTAAAATGTTTTGGTGATATGAAACAGTATCCGAAAAATAAAAATAAAGAACTAGCCTATATAACAAACGTGCAGATGAGTAAATTTGCCTTGCGGGTGGAAAAGTTTAATTGTATTAGAGGGGCATTGATGATTTATCCCTAAATTAGGGTACTGCAAAGACGATTAACTCGCCGTAATATATTAATCGTACACCAAAGAGAATAGAACCGGACAGTTTTTGGGTGAATATATAGCAATTTATTTGCAAACAGACCCTGTGACAAGACGAATACGAAAGGTAACAAAGGATATAGGGTTTGTACAGTTTATTTCTGCTGTGGCTATTTTAACCTCCATTTTCAGGTATCCAAATATATGCCCCGAAGCGCAGAATCTACAGTCTCTGGACAGCATTTTCGTTACGTCATATTTTAATTCGCACAAAAAAGTATTTATGGGAAAATCTTCATCAATTTTTTTATTCAGTACGGTATTGTCTCTTTGGCAAAATGGCTTCGAACTTTTCGTTTGTAGCTGAAACATCGTTAGACTCCCAAGGTAACAAGGTAAGAAAGAATGTCGTTAAAAACTTATTAGTGTGAGCGTAAATCTAGGATGGTCACAAACGTATTAATTGTCCAATGCTTTTTTATACTAAATTAGTAATATGTTTCCAATAAGTTTCATATGGCCGGTTAGCTGAAGCGGTAAGAGTGTCAACGATATGCAGGCAGCCAATAGGTGGTCAGATCAAATCCAGCCGCTGGTTAGACGACTGTGTTCTTGCCCCTTATAGTAGATATCACCCGAAAACAAACCAGTGGCTTAATGGGTTTTAATTAAATTTTAAAGTACTTGTTAACCAAATAAAACACACATTAATGATATAGGC
Organism: Ciona savignyi; assembly: GCA_000149265.1. Taxonomy (NCBI): domain Eukaryota; kingdom Metazoa; phylum Chordata; class Ascidiacea; order Phlebobranchia; family Cionidae; genus Ciona; species Ciona savignyi. The sequence goes on along the minus strand of CH002817.1, from coordinate 252,216 downwards.
TTAATCTGTGCATTGTCCATATATATCGCAACACTCGTGCGGTTTTCCATTTACAGGGATATAATCATAATATCCTATCTTAAGTCTAACCACTCGTACGGGGTACATGGCTAGTCGGTATGTGGTGTTGATATTAATTATCCTTACTTATGTATCTTCATATAGGCCGAACAGCAATTGGAACCGATTCATGGTAAGTGTGATGTTATCCTGTTTGTTTAATCCCCATGAATGGCTGTGTATATGATGAAGTTGGTTATAATACCAATTTACTGCATACCAAAAAATAAGGAGCGGCGATTAAATTTTGTTCAATGTTTGTTTATACTAAGTACAAGTGGCTAAGTCGACCTTTACTTTGGCCAGTTTAAGTAAGGTTCTTGCCTTGGGCAAGGAACTTTACGGCAACTGCTTCAAATCAGTGGATTCAGATATATCGATATCAAATTTATTTTAAACATAAAATGAAATGCATTCTATCCAACGACCTAACCGTCGGCGCATGGTAATATGACGATAACCCATGTTGTAGCCACTGTTTTTGACCTACACACAAGAATAAACGTATATTTTTCATCGCATGTCTGAATAAATTTGTTATAAAACGAATATCCGACTTCACTAACCGCAAGGACCTAATGCGCTTGATTTCCTTTTATGTCGCAGTTGAAGACATCGTGAAAGGCAATCAAATTGATCGTAAACGAGTAATTATAACGTGGAAAAACATCAGAGTCACCGAGAGGGAAAGGAAAAACATTTGTGGCAGGGTGATTGGAAATGAAAATAAGATATTAAAAGGAGGTAAATTCTTAGCGACTTTGTTATTCAAGTAAATAAAAACGCAGAATACATCATAACACAGGCATTCATTAAAAACACATGACTATACAATATGGTTCTATAAACTATGTTGCAATGTAGTGTATGATAGAACATGGTCTTAGGTTTGGTTTACCCTTTTGATTGCCACTGTGCTCAAGCAAAGACTGAAATGTTGTACACTTATGTATATGAGTTTGTAACTCGTTAGAAATATACGCATACCAGACAGAACGGTGGCCTATGCCAACTTCGCAATGTCCCTCGTTTTTCTACCTTGAAGGACAAACATAAAATTCCTATTTCAAACCCCAAACATGTTAATGCATAATGTTGAATATGTTTCCACCTACTGGGATAAATATAAATCCCACCAACCGATGATCGTTTTCAGTGTCCGGATTCGCTAAGCCGGGTTCGCTACTAGCGGTCATAGGATCTAGCGGGTCGGGCAAAACCACTCTGCTGAATGTTTTAAATGGAAGAAATGCTAAATCGCTGGATGTCACTGGAGAGGTACTCTTTACCTGACGTAATTTGTGTTCTGTGCTGGCTATGTGACTTGCCATTAATACAGCACAGAAAGTGTGGTAAGGATAGGATAGAATATTCATGTTTATTCCCATGAATGGGAAAACCAAGGGGGTTAACGCACGGACAATCGTCAGATCACCTCGCGCCCATCGTTGGGTTACCGGAGCTATTACATTGTGTTGTGTATGATAGACACGTTCCTTCAATTCAATTTGGTAGAACCCATTAATCCGCTGCGTTCAGGCAATGTCCGTTAAGTGCCTTGACCAAGGACACAACCGAATAGCTAGCGACCAGTTTCGCACCTGCGATCTTTCGATTGAAAAGCAACGCACTTAAACGCCAGACTAACGGGCCGGATAAATTTTATATAATTAAAAAATTACTTGTCCCATAATGTAACGCACATTACATAAATGGCTTAAAATCACAGTAATATCGAGAAATAACCAACTAATCATCAAGTCGTGAACTAGAGTCCAAGAACTCTTTACATCCTTGGGTTTTTTTAGATTAGTAGGTTTACCACAGTTCATCACATTATAACAACAATTTATCAAATCCCGTTCATAGATTCTTGCCAATGGTGTTTCAATGGGACCAGATATTTCTAAGATATCGGCTTATGTTCAGCAGGATGATTTGTTTATGGGCGAACTGACGGTGAAGGAACACCTTATGTTTGCGGTAAGTGTAAAGCCTATAAGCGAAATGTAGGGCGTGGTAAAGTATAATACCTAAACGGGTTCTCGTTAAGCCTTTAGAGACCTCTTGCTCTAAGTGTAAATAAAACATATTTTCTACTAATTTAGATGAAGAAAGTATTCGAATTGTTTTAACCTATAATCCTCAAGCAATTTCGTTACCAACCAGTTATATAATGGGGCAGAACTTTAGAAGGTGTTCAACTAATTATTTTCCGTATCTCCAATGCAAACTGACCTCACAAAAACAGCTGTCACTAAAATTCTGACATAGGAAGTGTTAGATTTTTTTTACATTTTAAAATTAAAGCTTTGATATGCAAACTAAACTCAAAACCCTTCCAAATTTTACTTAAAAATGTTGAGCCCATGACCCTTCGTACATCGGCAACCTTTTTTCCAACAAAACAGCCAGCAGATGCACAATCAACACCCTTTATTTTTTCAAAGCACTGGTTCTCTATCACAAAACTTTACATCTAAACGAGAACACCTGCGCGCAGCCTAGTAAATGCTGCTTCCAACCTAACAAACATTGGAGAATCACCACCATTGTTACTCAGCAAAACTCTCGTTTAGGATAAGATATATGGATATTCATGTTTATCCCCGTTAATGTGAAAACCAAGGGGGTTATCACACGGGCAATCGTCAGATCACCTCGCGCCCATTGTCGGGTTATCGAAGCTATTACAGTGTGTTGTATATGATAGTCACGTTCCTTCAATTTGACTGTGCCTAAGCAAAGTATCAATGTCTTGTCAAAGTACAAAAGCAGAACTAGCGTTTAGTTCTAAATCGATTACGAGCATACACGCTACCGTATAAGATAGGACAAACGATATTTTGCAAAACCGGACAAATGAATGGTACCCGTAACTACCCACTCACAGGCACGGCTTCGAATGGAGGCTTCATTGTCAAGCCAGGATAGAGTAGAACGGGTTAATGACGTCATGACACAGATGAGGCTGGTCGGCTGTAAGAATCGGAGAATTTGTACGATAGGTGGCGATAAAGTGCTGTCGGGAGGAGAATTGAAAAGACTGGGCGTCGCATCTGAGGTCATTATGTCATATTTCCCTATAACTTACTAGTTAAATATTTATTATAAACTTAGGCATATACACGCCTGCATATGTAATTTTACTGGCTCTCTTTGTAAATAGTACACTGGTTCCTTTTTTTTGTAAACAACGTGGAGGGAATGCCCCATCCTTGGGGGATTCCCCTACAAGAAAGTTTTAGTGAGACTTAAATATTGACATTATGGCACAATTGATATAAATGTTTCCAAACATAATGTAACCATGACCATTAAATATATTAATTTATATAATAATAGCAGGAGTAATTTTTCTATATAATTCTAATTCTAATAGCATAAATAAACTAAAGAATTCATCTGTTTATGAATGAACGTAAATAAATATATTTTAGGATATTTGATTCAACATTGTGTATATTATACGCTGTGGTGTAAACATTAAGTGTTTTGTGTATTTCAATTTGACCACAATCATTTACCATTTTTAACTTGACTAGAAAACAATGATTTTACCGTTTGCATATCAACTCAGTTGCTTGCGAAACCGTCTATCTTATTTCTGGACGAACCAACGTCAGGATTGGATGCGTTTCTCGCTAAAGTGATGGTCGAATGCTTAAAGCAAGTGTCAGAGCTAGGTTTGTCTTGGTTATTAAATAAGTTATTGAAGTTTTATTACCCCTTACCGGACCTTTTTCTGTGTGTTAACCCTCCTTGCTTTTTCCCATTCACGGGAATGAACATGAATATCTTATCCTATTTCTTATGATGGTAAAAGTAAAATTAAAGATATCATGAAATCATTATTGACAACAAGGATGCAACATCTCGTTATCCAGGATGCACTGTAATCTGCACCATTCACCAGCCAAGCTCGGAAGTTTTTGAACTCTTCGATGACCTGATGATCCTGTCCATGGGACGGGTGGTTTATCATGGGGAGGCTGCTGCTGCCATGCAACATTATACTGAGTAAGTATGACGTCATCAAACACATGACGAATTATACACATAGGAAATCAAAATGATTTTATCCCTATTAAATTAACCATTCAATATACAGTTGTGTGGTGCAGAAATATGGCATTCGGCTCTGATCATGAATGGAAGTAGGTCTTTGTACAATTTTTATCATGGCTTTGTACAATTTTTACCATAAGAATTAATTGCTTGCTATCATGAAGCAAAACAGACTGTGAAGTACAAACCATACAACAAAAACACTGTGGATACACATTATTCTAATGATAGGAGAAGATATTCATGCATCGCCATGAATAGAAAAAAAGGACAAGGAAACGTATCCCAGAGGCAAGGGCAATCATCAGATTACCTAACGAATGTGTAATGGAGCGTTTATATTTTGATGTGTTTTTTATCCTTAATTTCTCTGCACCTTAGAGATTCCCAATAACACGGTATGAATCATATTATGACTCTACAGAAACGAAAGTGTGTGCCCTCCCAACTATAACCCAGCTGATTTTTACATCAATGAACTTTCCTTTCTTCCTGGGGATGAAGACAAGGCAAGGTAAGTGGTTTATTTTTTATGATAATTTTTTTTTTATTATTTGAACCAAATGTGGCTAAATGCGCTAAAAGCTCTCAAAAACCAGCCTTAGATCATTCTTAGAGCATCTGACCATGAACGGAAAGGCAGTGGGTTCAATACTAGATGCCACCTAGTCTGTACTCTTGTGTAAGAAATTTAAAAAATGTTGAACAAAATCTGTAGCAATGTCTTTCACATATTTAACAAACTGCAATAGGTCTGGTAAAACTGGTCAAATTTATCATAAATTGTACAGTTGGTCTCATATATTTTTAAAAGTTCATGATTTTTGGTTTTACAAGTTTCTTTTTCTATTTTGGTGTGTTGGGGGATTTTTTAACAGTTATAATTATTGTGGATGTCATTAAAAAACTTTTGTGATCACTAAAAGTCCTTATGCTATAAGCCCATAGAAAAGTAGGTAGAATGGGATAACAATTATGTTTGTTCAAATGGATGATAAAACATTATAAGAACCATGGCTCTCTGACAGGGAGAAGATTAATAAGCTAGCTGACAGTTTCGAAAAATCGGAACGATACAAAGAACTTGGATCCTTGCATTCTAAAAGTAACGAGGCCAGTAATGTGGCAATGGTGAGAACAAACAATGTAGTTGGTTGTGTATATCGATGTTTTGCCTTTTTTGAATCAATTTTAAATAAAACATTCAGGTTATTCATTGTGAATAGTACTATGAAAAGTCTTATTATAACATAGATAATCATAAGAATATCATTTTATTGCACATGGTACCCAAGCTATTTCTGTCTTTTGTATAAAATAAAGACATTGGTGTCGTTTTTTTCATACTTGCAATTCCACTTGCTTCAAGAAACATTTTTAGTTTCTTAAATAGCTAACCAATGGTTTTTAGTAAAGTCAGCTTTAGAAGAACGTTAATCGTTGCATGACAAAAGATCTTTTTAATTTGGTTAATATAAGGTTTACCAGCCACATCTTTTTTTTTCTCCGTTATACGGTGTCTATTCACTGAAGTGTTTCAACTAACTACTGTAGTTTTGTCATTTTATCCTACCCCTTTAACTTAAAACAATTATGTCATTGATGTAATAAAAAGCGAAAAAAAATAAACATAACGAAATATAAAGAAGGCAGTAAAGTTATATATTTTACAGGCAAAAATGGATAATCTGGCATTCACCAGGTCACGCTATAGAGTCAGCTTCCTTCAACAACTACTCCCCTGCATAGAACGTTCATTTCGGATCAGCTTTAGGAATTACCAGTTAAGAGCTCGCCTCATTTCAAACAGCGTAAGTTACCGGCGAATCTAAATGTAAAGTGCAGAGCATGACCATAGGATACTCATCTAAATCCGGGACGAGGAAAATATTTGGCCTTTATCACACAGTCAATCATCAGATTAGTTACCTTACCCACCATTGGGTTACCGGAATTATGGCAGTGCGTTGTTATGTCAAACCTTTTTTATTATGTTGTAGTTCAATCTGGGGTGTTCAGATTACATCCATTTATAGAACTTTAGAACTTAAAAAAAAGAAATATCATTTTGTCAAAATTCCTTTGTAATTAAATTTTGATCAGATACGCATGTGCTGTAAATTGCCCTTTCTCCCAAGCTTGCTGGTTTAATAATGGGTTTGGTCTACCTACGTGCATACAACACACCATACCAGAGTGAAGAAGTCCTGGATGTGAACGGATTGTTCTTCTTGATCATAATGACGGCTACAATTAACGGCCTCATCACAGTTGTAATGGTGAGTCGGAAATTAATTTTGGTTTTGCTATAATTAACAATTCTGTATTTACCTAATTTGGTGGTGATACAATCTAGAATTCTGTATTTACGCAATTTGGTTTTGCTATAATTAAACAATTCTGTATATACATAATTTGGTGGTGATACAATCTAGAATTCTGTATTTACGCAATTTGGTTTTGCTAATATTAACAACCCTATATATATACACAGCTATGATGTTGCAATACTTTATGTGTATGCCTGTTCAATAACATTACTTTTTATTATTTAAACCATTTTTATATTGTATTATTAAGGGGTAGATTCCTCTTAATAGTCCAAGAAACATGCCTTTGTGGGGCTTTTCTCCAGTGTACTTAGATCAGTTGGGATTTTGTTATTTGAAGATATTATAGGATATTCATGTTTCTTACCCACTACTGAAAACATAAGCATTATTACACAGGCAGTTAAAATTACACACCATTTACTACCTGGTTTTTAAAGCTATTTCAGTGTCTTGTGAGTTGTATAAAGTAGACGTTGCTGCTGTGTAAGTTCAACCCCTTAATCTACTTGGTTCAGAGTATTGTGCATATAAATGTTGGTCGTATACGCCATACTTTTTCTTCGTAGTTATGATGTCAGCATCGATATTAAAACGATGAGATTGGTACTAATAACATCATGATTCTGCCTTATGATGTCATAATCTGCACATTGTATTTACTAATTACATCACAAATCTCATTATGATGCCACGTTTTTGCAGTCGTTCCCGACACAAATTGACGTGGCTCAGAGAGAACACCGAAGCGCATTGTACTCAGTGCTGGTGTTTTACCTGGCAAAGAATATTGCGGAGTTGTTGTCTTTCATATTGATGCCCACCTTACAGTGTGTGTTGGTTTATTTCATGGCAGGTCAGTGAAATTGATTGGTATGCAGCGGAATTATTATTATAACATGTGTGTGGAACAACAGACAATGTAACATAGAAAGTTGTTACATTAGGAAGTTCCAACATTCGGCTCATCTAATCTTTCAATGTTCCCAAACAGCTCTGTGGATTAGTGTGTCAGCTTTCAGCAAAATTTAGATTCAAAACTGGTTGCTAGCTAGTCAGTTGTTTCCCTTGACAAGCTGGTTAGTAGACATCGCTTAAACACAGCGGATTGAACTTAACAGCTGCAATAATGTCTCAATAATATACAACACACTACAGTACATTTGGCAACATGACTATTAACACCACTTATCCGCTGATAATCACAGATGCATAATTTCCCCACTCAGGATACCACAACTGTCATTCTGTGATTTGTCCACTTTACCATGTTTCCCCACCAGCCAGGAAACTAATGACCCCACCCATCTTAAACCAACATCCTATGCAGGGTTATATCCTGGTGTACGAGAATTCTTCCTATTTTGGCTGATTTCAGTTGTGGTTATAAACACATGCGTGTCTCTTGGATACTTCATTTCATGCATATCGAAGTCAAGAGAGATGGCCATGTCATTGATTGCACCATTTGTTCTCCCAACAATGGTATTGTCGGATGTGATGATACGAGATCAGTAAGTGTCAGGATAAATAGCTTGGTTGGTAATTAAACGGCCTTTAAGGGTTGCATAATCAAAACTGGTTGCTGGCTTGTGAGTAGTGTCCATAGGCAAGGCCTTTTAGCATATATTATCTGAACCCAGTGGATTAAAGGGTTCTTCCAAAACTGAAGAATTGTTTCCATCACACACAACACACTGCAAGATTCCTATTAACCCAAAATAGGGATGAGGCAATCTTACGGTAACCTTACGTATATTTGTGAGATATTCTAACGGTTGCCTCTCGGATAAATCTTCTACGTTTTCCCATTTGCAAGGACAAAACAGAAATAACAGGAGTATTTAGAACCTAACTGTCTGTTTTTGTAGTAGCTTATACATAGGGCTTCGTGGACATGGCATTTAATTCTAACCCTATCGTTAACGGTTAAACAAAAACTAAAGCCAAAAGGTTTCAGGAACGCAGTTAAAAGGTTTTTACTAAATTTAAGGAACGTCTTAATGGTAATAACACACAACACACAGCAATAGCTCCGGTAACCGATTATTGGCACGAGGTAATTAGACGATTGAATGTGTATTTACGCCTGAATATCCTATCCTATCCTTTGTTGTCCAATCAGGTCAAAACTGTAATTTAATTCTATCCTAACATATCACTTACGTGTTACCAAAGTGTTTGACCCATCCTACTTTCCCGCCATTTAGAAATGTGCGAATCTATCTCAAGTGGATAAAATACATTTCCTGGTTCCACTATACCAACAAGCTGTTCATGATCAACCAGTGGTCGATGGTTGAAACCATTGGTACGTGTGTACAGTCGTATTATAGCTTAGTTGGTTGGTAGTTCAGTCGAAATGTTCGAAATGGTTCGCTATTTAGTCAAACCGAATATCTTGGTGGTTTAGTGCGTCGACTTTTAGCCGAGAGGTTGTAGATTCTAATCATGAGCTAGTCGGTTGTGTCCTTCTTGGGCAAGGCACCTTACCGACATTGCCTGGACGCAGTCGATTTATTAGGTTTTACCAAAACTAAAAGAACATCTCAATCATACGCAACACACAGGAATAGCGTAACCAATGGTGGGTGCAAGGTAATCTGGTGATTGCCCGTATGGTAACGCTCCCTTACGTAGTCACTGGGACTACTTAGTTACCTGATACAATTCTGGTAAATTGTTTAATTACTACAAGCAACGAAATTAGTAAGTACGAAACACGCTTAACGCATTAACGCTAATTAATCGCGATAACGCCCATTGGGTTTTCTCATTCATTCACGAAACATGAATATACTATCCTAGTAGGGGTGTCCTTAAATAAAAACTTGTTAACGCCCTTATCATATACAACACTGTGCAATAGGTCGGCAGACCGCGAGGTGATCTGACGATTGTCCGCGTGGTACTATGCCCCCTTCGTTTTCTATTCATTGGCATAAAAAAAAACAATCCTACATCCTATCATCCCATCATACTAATATGTTATTCAAATTGCGTATTATTTTTTAGAATGCAGTGAAAATCAAGCGGGAAATATGACATCTTTTGTAACGTCACAAAACTATACCGTAAATTGTATGTTCCGAAGTGGACATGACGTTCTGGAGTATCAAGGAATTGATCAAGTATGACAGTGTTGTGTGTATTGGCCTAGAGCCGATGTGGCCAATCATCCTACCACCAGTCTAATAGGCTTGTGTTCGCAATCAGTCTCTTGCTAGTTACGTGTGGCATAGAGCAGTGCGCCGACTTCTCTTCGGTCGAAAAGTTGTTGATTCGAAGACGTTTTTCCTTGAGGAAGACACTTAAATCGACCGAACCCCGTAAATTAATGGGTTTAACCAAAACTGAAAGAACGTCTTAATTATACACCATGCACTGCAATAGCTACAGTAATATGACACAAAACGCATATTCTGACGGTTACCCGTGTCATAACGGGACTACCTACTTACCTAATATCCAACCGATACAGTTCTGGTAAATTGAAAAATTACTATAAGCAACAAAAATACAAAACGCGCTTTATGCTTTGGCAATAAACTAAACAGTTTGATGACGCATGACAAATGATGACGCTGCCAGTGACAAATTGCCCAATAGGCGTATTTTCCTCTAAAGTTATCCGAAAATAACAATGGCTGAATTATTCAATGTTCATAGCACGTTCCGCCTATACATATAACGAAACAATGAACATATTATTTTCCAGGAAAGATTTGGAGAATATTTCGGATGCTTGATGGCGCTATTGGTCGGTTTTCGGCTTCTCGCGTTCCCTTTTCTTTTGTTAAAATTTCGGGAATAATTACCATCATAATGATCAATTTGTTTTGAAAACAGTGCTGTAATATAAATAATCTTTATTTATTGAACACGCATTTACAAGGCGGCATTCCCGCGCAAAACATCCATTTTTGCGCACGATATTTCTCATTCAACCTCATTTACATATCTCCGATACTAATAGCTGACAATATGTGGGTGGATTACTGCAATTGTCTTCTAGAAAATAAATAAATCTTAGTTTTTTATAATGCTGGTAAAAGAATAATTTATTTTAAACATGAACAGCAAAACAATCAACTCCATTTTTTCGGTTTGAGATTCGAATTTATGATGATCTTGTCATTACGACCTTTTTAAGTAGAAATTGGTAAATGAATAGGTCGTGGTAACCATTTGTCCACACAAACGTTCGTTTTTTTCTGCTAATTTGCTTATTCTTATGTTGTAATTTAGGTAGAACATATATGTACCTTTTTATTGCGCAAAACCTATTAATCTAGTATTAAATCGAACTGTGCTTGTGACCTAAGTCAACAAAATGACTACCCGAATAAATTTAACGAATAAATGTATACATGCGCTCAACAAAACACAGTTTTTGTAAAATCAGCTGATGAAGTTCAAACAATGCATCTTTATCAGATTTGCAGGACTTTTTTTATTTCATCTGTGGTGATAACTATTCGGCCAAACACCGTACAGACTTATTTCCTGAAAGGCAGACTGGCGATATATGCTTTCATCATGTGTGTATATGTATATACGACTGTCCACCCATATTTATAACTTCGCTTAAAACAAATGCACTCAAGATTAAACTCTTTTTTCATTTTATTGCTGGTCTTCATTGTCTTGGGAGTACCAAAAATCAGCATTTACCATCGTGTACTATCTTCCACGACCTAAACATAATTCATTCAAAGTCTTGGTCGTAAAGATCCTTGGAAGGGTTCCTCGTTAATATAAACAAAACATTTTTTTTCTTGAAAATACTAAACGTTGTAAAAACATTTGCCCGGTCGGTTAGACTGGCGGTTAAGTGCGTCGCCTTTCAATCGAAAGGTTGTAGGTGCGAAACTGGTCGCTAGCTAGTTGGTTGTGTCTTTGGGCAAAGCACTTTGCGGACATTGCCTGAACCCAGCGGATTAATGGGTTCTACTAAATTAAAGGAACGTAAATCATACACAACACTGCAATAGCTTCGGCAACCCGACTGTGGACGCGAGGTCATCTGACGATTGCCCGTGTGTTAACCCCCTTGGTTTTCCCATTTACGGGGATAAACATGAATATTCTATCCTATGTATCCATACATTATTTGCCGCTTAACTGTATTTATTGAATCTAGTGAAACTTCAGGTCTACTAGATCCGCCAAAGTATTAGTTTATTCACGGAACACTTACCTGTCGTTACGGCGCTCCCTGCAGTACTCGCATTTATTGCTGTAAGTTTTTGTTTTCATACCGTCCCCGCCGCACACAGGTCGCAGCTCTCTTGTACAACCGCCACTTGTAAATTCGGAACACAACTGTGAAGTAATCGAGTGTTACCACAGAAAACTATAAACAGTAGTGTTTCTATATGATTACACATTTCCGAATAGTTTTTTTTATAATTTATTTAGATAAAGTTCCAAGGAGGTAAAATTTGACTTACCCCATTGGCACGCGCTTGCAGTACCACTGTAAAAATTGCCAACGTTAGTGAAAATTTATATACCCGGTCTACTTAACCAACATAATAACTCAACACGAGATAATTCGTCCGGCCCGTTGGTCTAATGGTTAAGTTCGTCGCCTTTAAATCGAAAGGTTGCCTGAACCCAGCGGATTAATGGCCTCTACCAAATTGAAGGAACGTGTCTATCATATACAACATACTGCAATAGCTCCGATAACCCGACGGTGCGCGAGGTGATCTGACGATTGCCCATGTGTTAACCCCCTTGGTTTTCCCATTCACGGGGATAAACATACATATCATGTCATCCACATATCTAGTTCTCCTTTTAAAGGCTGTTTTGGTGTATTAACTGTCTTCCCCAATTAAGATAGGGATACTAACCTTTATCTGGAAAACGCAGGCGGAATTTTGGGCGGACAATCGTCAGGTTACCTTAGAAGTGCCTATCAAGCCAGCTCACGCATCGTGGTAATTACAAAAGATATATATTTCTTTCTTTATTTCAAGTCCGTAAAATATGGTAGAAATATTACTTCTCTTTTGTATTTATAAAACTAGGTTACTTGATCGAAAATCTGTACATGCGCACATTTACGAGGATTGTTTTAGGCCATACTTACAGCTGGCTAATAGACAGACCAATATCATACAATGGATTTGTCTCATCTTGTAACTTTTGTAGGATCAGTAAAAATTCTTTAGTTCCCGCTGTATTTGCCTGTTGTTTTTCGGTTTATCTTTTAGAATGATAAACGCGTGGGAAATTTTAGCCTCAAAACATGTGTCACATTATCGTTTGTTTGTACACTTCAAATTTAAACATAATGCATTTTCTCCCATTACTACTTTGACTGTTTTGGAATCCTGTAATAATTACATCACCACAAAGATATGTATTTAACTTTATTAAAAGTCACACATCAGACCTAAGATTGTTTTTACAGAATTGCCTAAATACGACTAAAGACTGGACAGGTTACGTCACCACTCTAATGAAACAGGGTAATCCCCAGTTAAGCACGCCGCACAATGTCCTGTTTCACGGTCATTTAATTTATCTTTAGGTGGTTCCCCATTTTTACCCACTTTAGGTCGCCTTTCTGGATTCACTGAAGTCAGGAGCCCCTCAACTGACAGATAAGCTAACGAATCCGCACCCAAGAAATCAGCCGTTTCCTTAACACTCAGTCGGTTCGCCAAAAGTTCTTTCGACGTCGGGATGTTGATCCCCATGTAGCACGGGTTTTTGACCGGAGGTGACGCAATTCGTACATGGACTTCGGCCGCACCGCCCTTGCGTAACATTCGGATGATAGAGCCCATTGTGTTCCCGCGCACAATGGAGTCGTCGACGACGACAATCCGCTTGCCGCGGACATTTTCCGTCAGAACGCCGAACTTCTTCTCCACGGCCAGTTTTCGCAATCGAGTACTGGGCTGTATGAAAGTTCGCCCGATGTACCTGTTCTTGGCGAGCACCTCGTCATAGGGGATTCCCGACTCCCGAGAATATCCGAAAGCCGCTGGCGCCGCGCTCTCCGGGACGGTACTTATGACGTCAGCATCAACCGGTGCCTCGCGCGCCAACTGTACACCACATCGCCTTCTTACGTCATAAACCATCTGCCCACTGAATATGGAGTCGGGACGGGCGAAGTAGATGTACTCGAAGACACAAAATGCGGGGTATTGAGCTCCCACCGACACCATGGATTCGACGCCCGATTTATCAATTTTCACCACTTCCCCTGGCTGTACCTCGCGTATAAATTTCGCCCCCATAGATTGGAACACACATGACTCTGAACTTACTACCCACCCGAGTGGGGATTCCCCGTCGACGTCATTTTCCAACCGACCGAGGCACAAAGGTCGATTTCCGTAGGGATCCCGTGCCGCGTAAATAGCATTGTCATGAATAAGAACCAACGAATATGACGCGGGTGTGCACGTCATCAGATGACGTAATCTTCCGGTCCAATCAACGTCTGAGGATCTCTCGGTCTTCAAGGGACGACAGAGCAGTTGTGTGATCAGTTCACTGTCAGAACCCGTGGACAAGCCAAAACCGTTGCTGAGAATTTCTCTTCTAAGTTTCGACTTGTTAACCAACTCTCCATTATGCGCCAACGCGATCTTTCCGTATTGCGTATCGACCACGAACGGCTGGCAGTTGGAAATGTCTGACTTTCCATGTGTTGAATACCGGTTATGACCTATACCAATGTCTCCCTTCAGTTGCGCTAGAATATCAGGATTAAAGATCGTGTTAACCAATCCCATTCCTTTGTGGACCGCCATTCCACCTTCCGACTTGCCATTGTTGGTCACAATGCCGGCACTTTCTTGTCCCCTATGCTGCAGACCGATCAACCCGAGCGAAATAACATTCGCAACGTCGATTTTATCAGAGCAGCCTGCAGCAGCAACGCATCCGAAGACGCCACACTCATGTTGGATGCTATCTTCTCCGATGTCGTCATCGTACATTTCCGATGTTGTCATCATACAACAGTGTCAGCACATATTCAGATCTAAATGAAAGTATCAATCTATTTGCAAAAAAAACGTCTACTTTATAGCTTTTTACTGGTAAGTCAACACTTTATATGTGTACATTTATAAACAAATAACATGGTTACTTCTGGTGTGTTAAAAAAGTATCCAAAGCGATTTTTATGTCTGGCATAGGTTTAAGTAAGCTTGTTCGGCTTGTTAGAATATCGCGTTGGACTTTCAATCGAAAGATGGAAGCCAGTCCGAAAATAATCGACTGTGTACTTAAAACAAGGTACTTAGCGGATGCTGATTGGAACTTTCGCTTCGACCGTCTTGAAACTCTGGCTCCGAAGATAGCAATGTTAATTTCTCACTAGGCTCCTGCATAAACAGCGCAGGTAGCTAGTATGTAACAACTGAATAAGTCAACTGTGGTATCTAACACGTTTCTTAGTATCTTTCTGTTCGGATCCAATTTTATGGTCAATTACTAATCTGCTGTAATGGCAGGCAAGTGGGCCTACCATGGGCTGCACATGCTTGCAGGTAATATTTGCATGAACTGCAGCCATCAACAGCACAATGCCAACCGTGTTCTGACATTGCTGGTAAAAAAACAAAACACACTGCTGTCAATATTCATAATCATTTTTGTTTAAGTTTTGGTTTAAGAAGCCTCAAATAAATCTTTCTGACTAAAGGTTTAGACATGCTGGCAGAGCGCTTTTCTCTTAACGAAATCTGAGTCAAGTATCTTACAAAGAAAGAGGAAAAATTGCCGTTTTACCAAGATTGACCTAGATTTCATAAACAAACTTACGGTTGATCACGCGTTAAGCACATGGTTTCTGACGTCATTATTGAATGGGAAAATTATCCGCATTTTTTCTCCTTATACTTTGTTTTGGTTGTTCTTAAAACACTACATTTTAGGCAGCTATTTAAAAGTATATAAACTTAAGTATAGGGGACTAGTGCCACAATCAGGGGGAATTCCATTGGGAGTCAAGTTAGTGTAAGTTTTTCCAGTTATTTATTTTTGTACACTAGGATTGGCGGCCACATCTGGCTATAACCGCGCTAGATAATTGAGTGTTTTATCGATCAGTTTTAACGACTGTCGTTTTGCTGTTATTTTAACGTTTTTTAAATAAGCGTATATTGCGCTTTTTTAAAATGGAAACAAAACAATACATAAAAACAAAGTTAACGAAAGCAAACATGTATATAGGTTTGTTGCACAGCAAAAAAATATAACAGTGCCATGCAGAAATAATTATGTAGTTTTAGGAATTACTCATAGTTGTCCTCCTGAGTATGATAAGGCAGGGATTGTTGTAACATATCATGACAACATTCGGATTGCAGACTGGATGGCGGCAGCTGGTTTGAAACCATCAACTATCGGCTGACAACACAACAAACCGCATGGACGACTGTGTAAACTTTAATTCAAACATAGGCTGCGCCATATACATTTATAATCATTTTGTACATTGTAAGACCCAACACTGGTGTTGGATCACTCAAAAATCTTTAGTCAATCGTCAGAATACCTCGATGGTTGCAATTCTCAAATGTCTCATGAGTTGAGTAAATAATCTATGATTTGTGGCGAACTCTAAAGGGAACTGTTAGAACAAATCTCTTTGAATAAGTCAAGTCGAGTGAATTTTATTATTTTTCAGCTTTATTGTCATAAATTTTGAATAAAAACTGTCGTTACAAATTAACCCCGTTACTTTAATAGTTTATAACTAAAATAGCTCTGATAACCACACTACAGGCACGTAGTATTCTGACCAACGCCGGCATGTTACAAACTACCGTCCTTTCTCCCTGTTGATATATATACGTAGAAAAGCAGTCGTAACTTATGAATCTTTTTTTAGCAAATTAAACTCCGCAATTCGTTAAAATAATCGGCAATTTTCATTGTTATATTTAAAAGGTAGCTCATGTTTAGTACGATAAACTACACGAAATTGTTGGAGTCCTCGCGCGTCATGAAAGTTATATTATATACGAAAAGGGAGAAGTGTCCGCCGTGTCCCACATTAAACATAAGTCACGATGGGTACATAGATATATATATAGTTTTGATATACCTTATTAATACTGATGGATAGGACAAACACGGGACTTTTAACATGTGGCAATATTTGGGTTATCGGATTTTTGCCCGTGGACATAACCACACGATTTCAGCTGGTTTCTTACCCCACGCTACAAAACCTTCTACAGTTACAGTATGTATGTTCATATCAGATTCATCACTGGTGATGAATCATTCAAAAATCTTTAGTCAATCGTCAGAATACCATAAAGATTAAGTTTGTTAAGCTTTTATAATTTGAAGAGATATTCTATTATTTGTGGCGAAATCATTATATTCGTTACTAAGGAAAACACCGTCAGGACGAATCTTTTTTGATTACACTCTTTATATCCAGTTAGTTTCATTTATCAGATCCAGCCCTTTCGTCACACTTCCAGAAAAAAGACTAAACGACTAAAATACTATTGATCCATTGACCTTTAATATCTTGAAAACTTATTGTACCCGATAGTTTACTCTTTAATAGTATAGAACACACTGCAATAGCTCGTCTTTAGTAACAACACTCATTTTTTAACCGAGCCAAGTTGCCCATGAAGAGCTCGTCGCTACTGTTGTGCTAACTAAGTCACTACTGTTGTGCTAACGCTAACTATTCGGCCACACCACCTCACCGCAGGTACATGGTATTTTGGCCGATGCCCTTGGGATAAATATGGTTGGGAAGACCAAACATGGTTAAGTTAGGATAAACATGGACGAGTCAAAAAAATATGCACATTTAGGGTTTTTATTCAGTTTGGTTCATTATTAAATGTATTGCAGGGCTTTTGTAGTATAGCATGGAAGGATAATATAATGGTCAGGTAAATGCGACAGTTTTATTTAATGTAAACCAATTCTTCGTCGCTTATAAATAAAATGTATTCTTCTGGTTCTCGTTGATCGTTTCGATCTTTCAAGCTGTGGAAATTCATCTTCGGCTTCAGTCATTGCCTGCATCTCTTGTTCGTCTGAGCGCCTTTCGCGGTGGACCGGACTAACAGAGAAGTTAAATTCATTAAAACGCCAATTTAGATTTTCCGGTAAGTTAGGATTACGGTTAGTTTTCTATGCCCGGGAATGGGAAAAAATCAACATAAAAACTTTGACATAAAAAATCGAAGACTGCTGTCATTCACGTCAACCCCCGTCCATCATTACATTTAATTGTTCAACGACTAATCGACCAGGAGCCCTTTGCCCTACGTTTCTTATCGTACGCATCCATTAATAAGTTAGTTATACCAAGCTTACCTTGAATCTATTGCCGCTGCATGTATTTCAATGATAATCACGAGGGCGGTTAAGAAGAACAATACCCGGAGCAAAGACATCTTTCAATTTTTGTTAGCGTCACCGTTTACAATCGATTTATGGCTTATATGGATCAACTGATATGGATTGACTGTTTATATACACTAACTGAAGTGTGACAAACGATTTCATGTTATCCGTTCTCAGTCTCTTGTTTTTGTTTGGAAATGACAGATTAGGAAAAGGAAACAAGCGAAATATTTTTTACAGTTTATATTCTTTTTATAGAACAAAAGTTTTCATCACGCATTTAATTCATTTATCAGGCAGCCTGCCAAAGTGACAGATATGAGTAATACCCGCTCCGAAAAAATGTTATGTTTGTCGATACGGTTGTCATAGCTGGGATATTCATCATCTTCGCAAACACAAACAGTTCTGGAACAATAGTTAACTCGTATTTCTCCCCATTGGTAAAACCACAAGTGATATTGCAACACTGGAAATCACCTTATTAAGCCAGCTCAATTAAATCACAAAACACAGCGCCGCTGACATAAAAACAGCACTTTTACCCGACTCACTGGCCAGATAAATATATAAAGTATCGCCAATTTACTTTTCAGTTCAACTATTAGATTTTTTATTCCGTATTTTGTAATGGTAACATTTGGATTATGTCCTACAATAAAGATAATAAATACACATAATTTAGTAAATTAATGATAGTACTGTACTAGCATACAATGGTACAAGCAAAGAATAATTAAAATTTCTAATAGATATCCGAATTGACCCTACGCTACTTGGGTTAAAGTTTTGACAAAAAAAATCACCGAAATCAAAGAAATTTTTATTATAAGAAAACTAGAATGTTCTGATTCTCCTTTGTGTAATTTTCTGGATAAAGTCGGATTATGACCTTTTGATGCGTTAAGGCGATGGATTTAAACGAAGTAATCTCTCTAGCAAAGAAAAATAGAAAAGAAGCAACCAACCAAAAGGTAAATTTGCTATTTAATACCCGTTTTTATAGTTGAAATCCGTTTTTATAATACCCAACTTCTTGTTTCAATTATTTTGATTGACTCATTCAAATTCAATCGATACCCTATCAATTCAAACATATTTATTTGTTAAACGCACATAAAAAAGGGAAAATAAATTATACTAAAGTTTAACTAGGAGTTATATAGTGTATGCCAGATATATCCTGGGTATCATACGAACTTTCCAGTAGGGGTGCAGGTAAAGGGTCTGTACTACTATTATGTTTAAACTCTTCACCAAGATTTCATCAGGACTACAATGTTTTTAGCTGTAGTCTTGCTTTTTTAAATTGAACACCCACAATATTCCACAGAAAATCGGGTACTCGACTGAACCGAAGGGCGCAAAGAAGCTGCAGCGAAATGTCGATCCCTCAGCTGTTCAAGCGTTTCTTCGAAAGAAGAAAAACGAACAAATGAAACAATGTAACTACCTTAATGCTCTCCATGAAAAGATAAGATACTTGTGTTTATCTCCACTGGATGGGGAAATGTACAACCTTGTTTATCTTTAAGGAGTGAGGAAATATGAGATAGTTTAATAAAAATATTGGTTGGAATATCACGTCCCTTTAATCGGGTTAGCAGAGCTATTGCTGTTGGTTGATAGGGATACGAATAAGTTTCCATTTAATTTATTAAATTAGTGGTTTCAAAAATAATCTGCCAAGTTTCTAGATAACACATGCATAAAATGTTATGCTTACTGCTAATTAATTGTGTTTTTATGTTACCATAAATAACAACTGATTAATAAGAAACTTATATTAATAAGCCACAGGATTTATTGTTCAAATGTGGTAATAAGTCACATTATTTGAGTGTGATGCTCAACTATGTTTATTTGTGACCTAATAAATTGCGTTCCAGTAGAAGAAGCCATGAAGAAAAAGGAGTCACTTCAGAAGCTTCGTGTGGAAGTGAAACACACAAAGAAAGCAAACGCAATGGCAAAGCGCACAAAAGATAATTTACAGGTAGCCTTTTAACCATAGGTGTAAATTATTTCTGCTGGTGATAATGAAATGAGCCAGGGGCAATTGTAATATCCATAATAATGGGATAAGGAATTAATTGTTTCTACCAGTCAGTGGGTATGTCCGGATTTGTAGTTCTGTGATTGCAGAATATGTTCTAGGTTCATTTCCAATCAAGTTCACTTCTGTACAAGTGTGTGTGTGGGCATATTAATAAATACTGCTTTGCTCAAGTTAATCCAAATCAAAATTGCTCGTACAAAATTGACTATTCGAAAAGATGAAATAGTAATTACGCTTTAATGGCTCCAACAACCTGGCTGTGGTGGCTGGTGCATATGTTACTATATTCGATGTGTGTAATAACAACTGTCACTTTTTATAAGATAAAGGATATATTAATTATCATATTTTAGTTTAATTGGTGGTTTAACTTAAAACATGTTAAGTTTAATGTTCGAGTACAACTTACAAGTACATACCAGTAGTTGGAAGTACCACCAAACTATCTCATTTTAAACATTTGTGACATGTTCACGAAAACTAGCTTATTACTTGTGATTTATTTGGTATAAGGTATCAGAAAAGTAAAATGGCTGCCCACTTTAAGGTACGCTCTTCACATCACAGACAATATAATTAAATCCTGGACTTCCGCTAATGTTTCCCCAAACCTGCCCTAAATTTTCCATTGGGCCTTAATATTTGCTACAATAATCAGGTGTACAGAGGAGAGGACTACCTCGGATTACACAAAGAAGTGAAGAGAAAGGAGGAATATCCACTGAGCGACGAGGATGAGATGAGACACAAAGCATTTATGGATAAACTTTACCAAAAGGTATTACTAACATCACTGTACTGGTTTATTATGTTGATCCTGTGAGGTTTTACTTGTACATGTATTATAATTTAGAGTGTAAATGTCATATTGGCTACAATATATATCAGCAAGTATGTTAAGTATAAGGTGATAAGGTGTCCACTGCGACGCCTACTACTTTATTTGATTTTTGAATATTTTTACAGCCATTCTAATGTACAGCCCTAGCTTGTTATTTTACTTAATATCAACTAAACAGCATTTTATTATTCATTAAGTTGTCACCTGTACAATAAGAAACAAGGTGTGAAGTTACTGTTTCTGGGACCTAATGCTGCGATTACTGCACAGTGATCACTTGACAAGCATTTGGCTCATAAATGTGGCCTAATTATGATGAGTTTTAATTGGTGACACTCATATTTAGGAGAAACCACAGACAAACTGTGTTCACTGTCATTCATTGTTGACTAACTTTACTATAGCTTACTATGTATCCGCTCAGACGAACAGGAATGGATTTGAGAGGGGGAGTGGGAGCAGACATGACAGCAGCCTTCCTCCTAGTGAGGAGGAAAAGAGGAAAAGGAGAAAGCAAGAGAAGAACAGGGAGCGAGCAAGAATGGCTGCCGCTGGACTCGATTTCAACTCTCTGCTTAATCTGGCCGGCAAGCAAAAGAAAGCAGAGTCGGATGAAGAAAGTGATGACTCATCAATCTCAACAGGTGGAGGGGTCGCTGTCAAATTGCATATCTGCATTAAAAACATTGTTCTTAATAACTTTTTCACTTTTTGTCACTAATCAAAAAATTTTATACAAACTAAAGAAAAACACCAATAATTGAATTAAAGTATATTTTGAATGATATATAAACACAGATACATCGGATGATGAAGACGCTAATGGAAAGTACGAACGAGAGAAACGAAAACGTAAAGAACTCGAAGCAAAGTTAAAAGAACTCAGCAGAAAAGGTGGGTGATCTTGTAGCTTGCTTAAAATGAATTACTTATTACTTGTGTTTCTTGTGGGTTTTTGTTGATATCACCGGGTGTTGTTTTTATTATCATTCGTGTAACTTTATCCCCATGCCACAGTCAATATAATGGAATTACTTGAACAATATACATGGTTATACTAATTTTATTTGCGTTGTACGAATACACTGGACAATTGATTATTTACTTGGTACAATGTTTTCCATTGGTGCCAATAGTTGTAAAGCAGGAAAGGTATGATGAATCCATATAAAAAGCACAAACAATTAAATTTATTATTTACCGATACTACATTAATGTTTATTTATTGTCACTTCTTTAATCACGAAAATGGCATTTTTTCTATTAAAATCAATATCAACTCAGAACATGTATTGACCCCAATAATCACGTGCAGGGGTGAAAAGGAAATCTGAGGGAAGTTCTGGTTCTTCCAGTTTGAAGATCGGAAAACTGGACAAGGGACTTACTGAGGAGAACAAGCAAGCCAAGATTAAAGCGATAATGGAAAAGTTTAAAAAGAAGTCCTCCGGAGAGATGAAGAAATCATCCTCTTCTCCAAGTCTTTCCTCCCTCGGAGGATCGAAGATGAAATCCGGGGATAAGTCATCGCTCGCTGGAAGATCGTCGAAATTACCGAATCCGAGAACGAACCCCACAAGCGGGAAACCAGTCTCGAAATCCTCTGGGAACAATTTTAAATCTAACCCGCTGGACCGCAGGAAAACTGACAGTTCTAAAGAAGCCATGAGGGGGAAGAACATCTTGGACAAAAAAATGCAATCTAAAACACGGCCGAACCCAAGTGAAACCAAGGTGCCGACCAACCCTTATCTACAAGCAATGAAGAAGACAATGGAAAAAGAGAAAATCAAACCAAACAACACAAACGGGGTGAAAAAGAAACCACCTCCCGACCCGTATGCTGAACTACTGGAAAAAGCAAAACAGTAAGTGTTTTTATAGCTATTGTAAAGTAAAACGAACATTTTTAAACAAGACCTATGGCTATACACACATGATTTAATCAGGTAATTTAAATAATTTCTGGAATTACCGAAATGTACATAATTCCTGATATGTTTTTGTACTTTTTCCATATAAATAAATGCTCTTTATAATGAACCCAAATGTTATTAAAATGGCTCTCCTATGCAGTCTGCTTTAATATGTAGTTTTAAGTCATTTAAGTGATTCAAAATATATCAAGTACCAGTGGTAATCTAATATCGCGATTGCTTAATTCTATTATTCTTGTTCCATATAAAGGACCTAACAATGCTAGTCTTAATGTCTATCTATGATGCTTTAGTTAACTAATTATTCTTTTGTGTAATTTATATACACTTTGGTTAACATTACAGCCTAGCTAAAAAGCATTTCTTTCAATTTTTCCAAAATTAGCTTTTCTAGCTTTAAAACTTTCTATATCTTAGAATAGGATATTTAGGTTTAATCCCGTAAATGGGTTAACCAAGGGGATGAACACCCAGACACCGACAATCATTAGATCACCTTGCACGCACCGTCTTGTTACAGGAGTTATTGTAGTGTGTTATATATGATTAACAGGTTCCTTTGATTTAGTAAAATCCATTTATCCGCTGTGTTCAGGCAATGTCTCTTAAGTGCCTTGCCCAAGGACACAAGCGACCAGTTTCGAACCTGCAAACCTTGAGTCAAAAGGAGACGCACTAACTTACCCAGCTAATCACCCGGACAAAAATCTTCATGTGTTCTACACTAGCTTTGTTACTACAGGGCATCTGCGTCCACCCAATGCACACTGAGTGTATCAAGCGCTGGAGTTCGCACCAACTATCCAAGCGCTCAACGGAACAATGATTTCCCAAGACCAAGTTCTGGTTCGTTACATCTAACGTTCATTATATCTTACATGGAAATTAAATGTTAGCAGAATAAGGCCTGCATTTTTCAAATTAATGTTAACATTGGCCATTTTTGATTTTATAATTAAATTTATGAAGTGAAGCTGTAAGCTGTAACATACTGTCTATATTGAGATACTTAAAAACTATTGATTTATAATTGTGTATGTGTAAAAGTTAGTCTATGGAAATTTTATTTTACCTAATTTGTCTTTAAAAAAGCTTAAATTAGCTAGGCTATAGCATGTTGTAATGTGGAAGTTTAATGCACATTGATAGGTTGTGGGTTCAATCCTCATCGCTACCACAGTTCTGTGCATTTATATCCCTGGACAATAGGCTTATTACAAAGTTATCTCAAATCAGTAAATTCCAAAAAATTATGCAAAATGGTTGTTAATATTAAAAATAGAACAGAGAAATCAAAACACTCAGTAACCCAACTGTGGATATGTATTCTGCAGAATAACCATATTTTAATCCATTCACACCGAACAATTTTTCCAGTTGAGTAAATCTGGTTATTCTATCTCAATTTAAGGAAGACAAATTCATTTCAACTTTTACTACCATCTTTTCAGCCAGTAGAGGTCCACAGTCAGCGGCTGAAGAATATCGTCGGAGATTAGCGGCAGCACAAGGTCGCTCACTCTCTAGGGGCTTTCCCAACCCTGCGACTCTGCGTCGCCACCAAGTGTTGGATTCCGACGAGGATGAGTACGACTCGGAGATGGAAGGCTTCATTGACGACGATGACGGTAAGAGATGAGTTTATTTACTAGAAACACGAAAAAAATTCGGCCAACAACATCCTCAACAATGATTTTGGGCACTAATAAGTTCTAAGGGGATGGTTCGGTTAACACTTATCTCGACAATGAATTTTAGCACTATTAACTTCTGACTCCTATTTATAAAGTTAGGAACGAACTGCCTTTCAAATTGCACGCTTATTGTTAACTAAAACTGTTATTAAAACGCTTAACTAGGCTGATATAAACTGCATACTCAACCTACCAGCATTATTTATTATTTTTGGTAAACACTGTACCGATGACTTCTTTATTGCTTTCATACTATAAACTAAAGATGCCGTTCTTTATAATAAATTTCGACGCTATTGCTCTAATCATCAATGATAGTGTGAAGTTAGTTGGCACTCTTAAATAAATTGTGGCCTAAAGCTTGAAATGTGCTTAATTGAGCTTGAACCAGTAAATTTAAACTTAAAATATAGTACTGAAAATCAAAATGGCCAATGTTAACTGAAAATCAAATATGAAAACAAAAGGCATCGATGTAACTGATAATGAAATACCGCAGTAAAAATGCACAATTCAAAGTGATACCAAACAAAAGGTTTACGCCTACCGCCGTACTACTCCTTTTTAATCCTTGTTACACCGTGAATCCCCTATACACAGGTATGGATGAAGCCGGCAACGATATCTCGGCGCAGATCGGAGCGATATTCGGTTACAACCGCAACAAGTATGGCAGAGAGAGCGAGTACGAGCTCTCCAAAATGGACGCCTCGTACAAAGACATCGAGAAGGAAGAGAAACGAAGGTATGCGTTGTTTGGTTGAAACGCGTGAATCGTGGCGAATTTAACCTTAATGCGTGGAGTGAGTCTATGCCAGGAATGTCCAATCTCTAGCACGCGGCATACTAGAAAATGGCATGCCGAGCTTTTGAAATACAGTGCCAAAGGCACGTTTTATATCATTGTATACAACATACTAATAGCTTCAGCATGGACACACATAAATCTGGAAGATTTAGGTGTTACAATTAATTCAGCTTTCGCGTTGAGGGGTTAAGATGGTGTAAGGTTGAGAATAATCACGTGGGTGGGGTAATGAATTGCATTATCATACCACCGTATATCATCCTTAAAGTCGGTCCATTTAGATTTTTTATTTTAGCTTTTTTAGTGTTTTTTTTTACTCGATACATTGTTCTGGATTTTGTTGAACCAATTAATCTCCTGGATTTAAGCAACATCCACTAACTGACTTGCCTAGGGGCACAATCCGTGTATTCACGGCTGGTTGATCGATAAACTTTTTGACTAAAGGCATGCATAAGACACGAGGTAAAAACAAAGAACCTCTACCTCACCATAAATCTTCATTCATCTGCAGTTTAAGAATAGCGAAAGAAGAAGACGCGAAGGAAGCCAGGCTGGAGGAGGAGAGAAACCGCAGAGCCATGATGAAAAAGGCAAAAAAATAACCCCTCAGCCAGCCGTATTTATTTTACACTGTGAATGTGAAAGTTAGGAAACTCTCGCTACACCCAATACCCCATGTGCGATCGCATACGTTTTAATACACTGCTTTCGATGCCTTATTTGATTAGTGTTCTAGGTTCGCGCTGTTGATGTGTCTTGGTGTGTTGTCTTGTGCGTTTTATTTATTTTGCAACGGTTGCGAATGTTTTGTCGGTGCAATAAACCAAGCTCACTTAGTGTGGCGTCTTTTTGTTTCCATTTATATACCTTGTGCTGTGCCAGGGGTAAATGCTCGTCAATGGTTTCTGCGGCAGAGAAGGAAAATAGGATGTTCATGTTTATTCCCGTGAATGGGAAACCCATTAGGCGTTGATAAACGGGTAAGATTCCCTCGTCAGATTGCCTTGCGTGAACCGTTGTTTTTTTTAGTTAGTAAAAATGCAAACATGTATATAAATTGTCTACCAAGTATTCGATGATTACGTCGTGTAGACCGTAGGGTCACTGGAGCTATTTCAATATGTATAATAGAGAAGTCCTTTGATTTGTTAGAACCCATTAATTCACTGGGTTCGGGCAATTAAGTGCCTTACGCAAAGGTAAAACTAACTTGCTGTCTACCTGTTTTGAACCAGAAAATTTTCGGTTGAAACGCACAAACACACCAATTATTCTGTTACGCTAACTACGAATGTACGATCAGCGTAAAAGTAAAAAGTGGATACGGTTTAATCACTCGTCATCCGCGTGTTTAAATCCTATTGCTACTTACCACCTCAAATACGTCACTGCTAACACAAACAAATCAAGAAGGAGACTTAATTCAACTGCATACAGACGCTTTACAACATTTTCTTAATAATTATCTCAGCAAAGCTTCACGTCACCCAAGCTTCTGCATTTCTAGAAACTAACTAAACAACTACTGCGTATTTTCCTTGCGGGATGTAGCACTGCGTCAAATATAGAATAATATATGATTAAGTGGGCAATATAAGAAGCTAAGTCTTTGCATAACATGCAGTATTACATCGAAGGCCCGCTATAAGGCATAAAACAAGCATTAATTTAACTTTTTTGGTCATGTTTAGGCAAAATTTTTAGTATAAAAAAACTATTAAAGGCAATTAAAGTATAAAAGACGATTAAGCTACTAATGTTTGTCTCTGTTTTGTGAGTAGGTGAAGAAATGAAACAAAGGTTTAATCGTCAAATTACCTCGTGTTAACAGGTGGATATGCCTTGTCGATAATGGAGACAAAATATTGTTTAAAGTTAACCCTATAAATTACTTTGTTCAAAAAATATAAGCGTTTGCCACTGGCGAGCAACTGGTTTTAATAAAATAACCCTTCGAGAGGGGATTATAGGATAGGATATTCATCTTTATCCCCGTGAATGGGAAAACCAAGGGGGTTATCACACGGGCAATCATCAGATCACCTCGCGCCCATCGTCGGGTTACCGGAGCTATTTCAGTGTGTTGTATATGATAGACACGTTCCTTCAATTTGGTAGAACCCATTAATCCCGCTGGGTTCAGGCAATGTCCGTAAAGTGCCTTGCCCAAGGACACAACCGACTAGCTAGCGACCAGTTTCGCACCTTCAACCTTTCGATTGAAAGGCGACGCACTTAACCGGTAGTCCAACGGGCCGGACTACCTAACGAGCTTAAACAGGAGACCGTCCTGGTATTAACACTATGGCCTTCCTACTTCTAGCACAATTTTCACGAACTACATTTGACAGGTTTTTATAAGCCATCAACCTAAATCTGACTATGTTTCTTCGAGCCTGCCTCTACATATTGGTATGGCACTTACATGTTTCTACATATAGGGTAGACGGTAAGCTATTTGTCGCCATGTGTAATTCTATTTTCCTTAATCTAGAAATTCCTTTAACGACGGTTTAGAGCTGTTTTGTTCATGCCACGATATTTTTTATACAGTGAGAGGCAAATTGAAAAAATTTAACATTTTTTAGTAATCAAAATATAAAAATGTTAATTTAAACCAAAAAATTAACTGAACTAAAGAGTGTCACATATGTGTTAGCCACCGCCCAATCCCATTTTAACTGCATGTCAAACGATTCGGTCGTCCTGCTTTTTATCTTGGGTTTCCCTTGTGTGGTATAGTCTAAACTTGCCACTGCATATCTATCTAATAAACTTTTGATAACACCTATAAAATTTCCCCCTCGTTAGGTTATTTCATTTGTTAAATCACACTGACCATTGGTTTGAGTGGGGATGGATGTTAGGGGATTTATCCGAAAAACGGTCAGAAATGGGTCACTCCTTATATGGAGTGAACACTTTCTTTTTTATTCTTCGTGTTGATATATTCTTTCGTTTTATTTTGGTTTTGAGTGTGCATATATGCCAGAATGAACTGGGTGCCGACCTTTAGTCCTAACCGTTAAAACCCTGATTCGTAACTGTTGCCGTTGCCATCCAACAAAGGCCTCAGTCAAACCAATGGGCAACACTAAAAGGAGAAATGTAGTTTCAATTCTTCCCTCCGTCACGCTTTCCCCCCTACTTTTAGCATTTTTGATCTGGTTAGTCTTAATAAGAGTTTCACAATCACGCTGTTCAAGTATAATAATAAGTAGGAGAAAAATCAGTCTCGCTTTAGAAAATACATAAAAAATAAGAACGGAAGAAAGGAAACTGCAAACTAAAATAAAAATATTGATATGGTGGTAGTGTAAGCTGTAAGTGTGTGAGGTTAAGATTAGTGATTCGAATAGTTTTAATGGCAATTTCCCTTTTCCCTTCTTTGAGTGTTGCCCAAATGATTGCAGTGTAATGAGAGGAATATATATTATCTTAAAACGTATTGATAGTTTATCACTTCCCCATTTTGTTTGTTCAGGGATCAGTTATGGTGGGGAGACAGAGTTACTTGGTTCATCTGGTGGGCAATTCACTGATATTCTCATCGACTATAACATGTGTCTGTCTTCGACCCCTCTTGCCGCTCACGCCACTGTATCGACTGTCGACGGCTCACTGCAATATAAGTTCGAAGTTGAGGTGTTGGCGATTGAACGTAGCAGCTTCGTGGTGAATCTGCATCGCACGGATGAACAAGCTGGCTGGGGAGATGTTCTTGTTAAGATCCAGTGGCGTATATTCTTGCAACGGGGTAAGTATTGCCCTTAAACACTTTTATGATACAAAATGTATGGAACTAACACTTTACAGACAATATTTTTATAATCCTGGTTTCAGGTTTAAAACTGGTCGCTAGCTAGTCGGTTCTGTCCCTGGGCAAGGTACTTAACGGACATTGCCCGAACCCAGCAGATTAATGGGTTCTGCCAATATGAAGGAACCTGTAAAACAAACACAACGCATTGCAATAGATCCGGTAACCCGAAAGTGGGCGCGAGGTGATCTGACGATTGAGCGTGTGTTAACCCTCTTGGTTTCCCCCCACGCGGGGATAAACATGAATATCCTATCCAAGTGTTAAATCGCAGATTTTACGAGTTCTGAGGTAATTTGTGAAGGTAAAAGTGGAACAATCAGATGCAATGGCGGAATTCTAAACATTGACGAAGCATTTTACGGACGTGCGGATGAGGACACGTAAGAAGCCCGAGTCCGAGGCTCTTTTCTTTAGGAGGCGTTACCTCTCTATTGCAAACTGACCCGCAACCTAAACCCAAACTCTTGATTTTAGTAAAACAAAATATCTGGTACCTCTCCGTAGGCTTCACCAGAACTTTTTCTCAACAAAATAGCTAAAAGATGCACAATCAACACGATTAATTCACGAAGCACTGCTTTGCTATTACAAAACTTATTACAAAATAGCTAAACGAGAATACCGGTGTGCAGCCTAGTACATGTTGTTTCCAACCGTTAAAACATTGGGGAATTACCACCATTGTTACTCAGCAAAACACTCATTCAAATAACAAGACTAAGACAATGTCACTCATTAGTTGCGACGGAACGTAGGGGTATATAAATTGGTTATACGGCATCATAAAGCTGCATGGTTAATCTAACAAGCGTATTATGTTTATTTTTAGTTCACTTTACAGAATACATTTAAATTTATACCAAAAAAATATTTAAGTGGGTTTTATCATGGAATATGTAAATTTAATGTTATAGCGGTATTTTATTTGAGGGTTGGTGTTAGGGTTATGACTAGAGTTAAGTTAGTTCTGGGAAAGAGATTAGTCTTGTGGGAAGGGTGAAAACACTTAATTTTGATAAGCAGTTCACCTTCTTTCATATTTCTTTCATTTTTGTATAGTAATTTCACGATTGTACGTGTTTCAATGACTTTGATTTTATTTCGATTATTAGATACAGTTGTTATCATAAAAAAGTATCAAACGAATTCTCATATTTCAATTTTCATATTTTTTAGATGCCCGGGACGTAATAAACATCACACCTGCAAAGCAGCAGGATCCTTTGAAATAATCAAGAAAATTTGCAATGGCAAAAGCACTTGCGAATTATATGCTGACAATAGCGTCTTTGACGACCCTTGCGTTGGAGTGACTAAATATATCAAGGTCGATTATTCCTGTTATGTGTGATAATTCAATAATATTAGAATCCACATGTTTGCAGGTTATGTCAACTTTAACATTTCTTATTTGAAAACTGCGTTATGGCAAAAATGCAAAATTTTATTGACACATTGTTAAGTTATTATTCTGGCTGACTAGTTTTTTGGTCAACATAAATTTAGTTTTCAAACCTACAAAATGGTGAATATGCTTTATAATTTTCAGTTGCATGAAGCAGTTCTTTATGTATCATGTTTCCTGTCACTGTTGTACTTTTTTATTTTGCCGGAAATTGTATAAAGTATTGTGGCGTCAACAATCAAACTTGTATTGATTTAATTCAGTAAGTGTTTGATTCGATATACAGTATACAGTATAGCATAAGTGAGGCTATCTAAATGAACACGCGACGAAGGAAACAATTACAGTGCTAGTTCTCCATTAACCAGTTTTTGTATTTTAACTGCGTCTAGCTAAGATAATTTTTACAAGGTTCGGTATTAAATTGGATGCAGAATGTGACTATGAGCAAAAACTCATTTATACACATGATCGCATACGGTGGACATATATGTTTTGATCATACAGAGCGTACGCTCACGAGTCGGCTTATCAGAAACAAAACAACTTTGCCGAAAGTGCATGGAAATACACCGCCAGATGTTCGTTGCGTAGGTTCAAAATAGGATGCTACGCGATTTGCTGGTGTGTTTCTTATTAGCTAACTCTTGAGTGTAGCCTAGGCCTACACTTACTGCAGAGAAACATCATTTCGATATCGTGTGTGCGGACCTATTTTTCAAACAATCGGGAAATGGTTCGATATGCTGAGCCAAACCAATCGGACATGTTGTAAGCTATGTATAAATGCGCTGGCGCTTTATCTTGTGTCTAAAATAAGCCGGTACGCGTTAAACCAATTATTCTCCCTGTCTCTCCCATACAAACTGACCTCACAAAATTCTGTCACTCAAAATCCCGCCACAAGTGAATTTTGGGTTATTATAACACATTCAACACGCAGCGTCGTTAAATCGACTGTGGGTACGGAATATTATTCTGTCGAATACCCGTGTTATAAGACTCTTAAAATATGCACACAGTTGACGCAATGATCACAAAATGATTATCTTTAAGTTTATATCGCCTTTAACATGTTGGAAAAGCTTCAGTAGCCAACGGTGGGCATAATGTAAAAATGGTGCATACGCCCCCGAGTTTTCCCACCAACGAATATTTAACCACGCACTCGCGCCAAAGGGCTGTTGTTGATTTTAGCCAACAAGAAAAAAGCGAAACGCTTGTTGTGTTCACTTCACTTATGAATTTAACGTCGCAACGTTGTATCCGTGCAAGTGCCAAGTATTTGATATCTAAAGATTAGTAAGCTATATCTGCCTTGGCAATATCAATACCGTCTGTTAATAATATTTATTGTATTGACAGTATTTTGATTGTTGGTTATAAATATGTCGTATGTTAAGAGGTGATTCAATCTTACCGTTGTCTTATAACGTAAATTCAGGTTTTTAAAGTGTATCGCAACATGCGATGTAGTGTGATAGTAAATAATCGGCCACTATGAAACAGAAATTTATTTCATATTTGAAACGTCGGAAAAGGGAATAGATTACGCGGAAATAACAGAGCAATTCAAAGGCCTCCTATAGAATGAAGATTTTTAGCGTTTTCTTATTTTTCTTCTACTTATATACTTCAAAAGCAACGAAAGATATCGCTGGTAAGTATACCTTTTCTAAATGCTTCATTTGCGTTCTGGATGTTGGGGTTATTCTTATTGATATAATTTTTAAGGATTTAGGGTAAAAAAGGAAAAGAGGGAAGTAGGAAAACTGCACACTAAAATAAAGTAATCGGATTAGTTTAAGGCTTGGGTTAGAGCTGGGGTAAATTCTGGAGTTAAGATAGTGTTTGAAGCTGGGTTAGAATTGGGCAACGCTAAAGGGAGGGAAAGCAGGAAGAAGATAAAAAGGGAAACTGCTAACCAAAACTATGGAAAATAATTTTAGCCCTGCTCTAAACACTAATCTCACCCCCAGAAATAACCCTTACTCCAACCCCATGTTTAAAACTAACTCTAATGCCCTTATATTCATTTTAATGTGCAGTTTCCCTCCTTCCCGCCTTACCGCTTTCCCTCCTTTTAGTTTTCCCAGTTAGAATTAGATTTCATAGTTTTACTGTGCAGTTTTCCTTTTCCACTTTGTCCGTCTTTCCTTCCCTTTAGTGTTGCCCATAGATTATCGTAATAACACTTGATCAGAAAATCCGAGTATTATAGAATTTTTAATGTATCCATTTTATAATACATATATATCTGAAAGCAAAGCTGTGTATTGTATTCTATGAAACCTTACTTATAAATTTTTATACAACCCACTATAATCACCTGGTTTGAGGAATGTTTGGTAAACACTGCAGCTGAACAAACAAAAAATGAAATTGATTGGTTTAATTGGACATTGTTTTAGCCAGTAGGAAGTAATAGGTTACCAGAACAAGTAATTGACTTCCTGAATTACCATAATGTAGTACCGGTAATCGTTTTTTTCACATTGATCGCTGTATCAGTTATTCATTAACATGTTAGACTTGCAGTCGGAAGGTTGTAGACTCGGTATCTACCATCTGTTTTAAACATGTAAAATCATTTAAACTTACCAGACATTACTGCTAGTTGGTAAATACCAGTGGTTTGTGGTGTTTGCTTTAAAAAGTTAAAACAATATTAAATTGTTTACTGGTAGTGGTAGCTTGATATATCGATAGCTAATATTTAAGTTATGCCTTATTTGCTGGAGATTCTTGCCAATGTTTTTTGTGTTATTACCCATATTGTATTTTTAGTAACGACAATATTACATACAATATGCCCTTTCCTTTTTTACTACTTTTTGGCAACCCTGCAACTGAAACAAAAAAAAACTCAAAAAAAGAGATTAAATTTTTGGTTGACAGATGAAATAACATTCAACTAGAATGACTAGGAGGTAGCTTAAGTTGGTTTTGAATCCGCTGTCTTTCAGTTGTGATCTGTCATTTTACT